>CAMXCT020000651.1:215964-226731 GCA_947184155.2 Cladocopium goreaui | reverse complement strand
GCAGATGCGATTCAGGCTTACATCCAGGCTAAGTTGAAGGGACCTTTGTGTTGGGTGGAGTTACCCACTGATGCATGGCCGCCGGAGATACAGTATTGGAAGTTCCGTCGCCCTGTCGTAAGACTCGACAAAGCCCTGTACGGACACCCTGATTCAGGCACGATGTGGGAACAACATTGTGACAAGAAAGTTCAAGAAATTGGTTTTAAGCCCATTGGTGAGGAATGGCCTTCTATGTATTTTCATGATGAGCTCAAATTGCTGTTGGTAATCTATGTGGATGACCTTAAGCTTGCTGGGCCCTCCGAAAATCTGGCCAAAGGTTGGGATATTCTGCGCACTGTTCTGCGCATTGAACCCGAAACCGATCTGGGACTTTACTTAGGATGTGTTTTATCCCAAGGTGAGACCCAATTGCATAACGGTAAGAAAGTCAAGACCATAACTTATAACATGGAAGGATTGTTAAAGTTATCGGTGGAAAAGTATCTTGACATCATTGGCAAGGACACAAAATTGAAAAAGGTATCAACGCCGAGCCTTCCAGAGGAAACGAAAAGCAGCCCGTATCGAGCTCCTTCCGATGGAAAACGCAAAGTTGAGTGTCCTTGGTGTGCACATTCCTTCGATCCAGATATGCCTGCTCTCTCTGAGACTGGCAACTCATGTCCTGGCCAAGACAGTGAGACGCTGAGCCGTGGGAATCTAGCCCCGCATGCAGCTAGTGTGCTTATGAAGCTGCTTTATGCAGCCCGCATTGCGCGGTTTGACCTGTTGAGATCCATCAATGCATTAGCACGTAACGTGACTAAATGGACGAAGGATGATGACGCCCGTCTTCATCACCTAATGTGTTATGTTAATTCCACATTGTCCCTCAAAATGATAGGATGGGTCGGAGACAAAATTGAAGATTTATCGTTAGGACTATTTGCAGATGCGGATTTCGCTGGGTGTGCCCAATCCTTGAGATCAACTTCAGGATCGCACTTACAAGTCCAAGGTAAGTTCACAAGATTCCCACTTGCTGGTGGAAGTAAGCGACAAGGGTGTGTTAGTCATTCTACCCCCGAAGCTGAAATTGTGGCTGCAGATACTGCACTTAGGACTCTAGGAATCCACGCATTAAGTCTGTGGAAAGTCTTAGCCAAAGTTTTTCCTCAACTCCTGTTTCATGACGATAATCAAGGTATGATTGGTGTTGTCAGATCAGGACGGAATCCAACCATGCGTCATTTGGAGCGCACACATGGTATTTCCATTGCCTCCATGCATGAACATTTTCAAAAGGATCATTTTGTATTGATCTATGAAATTACAGCCAAAATGGCAGCCGATATCCATACTAAAGGATTCAAGAATCCCATGGCATGGAAGAAAGCTTGTATGCTAATCAACTTGTTGGAACCTCAGGACTTGCAGAGCAAAGAAGTATTGGACATGTTGCAGCCAAGCACCGATGTCGATATGACTACTCGCCAAGTTTTCCAATCCAAAACCGAGGATATCCCAAACTTCCCATACACGGAAACCCCTATTTTGCCAAAAGAAGTGTATAGGAAGGGTTTGACTAGTAAAGAGAAGCTACAATACTTGCCAGGTATGGATCCCATTTTTGTCGTCAAGCAACCGGTGTTTTATCGTCCTAGGCCGCCCGGCCTGATTATGCCGCCAGATGTATTGAGATCCACATGGGTTCTTCTCAATGGTACCTGGACAAAGGTCGAACACCGTGCATCTCCACCCGAGCAGGCCATCAGATTTGATAAGTGGGTTGAACGAGCGTGTTTTCAGTATCATTCGCCTAACAAGCAGCCGTTGATCCCGGACACTGTTTCACAATCCGTTTCAACGACCTCAACCCACCGGGTGATGTCGTCAAAGCACGTGCACGCCCCGCCTGCCCACCCGAGATCACTACGTGACTCGTGTGCGTCAACACAACATGACCGTGTACAGCATCTGACCGATTCACCAATGCTGATGTTCTCGGTTGATGCCTTGTTTTTAGATGCACAGCCATCACCGTCTCAACACCCGAAATCCATTCACCAGTGCCTTCAGCCAGCCACACGTGTGATCAATACGCTTATGCGCCTTGTTCATGGGGGGAGTGAGGGTGAAGGATGTAGTGAGGGTGAAGGAAAGGGCACCCACAGTCCACTTCACACCTACAGTCCACTTCAACACCTGGCCTATGTCATACGCATCCGGAATTGGACATCAATGATAACATTCCGTTTGTAAAATCCACCCGAAAATCCCAAGTGTTAGGTAAGAAAAATGAAGACCATTGGCAGTGGGATGGGAAAGAGACATTGATCCGAATTCACAAAACGCCAAGAAGGCAAAACTTTGTACCACAGGATTGCGAAGACTGTCCTTGTGACCCTAGGATCATATGTGATGAGAGGGAAACTGAACAAAAGTTCAAAACCAATACTCGAGTGATCAAAGACATATGGAGATTCAAGGGCGACAATCATGAATCAACGAACAAGTTGAATGAATTTTGGACTGGAAAATCGACATTCAAGGTGCTCGCCAATGCTGAAGTGATCGATGGAGGTAAGAACTGTAAAGTGAGTCAGGGAGTAATCACGCTATGCACCAATTGCAATGACGTGAAAACTATTCCCATCACTGATGTTTTTGTCCCCTACCAATATCACGTTGAAGTAGGCAAACATGAGGTTGACCATCCTACAGTGTCGGTAATCCTTTGGAGAGAAAAGAAAAACAGAACTTTGGAATTTCAATTTTCCAAATCACCTTGTGACATGATGACGTCAAAGTATGCGAAGTTTTCCCTTGCAATCAATTTGATCGAAGTTCCTCAAGCAGTCCCATGCTTCGTCTTGTTATGTTCGGAAGAGAGAAACTGGTTTACGTTCTTGCAGAACAAAATGAAAGACGAAATGAAGTTTCATGTCGTGCCAATCACTGAAGATGACGACATGCTCTCTCCGTACGGAATCAGTAAAGCAAGGCGATGCCTTCGGACCAAACTTGATTCAGTGTTCTTTGCAGGTCCATGTACAGGCGGTTCACCATGGAACCGAATCAACCGATGGGTGAGCGAAGCAACAACACAACTCATCGAAGCAAAGAAGCAGATCTTCTGGGCGATGTGGGAAGTGTTTGCATCAGTGCTAAGTGAACTTATCAACATGGGATCACCAGCCTTGCTTGAGTTGCCTAGAGGTTGTGACTACTGGAAGGACCGTAGAATGACAGAACTTGTGGAAGGAACCGTATCTCATGAGCACAAATTTGATGGATGCATGTATGGCTTGAAATCACAATTCCAAGAGACTCCCAAACCAATCAAGAAACCATGGAAGATTGTCTCATGGGGGGTATCTTTTCCGAAGCTTCATAGAAGATGCGATCGCCGTCATGACCATGCAGAGTGTGCCGGTAGGGAAACTCGCATTACTCAAGTTTACACTAAATGGATAGCCAAGATAATCATGAATGGAATCAATGATCATGTAATCAGGAATAGTCCATTTGTGAACGTCAGAGTGATGAAACGTTGGAAGCCGCTTGCATGTGATGAACAACTGAAAGCTGAAATGTCTCGTGATTCCGAGAATGTCCGCAGTCACCCAATCAAGTCGGTGGCAACATCCGTTTGTGCTACTCGAGAGCTCGACGCCATTGACCATTCGTTCGAGCGATCGCTACTGCACTGGTGCTTTTCGAGATTGACATCAACTTCGGTTCTTTCATCGTGGCACTTTTCATTTTCGTGTCTACTGCTTTCTGAATTCGACTCCGACTGGTTGTTACGAGACCTACGGTTCGTACAACTATTTTCGCTGTTCGAACAGTTGTCACGAGACCTACGGTCCGTGCGACTTTATTCTGTACAAAGCGGGATGGCCGATACACAGGATCTGAACTCAGTAGGGCAATTTGCCGGAAGCCGAATCACCGTTGCATTACGGGTGCTGAAGGGATTGTCCGAAGGGTCCATTGCAGCCAAGACTCCATCACCATTCCGAGACACCCGAGGTTCGAATTTTCGACTGATCTCAGATGAGGACACAGCCAACCAGTGGATTAGGTTTGGTATGCCGCCTGCAGTTGTCTACTCAGCATACTTTGCAAACTCCAGACACACCAGTGAAGCCACTGCACAAGCCCTGGAGGTAGCCTACAAGTTGTTGCAGAGAGCGCAGGACATCGAGAAGGGGTGTTCAGGATGGGAGTTTTTGTCAAAGGGATCGAGATTCGTGAAAGTCTTTGCAAGCAGATGCCCATTCGAAGATGCGACTGTGGGACGCTTCATGGACAAGGAGATCTATGACAGACTCGATGAGCTCTGGATCGTATTGTCCAAAGGACATTTTCCCGAACCTTTTGATGATCAAGCCACTGCAGCCGAAACTGAGGCGAAGATCCGAAGCATGAAGCAAATCTATCGAGGAACACCATCATTCAACACAGATCCGAGTGCCACATCATGGTTAGCTGTGACAAGGACAGCCGAGTACTTCAAAGTCATGGACGAGTTGACCAAGGTAAATCCGAAGTCTCCATCTGACAATGACAGCTATCGAAAAGCAATGAAGCACATGATTGAAGTCCAGATGAGGCACCTAGGACATGCACTGAGGTATCACAATGAGCAGAACCCATCAGATCAGATCATCTTGCAGGATGTGATGAAGGATGTAATTGCTTTTGAAACCAATCAGCCGAAAGGGAGGAGTGCAGCCCAGAACCATTTCTTGTGTTTGTTAGCCCTCGGCACGACACTTGAGAGACACAAGACCAGCGCCCGAGGAGATGGAAACTTGCCAAGAGTAGCAGAATTGTCCGAACTACAGTTCTCGATCCTCAAGGCCTTTGACATTCCTTTGGGAATCCTGATTGGGCATGGATACAACGTCTCAATTGCCGATGAAGGGGCCAGATATACCGAGAAAGAGAAACGTCATGCTTGCCATAGTTCCCTCAAAGATTTTACAACATCATTGACCGATACTCAAGCTGGAACAGGTGGCAACATGCACAATTTCGATGACTGGGACATCCCCCTGAACTTCAAAGATGGACGAAGACCCGACGAAGTTGACTTCTGGAACAATGAGGAGCCTTCATGGGTGAATGATGACACATCAACTGGACCCAGTGCCCAGAGTACATCCGCTCCTACGGAGGGATCACAGCCAAAGGCATCACAACAATCATCAAGTTCAAGCGTACAACCGAAGAAGATGCCAAGATCATCGACTGGCGGAGCCTCGTCTTCGTCGACCCATGCAGCTTTCCGATCTGGACCCGGAGCAACATCTCAAGGTCATGCTGAACCAGAAAGAGATAAGGATTGGATTCCAACTGAAGACTGGATGAAGAGAAGGAAACCTTCAACCGTGGAAGTGCGACTCCATGCTGCCGAGGACTATGCTCGTGAGGAACAGCGAATTGCATTCCTACGCTCTGGCAAGGATTTTGTACTTTCAATCGTAGAGGGCCCTCACACCACTCACAAGTATGGATCCAACTTGATCTGGAAACAGTATTTGAGAAGATTGACATTTCATGCTGCCTTGTCATTCAACATGCTGACAGAAGGTCAACTTGATTCCCACATGATTAATGAGAATGACTACGAATGGCTTAAGCTCTACCACTACATCATCACGACCACAGAGTTTGTCAGGTGCAAGGGATATCCAGTGACGGAGGTCCTAGCCATGTTGACATTGGGCATTGAAGAGACCGTGGAGGGCGAGATTCGAGCCAAGCTCAAGAAATTGGGAAACAAGATTGGACAGTTCATCATCGGGGAGCCTTGGTTAGACAAATGGGATGAATTGGGAGGACAAGTGAGAAACAACAAAGCTCTCATCTTGACGGATTTGACTTACCAAACGAGATCTAGTTCGAGAATCGTCAATGACATCGAGGCTGGACTTGACAACATGGGTCTTTCATCCATCAAGGTGTACCAACTTCCATATGAGTCTCTGGAGAAACCCGAGGACTTCTTGAAACTGGCAACGAATGCATTGACATTCCTACGATCCAACGCAAATGCATTTTCAAGTGCCACTGTTCACATTTGGATCTCTTTTGCAGCACTTTTCAGAGGACAAACTCGCATACTGATGCCAAATGCAGACTTCGTCACCAAATTGGCGGAGATCATCACTGAGATCAGCCAAGCAGCTCATCTTCCAATTTTCGTCAACATTCTGAGAGATGCCCGGTTTCTTGGGTCACAATCTTCAATTGTATCCATGGCCGAGGAGCTTGCAAGAATCTTGAAGGAAAAGGGCATTATTCACTCCACCAATGAAAGATTCTGGAAACAGATATATGCTTGTGGACGTGAACCTTTTTATTGGAAAGAAGGTGAAGGCAAGGAAGTCATTTGGGCTATGCTTGAAAAGTCATTGATGCGACAGAAAGTCTTCTTACATTGTGCAATGGATCATGATACAGTCCATGACCTGAATGAAGAATGTGTCCATGTGAAGAACACCGGATTTGACATTGAAACCATCAAACGATGCACAGAACATCCACGAGTTATTCCCAGCATTCGTGCTGGAGAAGTCACAGATGCTCAAGCTGGATCAGCAAACATCATTGGAGGAATGAAACACATGAAGGATGCGGTCCAGAGGAGAGCATGGTCAGACATCCGACGAGGAGTATTCACCCCGGAGCCCCTGACAGATGTGGATGAGCATTGGGTCGAAGTAACCGAAGATTCCGAATTGATGTGCGATGTGTGCAAAGGATTTCACAAGAATGATTCGAGATTGAATACCTGCACTGAGAACCGCACAAGATGCCTGAATTGCGCAAGCAACTGGACAAGAGCGGCGATCTACGGTACTGATGACATTGGGATGGATGAATTTTCACAGGATGCAAGAGTAGCTGCAAGATTGCTCAACATCTACAATGAGTGCGTTGACTGGAGAGAGATGGAAGCCGAGAAGGACCTCCGTGGATTCCTGGTCACTGCGACACTTGCAATGCTTTCAGGATACAGGACTACAAGCGATGTGCTCAAGCAGGTATCACATCGAGGTGCCATCCGAATGCCTGCATACATGGTGAAAGGGAAATGCAGACGAGACCTGTTACCCCAGTTCACTGTACAACGTGAAACTCGAACAGAGGATTGCGGAGGCGGAATGCACCGAATGCGATGGTTTTACAGACTGCTTTGGGATGGCGGAAACGTCGCTTATCATGACTACATGAAGACCGTGCTGACCAAGGAGGAGATCGAATCAATGATCAATCCAACTGCAACAGCTGAGTATGTCGGCGACATTTTCGAATTCTGGCTTGGAATGCTTGATCTGGGTATTCAATTCCCTACTATGTTCGCTGGATGGGGGGCAAACCTTGACAGTTGCCTCGCAGGACTGGAAGAGTCGTTTTGGCTATTCAGCAGTTCATGTCGACCTACCGACACCATCAACACAAAGCGAAACCGATCCAGGAAAGCATACATCCCGCCGGTCGAGAATGACATGGTGATTACAATCTTGAAAGAAGCAGGAATTTTTGACCTACTCATGCAGAAGAAGATCACCAGAATGCCGGTGCTCCCAGAAGCCAACTACGATGACCACCCTGAAATGATTGAGGTCTCATCAAGCGATGAAGAGGTGGATGAAGTTGATGAACCTGATGAGGAGACCACGACGCCTACGGCGCGGGGCCCTCGAGCAGAACAAACTTCAGGAGAAACCGATGCCGGAGCTGGTGACATCGAGATTGAGGAGGAGGAAGATGGCATGGGGGGACAACCTTCAGAAGCGAAGAAGCGCCGAACCGAGGTGCGTGACATCCGTGATCGTTTTGAGAAGCTGATTTCAGATGCATTGGATGTTCAATATTGTTTCATTTGTGGTGGAAGGCATGGCATTGACGAATGTACTACACCAGATGATGAGAACATGAAGGACACCATATGGCGCATGAGGTTGATCATGGATCAGAAGTCCAAATCCCCATCATCATCCGAAAGATCCAAAGCTGCAACCAGAGGCAGAAAAGACAAGCTCCCAAAGAACGTCATGCCACGAGGAAAGCGTTGGGGAAGAACCAGATTCACTGAGAAAGAGGAAGTGACCAAGTGCTTCTACAGTCAGTCAGCCTTTATGTACGACATTGGTGATCGTGAAGAAGGAGGACAATACTTAGTGAATGGTGTCGAAGTCAACCCAATTAGCCGAGGTGTGAAGAATCGTCATGAGCTTGACTTGCTGATTGAGCGTGCGGCTGAGGAATCCCCGCCTGTTTTGCCGACCATTGAAGAGCTGAACGCTTGGAACCCCCTTGATCATGATGCTTATGTAAAATGGCTTATTGAAGAAAGAAAACAACGTGGAGACAACTGGAACTTCAAGTACATCCAACCATTTACACATGGCCACAACATTGGTACACTTCAACTTGCTCGCATTAATGGAGAAGAATATCTTGGAATGGGCTGGTGTAAAGTGCATCGATATGGCGAGAATGAGTGGATGGGCAACAAGTGGGAAAATCCGCAATGGATAGTCGAATTGTCGAAAAGATTCAATGCAGCGCTACGCCACTCCGTGGGTTGCGTCAAAGACAATCGAAATCACCGTGGACTACCATGCGACGAGGCAGGTTGGGTCAATGTTGAGTCGATCTTGAAGTACGATGCCATTTGGAAAGACCAACATACATTGGCTGGAACGACCTACGTCAATTATCCGATACTTGTTGAGAGGTGGAACAATTTCCAGAGAGTGATCTTCACTGAGTACAAGCAAACGAAGAGAATCCGAGCACAAGTGCTAGGACTCAAGGTCACGAAAGGTGAGTTGGAACACATTATGAACAACTTCAATGATGGATTGACCTCTAGACTTGATCGACAAACACTGAGGTTGGAGATCGGCACAGCAGATCGAGAGATTTGGCTTTGGCCGGTGGCAATCCGTGCCCCTATGGCGCATTCAAGAGTTCAAGGCGGTGTGCACATTGAAGACAAGAAGACTTCATATCAGATGAACCCTGGAGTAGGATACACTCTTGGAGGAGGATTTCATTGCACCACATTTGACAACATCGCTCAAATCTTCAGAGAAGGACTACGTCCAGGAGGAGGAGGCGACCGCATCAATACGTTCTTCGTGCCATTCGCACCATGGGACGTGAGAAGTCAGATGGTGCTGAGATTCAGGAAGATTGAACAGACTGATCTTGTCTACATCTACATCACGTACGATTCCATCGCCAAGTTCTCCCCTCGATTATCAGCAGACGGACACATTTTGGTCCAAGAAACAATTCCATTCGAATCATTCGATGCAGTTTGGTATTACGACTGGAGAGAAAAGGACTACTACCGTCTCATGATCACGAAGGGAAGAGATCAACTTGTTCTTTCTGTGCAAGGTGCAAAGAGGGTGGCCACCATTGAACGATTTGACAAGCTCATTGGAAACATTGTGCCTGAAGAATCATCACCCGATCTAGACGAACTTCGAAAACTTGTCGATATCAGGACCGGTCACTTCAGTCATACTCACAGATTGTTCCCTGGACATCCGGATTGGAATGATGCAATTTCATTATTGGCAGTCACTCATCACCCTAGCAAAGAGGACCATCGACTATGCCCCGCATGTCTGATGGAGACCCCTGCGCCATTATCGATTTGTGTGATGTGCAAAGGATTTTTGGTGAGTCATGGATGGAGGAAACGAATCAAGATCACCGTGGCTACAGTACCAAAGGCCGAATCACATCATCGAGAAGAAGATCTCAAAGACCATGTCAAGAAAGCATGGGAGGAGGTGAAGATCGATTTGACAGGTGATGATGATGACGACGAGGTGATGCCAGATGATGATGATGTCACCATGAAGAGTCCAGAACAAGAAACTCAACCAGAAGAAGGAGATGATGATCAAGCCTCGAAGAAGGGCGACATCAATGATGAGAAAAGAGACTTCAGAGAACAAGATGAGGTCGACAAATTTCTCAATCAAGAAGGAAAACCGACCGATGAGAACGATGATGAAGAGATAGCGGTCGATGAAATCAACATTGAAGAGTACGAGGCTGGAGAAGCTCGTGATGCAGTGATTGAGTACCCCAAGTGGATGCAGCGGATTGAGTTTGGATCAAAGGTCCTGCCGATCGAACCTTGCACAATTGGAGATGCTCAGCCAGAATTCATCAAGATCCTCCTGTTGCAGATTGGATTACATATCGTCAGGATCTACAGACTATTCCAACGGAACTTCTGTGGAGACATCGAGACGGCATGGAAACATTTTCAACAGAACCAGAAATTCAGGATGGACCTGGACTCAAGAACACCTTACCTGGGCGAGGATGAAAATGGTGAACTCATTGAACCAACTGCACAACAGATGAAAGAGCTCTACAAAGAGATCGGCCGACCAAATCAAAAGGACGACATCGGAGAAGAGGGATTCGTCAATGCATACTATGGGGCAGTGGTACTCAAAAGACTTCTCATATATACCCTTGAATGTGGCTACACGTATGATGACTTGCAAAACATATTCTTTGATGAGGAGATGGAGAAGCTGTCGAAACGTGACACCACAATGGATGAGATGAGAAAGACCACAGCGGCCCGCGACGCCCTTGACCGACAAGACGTCATGGTCAGAAGAATCATTGCAGGTGCATATAGGGTAAATGCTGTTTATTTCTTCAGGAACGTTGACTTTCAAGACACAATCACACTGAATCCAGTTGACATTGTGTGTGCTC
>CAMXCT020000651.1:200964-210964 GCA_947184155.2 Cladocopium goreaui | reverse complement strand
AAAGACCTGGGTATTCGGAAGTTTGAGTGCATGCAGAATAGAAATCTGTGTGAACATTGGCATTTTCAATGTGGCCTCAAAGTGTTGCGCGCAGCCAAAGATTGGCTCAAAATGTTGGTGTTTTGAAAAAATATAATGGGCGTGAGCCCAATACCTTTCATATTTGCACAGCTATGGTTTCTGTGCGCTGCTGTCCGGCCATCCATCGATAAGGAGGCCCGGGCAGCAATTGAGTCGGGTAAAATGCGTGGGAAAGTTCAGAGTTGCCACAAGACTATGAACACGGTAGAGAAAGATGAAACCCACCTGCAGATCCTCAGTCCAGAAAATCTCTTCTGCAGTGCAACAAAAAGGAATCTTATGCTCTTCGCGGCTTCGAATTTTGACACATGCTCGCATGGTTGATCAGCCATCCACGCGAGCTCGAGCAAGGACTTGGGGCATAGAGCTTCGCTTCTATTGGAGAGCAACGAGGCGAGGTTGTCAGAGTGTGTTTCAGATAGCATGGAAAGTTGATGGATTTTGAAGCTCCAAATCTTGATAAATCTTGATAACTTGATAAATCTTGTAGATCCGCCAGAATGTCACGGGAAGGTTTTCGTCCAGTTCACGGGGTGGCTGCTGAGGTGTCGGAGTGCCCTGAAGAAGTGCAGGAGAAGCTGCGAGGGCAGCTGCAGGGCCTGGGTCTCTCGGGAGAAGGCGATCCATGTCTTTGGAAGGGCATTCGGTGCTGGGAATGCGAGGTGACGCAAATTCGGAGCGAGGAGGCCACAGGAGATTTGAGTTCCGTCAAGGAGATGACGCATCTGCGAGTTCTGCGGCTTAGGGGCCGAGTCACGGGCAACGTCTCTGAGCTGGCGAAGCTGAATCTCGTTCGCCTTGACCTTTCACAGACAGAGGTCATGGGCGATCTCGCAGAGCTGTCGAAGCTCACGGCTCTCCGAGGGCTTCTACTTCCCCACACCCAGGTGTCGGGCAACGTCGCGGAGCTATCGAAGCTGAATCTCGTTCGCCTTGACCTTTCACAGACAGAGGTCATGGGCGATCTCGCAGAGCTGTCGAAGCTCACGGCTCTCCGACAGCTTCTACTTCCCCACACCCAGGTGTCAGGCAACGTCGCGGAGGTCTCAAAGCTGAAAAAACTCGTGCACCTTGACCTTGCACGGACTCAGGTGGCGGGTGATGTATCGATGCTATCGAACATGACTAAGCTCTTTGACCTTTCCCTTGCACAGTCTCGAGTCCATGGGGATTTCGGCGTCATCAGCAGCATGCCCAACCTGGAGAAGGCCGACTTGTCCAGCACCGCGGTGTCTGGGAACCTGAATTACTTGCGGTCGGGTTGCTGCGAAGAGCTCCGGGAACTGCACCTTGGAGTGCCAGCCTCGGAACTGCAGCAGTGTTTCTTCTACGTGGTTGTGGAAAAGTGTGGCTGCACAGTTTGAAACCTGTCCTTTTTGCTTGTGAGGATACACAGGTGCGGATTTCTGGTCGTAGTCCAGTGTCGCTCCCAGCTTTGCAATCCCTCAATGCCAGCACCTTAGATTATTCAGAGTTTTGCATGAGTGCCTGAGTCCGCAGAAGTTGCTGTGCACTTTTTGGCTGTGACTCAATGATTGCTAATCTGCTTTTATACTGTCCCCACCCACTCAAGGCCCCCATTTGGCGGGAGCTTCAAACAATTGCATACACTGCAATTTGGCAAGCTCGCACTTTGCGCAAGGCTACCCTTTCCACAAATGTAGCAAAACCATACAAAACCACTGTGGGATCGGCTTACGTAAACTTCTGCATCATTCCCCAAACAGTTAACTTTTGCTGTGCGGGTTCTCAATGCTTTCTCAAGTGTGTCCGAATTGCTGTTAGATGCTGTCTCCGCCTTTGGCAACTTTGTCTTCCTTCTTGTCTCCCTTCTTGATCCTGTGTTCGTGCGATGATGCACCGGCGTATAGCAAAACCCTTTGTTTTGCAAAATCAACGCACATATCAACAGATTGAGTTTCTCCTGAACAGTTTATTGGTGGGCTTCGCGGTCGGATGCTGTGTCTCTCTTCTGGCAAGGTTACCCCCAGTGCCTCGCTTCTTGTCTCCTGTCATCCGCTTTACTGGCAAACGTATCTCCAAGTTCCTCCCTTCTTGTGTTCCATGGTTTTTATTTTGTTTGATTTAAATCACGACCTGTCTTCGCATTCGGCCTTTCAACGGTCTGATCAGAAACAGAGTGAATTTCATGGCAAGGTGAGTGGTTGCAACCTGAACGTCAGCTTCATCGACCTGGTCGTTCCTCTGCTTTCGAATCCAATCACAATCCTCCTTGCCAGGGGATGTGGAATCACGGGCGAGGTGAAATCCCCCTGGCTCGCGTCTGCTTCTTTGTGGTACTCTCTGCAGCTCTTCGATCTCTCGGGGAATCGCTTGGATGCGGTGCATGCCTGGCCGGCGAAGTTGAGGCTGGATGTCTCTCACAATGAGATCCCGTTGCGCGTGAGCCGGGACGTCATCAAATCTGCGGCCAAGTCTGGGACGGACCTCTGGATGATGAACACAGAACTGGCAAATAAGGAGGACATCATGTCGAATTGCTCCAACGAGCTGCAAATGGAGGAGATGTGGATCTCAAGGGAGACCGGTGGATACTGGTGCCATGACCTCATACAACCCAACTTTCGTGTCACGCCAGAGCGCTTCTTGCCTCAGCTCATGTGTGCGTGTGGCCCAGGCCACTTTGGTGCCGGCACCAACTGCTCAGCATGTCCGGAAGACACTTTCAACGACCAGATGGATCAAAGGAAGTGTCAAGCCTGCCCTGAGGGCGGCAAGGCTCCAGCTGGATCTCAGGCCCTTTCGGCCTGCGAGTGCCCCTTTGGCGCCCCTCGTATTTTCGAGAACCAGACCATGTGCCTATGCGACCGCAGTGAAGCGCTCACTGACGCGCAAAAATGCGTCTCTTGCAGCGAGAATCATGTGGTTTGCAGTCCTGGTGCAGATCGTCTGGCTACAGCGCCTTTGAAAGACGGGTACATTCGCTTGAAGGAGCCATCGGAAGAGATTTTCAAATGCCTTGATCCTAAACATTGCAGAAACTCCAGGTGTGTGCCAGGACTGGGAAGGGTTTGGATGGAAATGTGGATGTCTCCAGAGTGACTTCTGCCCGAACCGGTGTAGCTTTGCATGATATTGTACAATCCTTTCGCATCCTGTTGCCAAGTTGGGTCGAACACATGGTTTGATTGAACCATGTTTGATTGTTTGTGCTCTCATCCACGGAAGTTGCCAGGGCGCACTGGCCCGCCTTCGCTTTGCACAGCTTGCTCCCCACAGTACCGAGAAAGCAACAAGATCTGCGTTGAATGCAAGAGCGTTTCATCGCAGCAGAGGCTTTTCTGCACATCCAAGATAGCATGAGTATCAAGTTACGGTGGTTCTTTGGACGTAAAGACCATCCAAAGTATTCGATGCTCAATGGCATCAGATATTGGGAACCTGACAACTTGCCACACTTTTCTGTAGCGTGCCAACTTGTATTTTGTACTAAGGAAATTTTCAGTCGGTTTGGGCTGCACTGCGACCCTGGTGATAATGGCTGCCATAGCATGGACCCTGAGGCATGACCGAATAATATGAGGGCAGCAGCTCTTCAAGTGATGAAAGGAAACGGTGGTTGCCATGAGCATGAAATTGCACAGCAGGTTCGCTACTACTGCAAATGGAATTCTGTTCGATGCCCATCAGGGTGTTGCACTTTCTAGCTACATCATGCTACATCTATACAGCGCTTCTTGTTCTGTTTTCTCGGGGTCCATGTTGTTTGCAGGCGCCACGCGCCACAGCGGAGCCCTCGCAGCGAGTGCCTGCTGCAGCTGATCACGGCGCAGCTGATGGCTTTGCTGCAGCTGGCGCAGCTCTGGACGGTGCTCGGCGGCTTGACGCCTGTGGACCCAGCGGCAACGGTCGCAGACGCGGCAAACGTCACAGACGCGGATGACGGCGCCCAAGGAAACTTGGCCGCCCATGGCTGTGGCATGGTGGCCACCCATGTTTTTAGATTCATTCTGAGGGAAAGCAGAACTATGCCAGTCTTTGAACGTAGTACACATAGAAATAATTAGAAATATGGGCATGGGTCAAAACAAAAACACCGTCACTCCAATATTGCCATGGATTAAAATTTCAATTATTGGCAATTGGCACCAAAACTGGAGGGTTCAGAGCACTTTAACATCAAAATGATGAAATTTGTGGCTCTATTGACAATCATATGGTGCGAATGGTCCTAGATCATGTTTTGGGTACTGAAAGTTCACCCATTCGAAACTCGGTCCATGGGGGAACTGAGCTGGGACATTTATAATCGGTCCAGCAGCCAGCAAGCGATCGAAAGCAAAATCCCAGAGGTTCAGGGGTTCAGGAAATTTCATGTTTGACAGCTCCCAAAATCGAATTCCCTGGTTCTATCACCTTGCTGCATGCCAGATCTGTTCATCTCAGCGCAGAGTGCGCACAGCAGAGGTGATGCACTGCTTGGATACTTGGAAGCCTTACAATTCACCACCTCCGAAGTGCAAAACTTCCTGGCTCTGCAGTGTCTTTATGATGCTTGGCTCAGTTGAGGATCCTTACAGGTCCTTACCTTTCAAACTCCATAGGCATTGGGCCTTCAAGGGGATGACAGCACAGATCTAAATCTGAAGAGAACATTTTTGCTTTCTGCGAGTGTAGCAACTTGTCCACTTCGAGGACGGCGCCACCGTTCGTTCGATGTTTGCCATTGCTACGCCCCTGGTTCCTTTGCTGCTGCTGATTGCTTGTGGCTGCTTGGAGGTTTTCTCGCGCGGATTGGGTGACTTCGTTGCAGTTGACTGATGGTGTGCCTTGCGATGAGGCAAAGGTAGATTGGCCCTCTATCGACTCTATCGATCCAATGTAACTGGCTTTCCTTGAGCACAAATCATGTCCTTCTCACACTGTGACATTAGAGGAGTTCAAACAGTGACGCCTTTGCAACTTCCCAATTTCCGGATTAAGATATAATGAGCGAAATTTTGGCATATACAATTGAGTGAATTTCAGATTTCCAAAAGATGGATTTGTCATGATAATCAAGGTGCTTGTGCTCCGGAGTTTTTCTGCTTCAGGCATCCGCGTTGGGCTGAAGATGCTCACGGTGCTTTTCATTGGTGGTGCCTCTGGCAGCGCGCAGCTTTTGGGCTGCCAGCGAACAGATGGTGCAGGCGGCCGTTTCGTTGCGCCCAACAATCGATTTTGAGGTTCAAATGTGCGAGCCTTGCAGGGTTTCATGCAACATCATGCGGTTAACTTCGGCTTGCATTTTCTCAGGCACACCATTGAAAGAGTTTGCCTTCCGCCCACTTTTTCCACACGAACGGTGCGACGAAGCTCTGTGGGTTTGGAGCCCAGCTTTTTGAACCAATCATCCAAACAAGCAGCGCGATTCTTGCGAAAGAGATCAGTAGAGATCATTGAGGCGCCAGTGGGGCCCCCAAAATCTGAGACACCGTGGGCCCTCATGCTCAATCTGAGGTGGATAGGATCGGCTGGGCCACCGCTATTTGCTACGGCCTCGTCATCCCCTGCTTCCTGGGATTTCTGTTTGCCAAGCAAAATGTCGTCATGCGAAAGGTGAAGACAGCGGTTATGCACACTACATGCGACGATGGAAAGGTTAGGGTGTGGCTGCAAGGCCTTGAAAGCAAGCAATCCTTCAAGGACCGGGTTTGTGCAAAAGTTGCAGATGTTTGTTCTTTTCCTCCACAGAAAGGATTGCTAGGCAAGCCACAGGCAACAAGATGCCACGAGTACATCAGTATGACATACAACACAGCAAGAAAACATGGCAACCCCATCGTGAAACAAGTGCCAGTCAAACGCAATTTGTCCAGGAATGATGTAATGCATCCACTTCTCATGCGACCAACTGTGCAGTCCAGGATGCCATGCTATCCAAGCGCTTAGCGGCTTCTGCTGCTGCCTGCCTTGCCATAGATGTGAAAGGCAGCGCGGTGGTCGAATTGCAGAAAGATGCTGTGATGCTTAGCCAAAACGGCAAGTTTGGTTTACGTTTGAAACAGGTTTGTTGATGCCAATGCTTGAAAAACTTTGTCACCACATGTCACCACAATGTGGTGGAAAATCTACGTTGATGCGATTTCTCCCACTTTCGAGCTACCAACACCCTTGCCTTTAAGACTTCAAGACTTTGAGCAGAATGTGTCTTCTTCACTCGTCGTTCCACGGGGGAACAACCATGGCATGCCATGCAAATTTCCACGCAGCCTATGCACCACCTGATACAAGGATTGTAACTCCAACAAACATTTCCAGAGCTTCGGAAGACTTGGGCGAAGCTCGGGCTGACAGAGAAGAGGCATGTGCCAAGAAGCCATGGAAAGGACATGAATTAACATGAATTGACAAACTTTGACAATTTTTCCTTGCTTGATATGGCACTGGCTACTTGTAGGAACGTGGTGTGTCCAGTCTCCATGAGCATGAGTCTTCATTACCCGGAATATCCTTTCAGAAGGTTGCGCATTTTCTTTTCTTTGCGCCTTACTACAGTTTGTTGCCAGTGGGCTTGGTTTTGCCCTTCTCTTCGTGGGTTGAAAGTTGATATAGGAACCCCATGGAACCCCTATCTTGGAGGGCTGGGTTTCCACGTGAAGTCATCAGATTGATGATGGTCAAGGGGCCTTTAAGATAACTGGGAGATATCAAGGGATGGATTAGGAAATTCCTCATCAAGAAGCAGTAGTTTCAGTAGTTCTGCTTTGGTCTTATCAATTCCGTCACGTTGTATCTTGTGTATCAGTGTGTCCTATTTTCTTGTTATGGATACAGTTGAGCCAGACCGGGTTCCCATCAATTTTTGCCAGCCTCAAGTGAGGTTGAGACGGTTGAGAGCTTTGTCTTCGGCTCAGACGTGAAGGAGGCGGAGGTGTTGCAACGCCACATGATGGCGCAGATGCTCATAGAGCGTAGCATTTTGGAGGAGGAAACTGATCGTGGCTCGGAGGCCAAAAGCCATGTGTATTTAAGTGCTTTCGGCAAGCCCGCAGGCCATAGAGAGGTGGCCCCAAGGGAGTTTGATGTGCACTCTAGGTGGAAGCCCGCGAGAGAAGCAGAAGAGAACCGTAGAAGAAGAAGAATAAGAAGAATAAGAAAGGAAGACGAAGACAAAGCCGTAAAACGGAAGCAGCTTGTGTAGCAAGAGCTGGCTGTAACAACCGATTTATCGTATACCAAATTAGTACCGCCCCCAGCAAAGTAGCGCCAGGTACTATGTATGAGCCTCTGGCTTGACAGCAGACTGCTGCATGGAAGGAGACAGGGTGGAAGCGGAGAGAGATTGCCCCAAGGGAAGTTGATGTGCATGCTAGGTGGAAGCCTGAGGAAGAAGAGGAAGAAGAGGAAGAAGAGGAAGAAGAGGAAGAAGAGGAAGAAGAGGAAGAAGAGGAAGAAGAGGAAGAAGAGGAAGAAGAGGAAGAAGAGGAAGAGGAGGAAGAAGAGGAAGAAGAGGAAGAAGAGGAAGAGGAGGAAGAAGAGGAAGAAGAGGAAGAAGAGGAAGAAGAGGAAGAAGAGGAAGAAGAGGAAGAAGAGGAAGAAGAGGAAGAAGAGGAAGAAGAGGAAGAAGAGGAAGAAGATGAAGAAGAGGAAGAAGAGGAAGAAGAGGAAGAAGAGGAAGAAGAGGAAGAAGAGGACGAAGAGGAAGAAGAGGAAGAAGAGGAAGAAGAGGACGAAGAGGACGAAGAGGAAGAAGAGGAAGAAGAGGAAGAAGAGGCAGAAGAGGAAGAAGAGGAAGAAGAGGAAGAAGAGGAAGAAGAGGAAGAAGAGGAAGAAGAGGAAGAAGAGGAAGAAGAGGAAGAAGAGGAAGAAGAGGAAGAAGAGGAAGAAGAGGAAGAAGAGGAAGAAGAGGAAGAAGAGGACGAAGAGGACGAAGAGGAACAAGAGGACGAAGAGGACGAAGAGGAAGAAGAGGAAGAAGAGGAAGAAGAGGAAGAAGAGGAAGAAGAGGAAGAAGAGGAAGAAGAGGAAGAAGAGGAAGAAGAGGAAGAAGAGGAAGAAGAGGAAGAAGAGGAAGAAGAGGAAGAAGGGGAAGAAGGGGAAGAGGAGGAAGAGGAGGAAGAGGAGGAAGAGGAGGAAGAGGAGGAAGAGGAGGAAGAGGAGGAAGAGGAGGAAAAGAAAGAAGAGGAAGAAGAGGAAGAAGAGGAAGGAGAGGAAGAAGAGGGAAGAAGGGGAAGAAGAGGAAGAAGAGGAAGAAGAGGAAGAAGAGGAAGAAGAGGAAGAAGAGGAAGAAGAGGAAGAAGAGGAAGAAGAGGAAGAAGAGGAAGAAGAGGAAGAAGAGGAAGAAGAGGAAGAAGAGGAAGAAGAGGAAGAAGAGGGAAGAAGAGGAAGAAGAGGAAGAAGAGGAAGAAGAGGAAGAAGAGGAAGAAGAGGAAGAAGAGGAAGAAGAGGAAGAAGAGGAAGAAGAGGAAGAAGAGGAAGAAGAGGAAGAGGAAGAAGAGGAAGAAGAGGAAGAAGAGGAAGAAGAGGAAGAAGAGGAAGAAGAGGAAGAAGAGGAAGAAGAGGAAGAAGAGGAAGAGGAGGAAGAAGAGGAAGAAGAGCAAGAAGAGGAAGAAGAGGAAGAAGAGGAGGAAGAGGAGGAAGAAGAGGGAGAAGAGGAAGAAGAGGGAGAAGAGGAAGAAAAGGGAGAAGAGGGAGAAGTGGAAGAAGAAGAGACGAAGACAGAGCCGTAGATCAGAAGCAGCCTGAGTTGCAGGTGCTTGCTTGAACAACCTATGGACCGCATACCAAATGAGTACTGGTCGATCAGTTTAGTACCGTGTGCGTCCTGTGACGAGTACCTGTAGACGACTGTAAGGCTGTAGGCAGCGTCATTAGCTACCGCCACTACCAGGTTAGTACTTGCGGAAGAAGGGAGGAAGGAGTAGAGGAGTAGAAGTAGGAGTACGAGGAGGACTAGGAGGAGGAGTAGTAGTAGTAGTAGCAGCAGCAGTAGTAGTAGTAGTAGCAGTAGTAGGACTCGGAGTAGCAGTAGTAGTAATGGTAGTAGTAGTAGTAAAAGTAGTAGTAGCAGTAGTAGTAGTACTAGTAGCAGTAGCAGTAGCAGTAGCAGTAGTAGTCGTGGTGGTAGTAGTAGTGGTAGTAGTAGTGGTAGTAGTAGTAGTGGTAGTAGTGGTGGTGGTAGTGGTGGTGGTGGTGGTGGTGGTAGTAGTAGTAGTAGTAGCAGTAGTAGTGAGTAGTAGTGAGTAGTAGTGAGTAGTAGTGAGTAGTAGTGAGTAGTAGTTAGTAGTAGTTAGTAGTAGTTAGTAGTAGTTAGTAGTAGTTAGTAGTAGTTAGTAGTAGTTAGTAGTAGTTAGTAGTAGTTAGTAGTAGTTAGTAGTAGTTAGTAGTAGTTCGTAGTTCGTAGTTAGTAGTTAGTAGTTAGTAGGTAGTAGGTAGTAGGTAGTAGGTGGTAGTAGTAGTAGTAGTAGAAGAAGTAGTAGTAGTAGTAGTGGTGGTGGGAGTAGTAGTAGTAGTAGTAGTAGTAGTAGTAGTAGTAGTAGTAGTAGTAGTAGTAGTAGTACTAGTACTAGTACTAGTAGTAGTAGTAGTAGTAGTACTACTAGTAGTAGTAGTAGTAGTAGTGGTGGTGGGAGTAGTAGTAGTAGTAGTAGTAGTAGTAGTAGTAGTAGTAGTAGTAGTAGTAGTAGTACTAGTAGTAGTAGTAGTAGTAGTAGTAGTAGTAGTAGTAGTACCGCACAAGGCTGTGGCGGAAGTTTCAAAAATAGGAAACCTTTTGGGAGAGATTGGTTGTTGTGAATCAGGGATGGCAGAGCGAATCCACTGATGGACCGAAAGGTGCTTGAGATCTCCTCTCTTTCTCTCTCTTTCTTTGAATATCTACCCACGTATACCAACCTATCTTCTATGTATCTTCTATGTATCTATCTATCTATCGATCTATCTATCTATCTATCTCTCTCTCTCTCTTTCATCTAAT
>CAMXCT020000651.1:133464-195964 GCA_947184155.2 Cladocopium goreaui | reverse complement strand
CATTTGTGGCGCTGACCTTGGGAAGAAAGCACTCAGCAATTCGCCAGAGGAGTTGGAGGCCAAGATCCACGAGGGACCCGTAGAAGTCAGCGCTGAGCAGTTTACGTAAGGATCCAACGGACCTCGCAGGCGTGGCACTAAATTTGATTCTCTGGTGACTTTTCCAGAAGGGCTCGGCAGACATGGTAGGTCAGGGAGCCAACATGAGTCGACTAGTTGATGACTGTCAAAATGACATAGTCCCAGAGAACAGACATGCTTCCTTCATCTTCCTTCCGCAGGCAGATCTTCACGGATGAAACTGGAACCTTTCGTCTTGGAATGGAATAAAGTCGTGGCAGCTCTGTTGCATGGCAGCTTGTTGCAGTTGTTGACAGTCTTGGTGAGGATGAATCAATCCATGCATTTTGCCGACCTTGGTTCATGTTCACAGTAGCCGATCCATCGGGGTCTGAATTAGCTGGAGTGGCCGCCCCCAGGCCGGGGGTCATTGTAGTCCGTGACGGGTTGTAATGGAATCGCTGGATCCGGGTGATGAAGCTCTTTGGGATTCAATCTTTCGATCCGATGGCAACAGAAACATAAGGCATTACGTGTTCCATGCATTTCCATGCACAAAATGTCTTCAACCGTATGGATCTCAGCAGTTATGTATCATATGACTCATGTGTGCATGAGTTCCTGCAATTTTGGTGTTTGAGCATCGATGGATAACGGACATATTGTGTTTCAAACATGTGAGAATATTGCAAGGCTCACTTATGCAAACAGCCAACTACCACTTCTCTGTGAGTTTTTTCTCATCCCTGCAACTTTGTTAGTTTTCCGTTTCAACCATGTTTGTCGTGAGTTGGACCATGCAACTGGAATTTTGTATATCGAGAGCAAGACATGTTCTTATTGATCTTATTGCATCTTATTGCATCTTATCGCCAGTTGTTTAGATGACCAAATTCTGGAGCTTCCAAGGCCCCTGAAAGGCCCAATGGGTTTGTTTTCGTGAGGCGTTGCCATGGAACATCTTGGAAGCACCATCCGGAGGCCAAGCCCCTTGGGGGAAAAAAAAGCCCTTGAGAATTTGGGACAGCAGCGTGCGAATGAGAGATGCAGTCGAAGATGAGGATGCGTTTCCTATCTCTTATTCCGGTGTTTCTTTTTGGCGCAGTTGGAGTTCCTCCTGGTTTAGGCCAACAAGTTTTTGGGTTTTAAACAGATGCCTTTTTTATGGCATTGCCTCGAAACATCCTATAGTAAATTGCAACAGAATCTATCCGAATAAACTTGCAGCGACTCTGTTGACTACCCACATTTTCCAGGAAAGGCTTGTGCAGCCAAGATTGTTGGCCTGGTTAGGGAGGTTATAACTGAATTGCTCTCAGACTTCTGCTGCCAGGCAAGCTGTCGTTCTTGTCTGTGAACCTTCGCCCACGAGCAATTGCTCTTGATGCTGAAGGTGCATGCGAATATCCTGACATTGCGAGACCTCCAAATCCTCCAAGAACCCATCAAAACATACTATTTGTTACAAACATGTTGCTTGATTGTTTGAAACAAACAACTAAAACGGATCATCCTTCAGCATGGAGATTAGCAAATGATTTGTGCTTAGTGACCTCCGCTAGGTTGTACGCAGTAAAATCGACGACTGGATGGGTGGAACGCGAAGAAAATCGACCTGGGACTTGCCACTGTGGACCTGGAGCCAGACCAGATATGACCTGATAGCAAGATATGTGAACATTGGCATTTTCAATGCCTCAAAGTGGTTCGCGCAGCCAAAGATTGGCTCAAAATGTGGATGCTTTGACAAATATCATGGGCGCAAGCCCAATGCCTTTCATATTTGCACAGCTATGGTTTCTGTGCGCTGCTGTCCGGCCATCCATTGATGAGGAGGCCCGGGCAGCAATTGAGTTGGGTAAAATGCTTGGGAAAGTCAAGAGTCACCCCACATGAAGGTCCTCAGTTCAACAAGTTTTTTGCAGTGTATTGGGCTAATTGTTTGTTGAACAAGAAAAGACCGTAAATTTGGTTGGTTTCTAGTGAACCACCAACTATTACAAAATATTACAAACCAACCAAATTAATCCAACAGTTTGACACATGCAGACGGTCATTGAGCCATCCACGCAAGCTCGACCAAGGACTTTGGGCATAGATCTTCGCTTCTGTTGGAGACCAACGAGGCGAAGAACAGATTGTCAGGTTGTGTTTTAGAGTACGTCATGGCAAGTTGATGGAAATTTGCGCAAAAGGTTTGTTTGCGAAGATGAACGAACTTCAGTCATTTGAAGAGCTCCAAAGCTTGATAAATCTTGAAGATCTTGTAGATCCCCGCAAAAGTCAGTGGCGGTGGCACGGGGTTGTGGCTGTTGCCAAGGCGCGGGAGTGCCCTGAAGAAGTGCAGGAGAAGCTGCGAGGGCAGCTGCAGGGCCTGGGTCTCTCGGGAGAAGGCGATCCATGTCGTTGGAAGGGCATTGTGTGCTGGAAATGCAAGGTGCGGAGGATTGAGAGCGAGGAGGCCACCGGAGATTTGAGTTCCGTCAAAGAGATGACGTATCTGCGAGGTCTTGGCCTTGCAGGCAGCCGGATCACAGGCAATGTCTCTGAGCTATCGAAGCTGAAAAACCTCTGGCACCTTTACCTTTCACAGACAGAGGTCATGGGCGACCTCGCAGAGCTGTCGAAGCTGAAAGATCTCCTCACACTTGACCTTTCACAGACAGAGGTCATGGGCGATGTATCGGTGCTAACGAACATGACTAAGCT
This sequence comes from Cladocopium goreaui, assembly GCA_947184155.2. Classification (NCBI taxonomy): domain Eukaryota; class Dinophyceae; order Suessiales; family Symbiodiniaceae; genus Cladocopium; species Cladocopium goreaui. Next base: position 193,195 of record CAMXCT020000651.1, on the reverse strand, counting down.
CCAGGACCTTTCCCTTGCACAGTCTCGAGTCCATGGGAATTTCGGCGTCATCAGCAGGATACCCATCCTGGTGAAGGCCGACTTGTCCGGCACCGCGGTGTCTGGGAATCTCGAGGACTTGCGACAAGGTTGCTGCAAAAAGCTCCGGGAACTGCACCTTGGAGTGCCAGCCTCAGTTGGAACTGCAGCAGGTTTTTTCTACGTGTTTGTTGAAAAGTGTGGCTGCACAGTTTGAAGCCTGTCCTTTTTGCATGTGAGGATACACAGGTGCGGCTTTCTGGTCGTGGTCTAGTGTCGCTCCCAGCTTTGCAATCCCTCAATGCCAGCACCTTAGATTATTCAGAGTTTTGCATGAGTGCCTGAGTCCGCAGAAGTTGCTGTGCACTTTTTGGCTGTGATTCAATGATTGCTAATCTGCTTTTACACTGTCCCCACCCACTCAAGGCCCCCATTTGGCGGGAGCTTCAAACAATTGCATACACTGCAATTTGGCAAGCTCGCACTTTGCGCAAGGCTACCCTTTCCACAAATGTAGCAAAAACATACAAAACCACTGTGGGATCGGCTTACGTAAACTTTGCATCATTCCCCAAACAGTTAACTTTTGCTGTGCGGGTTTTCAATGCTTTCTCAAGTGTGTCCGAATTGCTGTTAGATGCTGTCTCCGCCTTTGGCAACTTTGTCTTCCTTCTTGTCTCCCTTCTTGATCCTGTGTTCGTGCGATGATGCACCGGCGTATAGCAAAACCCTTTGTTTTGCAAAATCAACACAAATATCAACAGATTGAGTTTCTCCTGAACAGTTTATTGGTGGGCTTCGCGGTCGGATGCTGTGTCTCTCTTCTGGCAAGGTTACCCCCGGTGCCTCGCTTCTTGTCTCCTGTCATCCGCTTTACTGGCAAACGTATCTCCAAGTTCCTCCCTTCTTGTGTTCCATGGTTTTTATTTTGTTTGATTTAAATCACGACCTGTCTTCGCATTCGGCCTTTCAACGGTCTGATCAGAAACAGAGTGAATTTCATGGCAAGGTGAGTGGTTGCAACCTGAACGTCAGCTTCATCGACCTGGTCGTTCCTCTGCTTTCGAATCCAATCACAATCCTCCTTGCCAGGGGATGTGGAATCACGGGTGAGGTGAAATCCCACTGGTTCGTGTCTTTGTGGCACTCTCTGCAGCTCTTCGATCTCTCGGGGAATCGCTTGGATGCGGTGGATGCCTTGCCGGCGAAGTTGAGGCTGGATGTCTCTCACAATGAGATCCCTTTGCACGTGCACCCGGACGTCATCAAGTCTGCGGCCAAGTCTGGGACGGACCTTTGGATGATGAACACAGAACTGGCAAATAAGGAGGACATCATGTCGAATTGCTCCAACGAGCTGCAAATGGAGGAGATGTGGATCTCAAGGGAGACCGGTGGATACTGGTGCCATGACCTCATACAACCCAACTTTCGTGTCACGCCAGAGCGCTTCTTGCCTCAGCTCATGTGTGCGTGTGGCCCAGGTCACTTTGGTGCCGGCACCAACTGCTCAGCATGTCCGGAAGACACTTTCAACGACCAGATGGATCAAAGGAAGTGTCAAGCCTGCCCTGAGGGCGGCAAGGCTCCAGCTGGATCTCAGGCCCTTTCGGCCTGCAAGTGCCCCTATGGCACGCCGGGAACGTTCGAGAACAAGACCATGTGCCGATGTGACCGGGGTGAAGCGCTCAGTTATGACCATGAATGTCTCTCCTGTGGCAAACTGCACCTGGTTTGCAATGCACCTGGAAGCCTCGTAGCCACAGCGCCCTTGGAGCAGGGCTACATCCGCTTGAAGGAGCCTTCGGAAGAGATCTTCGAATGCCTTGATCGTCAACATTGCAGGAACTCCAGCTGTACACCAGGACTGGGAAGGGGTTGGACGGAATGTGTTTCGAGAGTCAAATAACCCAGGGTGGATGTCCAAATTGTGTTCGAGTCATGGTTCGATTCTTTGTTGTTTTGCCTGCTGACGTTCCAAGGACGTGCTGGCGTACTGTGCGCTGCATGTGCACAAGACTATCGTGCAAGCAAGAACGTTTGCGTCGAATGCAAGAACGTTTCGTTGGAGACGACCCTTTGATGCAAAAGAAAAGTGGCTTGAATCTCAAGACATCAGATTCCCTTCACCCATTGCATCATCAAAGTATCGCATGCTCAATAGCTTGACCTCTTGACCTATACCAAACGTGCGAAAGATACCAGACGCCATCATTCGTTGAACCCTGACCAGCCACTCTGCACCAAGGAGACTTTCAATCGGATTGGGCTGCGCTATGATGCTGGTGATAGTGGCTGCCGTAGCATGGATACTGAGGCACCGAGCCAACACTCAACCACCTTACTGGCCTGCGACACCGTACATCATCGTACATCATCGTAGCTCGTACATCATCGTACATCATCGTACGTCATCGTACATCATCGTACATCATCGTACATCATGTGCGTTGCCTTGCTACTGTTTGTTGAATTTCCTGATGATGTGTGTTTTCAGGATGAGCTCAGAAGAACAAGAATTTGAGATAAGTCCAAGTCTGAAAAAATGATAAAACGTGTCTCCAGTTGATGCTCTGCGACCTGTAGGCGCCACGTGCCACAGCTGAGCCCTCGCAGCGAGTGCCTCCTGCAGCTGATCATAGCGCAGCTAGCAGCGCTGCTGCAGCTGACGCAGCTCTGGACGGTGCTCGGCGCTTTGACGCCTGCGGTGGACCCAGCGGCAAATGTCGCAGACGCGGCAAACGTCACAGAGGACGACAACTCGCAAAGAGTCTTGGCAGTGGATCTTTCTGTGGCCCCAGACAAGTTTCTAGATAATAGTTCTGTTTCTGTTCTTGTGTTGCGACCCATTGCTTTGGCATGGTGTCGACCAGTTTTTAGATCATCAGATGTTTGAATCAGTGAAAAGCAGGATACAGGAAGAGCAGAACAAACTAAAATAACTAAACCACCCCAATATTGGTATGGGTAAAATTACGCTCATTGTCACAATGGACATTTTGATTCATGTCAAGACCAAACATGACCAAATTTGTAGGTCTATTGTAGGTCTATTGTAGGTCTATTGACCACCGATTTTCAACCCATGCCATACGGGTAGTACGAATGGCTCAAGATCATATTTTGGGTATTCCCAGGACACCCAAGTTTTCATCCACCCTTCAAGGATTGTGTTTTATCAGAAACTTTGGTTGGGGATCTTGCCAGTGTTTTGTCAGGTCCAAGAGCCAATGAGCCGTGGAACATTAATCCTCACAGAAAATGATTGGAGACAAAAATCAGACAAAATATTCCCCTTGGAATCTCCTCTGGGAAATGGTGGTCCAGGACGTCCAGGACCCCATGATTCTTTAGAGATTTGGGTTTTAGATGTTTTAGGGTTTTCCATCTTTGACCACTTGCATTCTTTGGAAGAGTACTGGTCGCTATTTGACCTCATCTGGTGGAAGCTGGAGGCTCCATTCTATAGAGTTCAGGGTTATCAACCGGGATCACCTCTACATTTTCGATTTCCCATTCTTTAGACATCGGTTGTGTGTTTCCAAAAAAACGAAGTTCCATTTTTTAGAGCTCACTGGTTTAATGACATCACTGAGGTCCTCCATTTTATAGAGCTCACTGGTTCAATGACATCAAGGGGTATGTGCTGGGGCCCTCCATTTTGTAGAAAAACGTGCGGAAACACTGACATATTATGTTGAGTCTCATGGAACATGATACCACCTTATTTTGTAAGAGACATGGAGTGAATCTTTCATGAACGACTGCACACACACATCAGAACACAACGACTGCTGCCATTTGATCAAAGCTTCAAGTGAAGCGACCTTTTGGCAAGTGCCAAAGGTTACATGTGTTTTGTTTGACATGTTGGATAGATTTCATTTTGATATGCATCAGTGATCAATTTAATGTCAACAACATGTCAACAACACGCAGATTTAATTTTTCGATGCCTATTCGGCCGCGTCATTCTGCCATAGCGAAGGGACGAGCTGCGTTCTCTGCACCCATCAATCTGGGCCTACAGAACACTCAATTTTCCCAGTTTTCCATCTGCTTTTGTGGAACACTTTTTGGTGCAGCCTTCACAGCTTTCTCGATCTTCTACTGGCTTTTGACTTTAGAAGATTAGATATGGCAGCGCACACCGTCTTAGACTTGGCCGCGACCCAGACATCCTTAACGGTGACTTTTTCACTTGATCCTGAACAACCGGTACCCAATTTGGATCACATCCTCCCCTATCTGGGGTTCGCAGGAACAGCGTGTGACATCAGCGAACACATCATGCCACTGAAGACAGACGTGCGTTTTACAATCTGCCCCAGTCTTGAATCCACTTTGAGTCAGTGGACTGCATGGGATGACGAGCTCAGTTCCGACTCAAGATATCATTTACTGGTCACAGATGTGCAGTTGTTTGGACGCATGCAGGAACATTCAGGTCGGCACCAGCATTCGATCACCCTGTCCTCTTCACTCGATCCTGATCAGAACCAGGTTGTTCATGTCGAGCTTCACCTGCTCAGTCATATTGAAGTCGTGGAGCTTTTGTGCCGTGTGTACCGAGAGATGAGATCTACTCGCATCGAGCTAGAATCTCTCCGTCGCGATTTCATGGATCTGCGCAACCGTTTCGGGATGTCAATGGAGAACCTCGCAACTTGGCGAGAGGAACTGGCACCGCTACTAGGACTGGTACACCCACTTCCAGCCCAACCACCAGACAATGACGACCCTATGTAGCCAGACATTCATGGACAATGGACTTTTTCCTTTCATGCTCAACGAGCCTGTCAACAATGCAATTTAGAGAGCTTTTGCGCTATGCGTGCCCAACGCTACGCGTGCTTCACTTCTGCATCATTTTGAGGTATGTCAAAAAGCTTTCTTTTCTCGGGGGGTTGGCGCAGCTTTATTGCAGGTTAGAAATGGTGATTTCGTTTCTGTGTATTATCTTTCATAGAATAACCCAAAGATTTTCCAGAGAGCAATGCGCACGTCAGCTCAGAGTACATTGCATCAATGTGGCATGGCCCATTATTTATATGTCATGGAAGGCTCAAGTGAGCAAATTTTGAATGAGGGGCGGGACGGGAATCCTCTCGAGAAAGGGTCCTGCCCTCAGTCGTCAAGTGACGCGACACCCAGGACAAGCACCCTGGTCAAGTGACTGGATGTTCAGTGCGTCATGCAAGGCTGAGTTGCCGCCGAGTGACGGTCTCAGCTTTGGGGTTGGACATGAGCACAGTCTACAGCTTGACGAGTGTCAGTTGTGGAATGCTCTTTCCATTTGACCCTGAATGGTCTAGGTCTGACCACCGACGGTGCAGAAGGTGCACTGGAGATTGCTGTGACCTCAGAGGGTTTTTCGTTTGGCCCGTAGGCCATAATTGATGGACATGTGTCCACAGCGCACGCATGAGTGCCACTCACAAAGTTTGTTGAACATGTGTCACCACGCTTCCTTTAGGTGAGGGGCTGACGACGCCTTGAGTAAGGCATGGTCCAAGTGATACAACAATGTTCTGTCTCTCATTCTTCTGTGAGCTTCTCATGTGAGAGCTTCTATCAAGAACGTGAGTGCTCATGTGAGCAGAGTCAGAGTTTAATTTTTCTCGGCACGTTCAGGACACGGGTGAATGAGATTTCGAGATCGGAGCCCTTTTCTCAAATCGTTTCCATGCCTTTCACAAAGGATTTGAGTCTGATGCATGTTCGTTGAGAACGTTGAGTCCTTGTGCATTTTTATTTTGATTTCTGTGCATCTGACCTTGAATCCGATTTGGTTACTGGTATGGGTCGGTGGACGAGGTCATCGGACGACTGATTGGGCACAGTGAGCGGCCTCCTGCAAGTTTCGATGCAGTCAAAGCCCAGCCGGACAGCCGGTCCTCATGACACAGACGATGCATCCGTCGATTCAGAGTCCATCAGAGCCCCGCTGCCTGAAGGGATCGACAATTTTCCGGCCCTGGACGATGCACCCGTTGATTTTGATTTTTCAGCCGACTCGTTTTTGGGGGGACCTGCCGAATTTTCTGAAGTTGAGCCTTCGGTCAGTGAACAACACCGAACTGGGCCAGTAGGAGATCTGAACTCTGTGGAAAAACACAACCTCCGAGCCATGATTGGGGACAGTTCATTTGCGATAGGCCCATCTCTTAAGTTCAAATTTCCATGGGAACGTAAAGGCATTTCCAACATACTGCAGAAGGATAAGAAGTCTTTAATCCCCGTGCCAGTCTTGCCTTTCCCAAGCTTGTCTTCCGCATCCGTTGATCCACCTTCGAGTCAGTCTCTGTTGCCGCTGAGCAAGACTCGAAGGGGAGCCTTCAGTGAAGTCATTAACTTCAGTGTGAACATGACACAAGAGGAAGTTGATGAGAAATCTGAGAGACAGGCCTTGGAAAGATGGTATGCAATATTTTCTTCATCAGAGGAATCGTGGCCAAGGGGTTTCAATCTCAGAGACACGATCCGAGAACATGACCTTGGAAGTTTGAAAATTTTGTTTGGGGGCCGAAGCGCCAACACAATTTTGAGAAGGGGGGTTAGCATTTTGTCTTTCTTCAAGTGGTACAAAGAACGATATTTTCATTTGTCACCATTTCCAGCGACGCCTGATTCCGTGGAAGAATACTTGTTGGATTTGAGAAAGCAGGGCAGACCCCCGTCCGCTATGCATGGATTTGTCGAAGCCCTCAATTTTTGTCAACATGTCTTGGGAATCAACGTAGGAGGGGAAGAGAACATAGTTACTCCAAAAGCGTTGCGAATCCTTGAAGCCTCCGATGCCAACAGACGTGAAAAGAAACAGGCACGAGTTCTGACTGTGGCAGAAGTAGAACGATTGGAATCTTGCTTGAGTGACGAGCAAATCAGCATAGTGGACAGAGTAGCTTGTGGCTGTATGTTATTCTGTTTGTACAGCAGGAGTAGATGGTCTGATTTGAAGAAAGTGTATGGTTTCGAAAGTGACATAGCCGAACACTTCGGGAAAATTTCAGGCTACCTCGAATGCCGTACAAGGTCACATAAGACCGGTCGATTGGTGGCTAGAAGCGGTTTAGCTATGCCTTTGGTGGCACCAATTTGGGGCGTCACCTCCCCTCCTTGGGGGTTGACATTCCTTAGATTGTGTGAAAGCGCCAAGAGACCTTTGGCAGGAATCAACATGGGACCAATGTTAGCTGCCCCTACACCTGAAGGCCAATGGACAGACAGGGCGGTAACAACAACGGAAGCCGGCAAGTGGCTTAGAAACATGCTGAGATCATTAGCCCCTTCCTCTGAGTATACCACCATCCATACGATGAAGGCCACGCCTTTGTCGTGGTGCACCAAGTGGGGTGTGGATCCTTATGACCGGCAACTGCTGGGACACCACGCAACAGGCAAAGCATCCGCCGAGTGCTACGGCCGTGATAATTTAGCCAAGCCACTGAGGGAATTCGAAGCCGTGCTCCAACAAATCAGGACTAGGGCTTTCGTCCCAGATGCCACTCGTTCCGGCATGCTTCAGAATGCAGAAGTTGCAGACCCAGTGGATACATTTCAGGGCAGCACATCCATCCAAGAGCCTGAGACATCCGGCCAAGACGAAGCATCCGAGTCTTCGTCAGAGTCTGACTCTGAGGAATCAAGCACTAGTTCAGATGAAGATGACGTAGGCGGTCTAGATGCAGTTGCCGCACCACGCCAGTGGGATCCAGACACAACAATGTATCAGAACAGAAAAAGTAAAATTGTACATGTTGTTGCTTCAGGTGGAGCTGCTTCTTTCAGTTGTGGCATACAAATCACAAGCGACTATCAAGAAATCACAGAGTCAGCTTTTCTTGACATCAGACGATGCAGGAGATGCGCTACCGCAAGGCCCATCAAAACGGTGGGTCAGATGGCCTCAGCCTTGAAGAAGTTGCGCCAGCGAGGTTGAAAAGAGAGTGGCAGTTTGAGTTTGATGATGTAATTGTCTCTTTTCAACACATGTACATGAATTGACAAAGTCACATGAACAACTCAGACATGGAATGTGCAAATCGGTTTTTCGTGTTTTGTATGACCCGAGTGGGCATTTGAAACACAGGAATCCAGACTCGGCACAAGTGTGTCACGTGATTTTGAAGAGTCGTGTCCCGAGTGGGCCAGATTTGCATGTCTGTACGTGATTTCATGTGACCCGCAGCCAGGGCCAAGTGGCCGCTAATTCGATGCATATGAGCATGGGTTTTTCAGGTTAACAAGTTCAGCATTTCTTTGACATAACATGTCCAAGGTAATATTTATGATGTCAAGCGCAAGACATCAGACAACTTAAAGGGTTTCTCTGAGCTAGTTCTTTTCTCATTGGCAATGGGCACCCTCCTCGAGTCGAAGGAAGCACTCAGGGCGCGAGCCCTCGAAGTGAATTTGACAGAGGCTGAAGTGGACGCCCTGATAGGAAACAGAGTTGATTCACTAGCACGACTGGCATTCGCAGCCTGCCAGCCGGGAGAATCCCCATCCGACGAACAGGTCAATGCCATCTTCGGCGGGGCCGTAGTACCAAATCAAGGAACCTATGCCTCCATTAGGCGATTGATTTTTGAAGCGCAGACTCTCTTGTCCGCAGACTTGCAGAACAAGGTGCATAAAACAGATGATCAAATCAAGACAAAAATGGCGCCTGCCGAGCGCGAGAACAGAATCAAAGACCAGAAGACCCGTTTGGAGGGCATCAGGTTCAAAGGGGAGGAAGAGTGCAGTTTTCAGAGTTACGACACAGTTTTGGGCATGTTAGAAAAAGATATTCTCTTGTACTTAGGGCCAGAAAAGTTCGCCACCCGGCGACAGGAGCTTTTGCAAAAGAAATCGGCCAAAGAAGTGGCCATTGACCAGTCCTCGCTGGTCATCAAAGACAAGGCACAAGATCTTCTGTGTTCCACGACCACGGAACTTGAGACAGTCAATGCCATGAAGAGACGATCCCTGGCCTTTGACATTGCACAAGCGTGTTCTTTCCATGCCATCAATGCATACTGTGCGGATCTGTTTGATTACTTACATCAGCCTCCCCCACCGGGGTACTCATCCGTAAGCCTCACCCAAGTGCTCCGAGCCGACAGAGCAGCTTTTCTCTGGATGTCGGAGCAGATGACAACACTGAAAAGAGATCCACGTGGCAACCTGCCATTGGATGCACAATTGGCCAAAGTGCTATCTCAGCCAAGTGTTTCGTTCCATTTGCTACCATTGCCAACCGCAAAAGGATCCATTGAAAAGCCCGCAGCAAAGCCCAAGACAAAGCCAGACAGAAAGAGATCCCGATCACCGCCCAGAAACACCGCGGCAGACCAGAATCAGAAGGGCAAAGGTAAAGGAAAACGAGGAAAAAGAGGGCGAGGACCCAATGTTCCAAAACAACTTATCAACAAAACATTGCAGACACCTGAAGGAGAGCGGCTTTGTTGGCCATTCAATTTGGAGCAGGGGTGCCGTGATGCCAAGCCAGGAGAAAAGTGCCCCCGCGGCCTCCATGTGTGCAGTGAGCCGGGGTGCCTCAAACCCCATAGTATGCAGTCACATCGATGACAAACCCTCTCGGGCGGTCCGATTTTGGGCCCTGATGAATCAGTTCGAAGTAACTTGAGTAAACCAGATATAGCCAAGGATCGCCCGATCCAAGAGTTTTTCTGCATAGAAATTTTCGCAGGCACAGGGCGCCTCACGGCAGCCCTCAAATCCTTAGGCCTCAGAAACAGTTTTGGAGTGGACCTAAAGCTACCTCCTAAATTGCAAAGCCCCATTGTCAAGTACGACCTGCTTAATTCAGAACATGTCGACATTGTGAAATCTTTGATCGCCAAGCCTGAGTGCATTTTTGTCCATTTTGCCCCGCCTTGCGGTACTAGCTCCAGGGCTCGTTTGATCCAACGGCGTGGCAGATACAATCCTCCAATTTTACGCACCGAAACTCATCCCAACGGGATTCCAGGTCTCTCCGGAACCTTGCTAGCCAGAGTCTTAGCTGCTAATGCCCTTTATGCAGTAACTTGTGACCTTGTAAAGTGGTGCATTGAACATGATACTTACTTCGCAGTCGAAAACCCCGGCCGATCTTTCATGTGGGACACAGACCCGTTTCGTGACATTTTGCAAGCACACCCGTGCCACCAAGTCATGTTCCATCATTGTCGCTATGGAAGCTCAAGGAGAAAGTTGACACGTTTTTGGCATAACATACCCACTTTTCAAACTCTAGAAGCCTACTGCCAGAATGACCACGCCCACGAACCGTGGGGCCAGAATCCAAATGGGCATTGGAACACTGCCGAAGAAACCGCTTACCCATGGGACCTGTGCCGGTCCATGGGAGCCAAATTGCTTCTGCAATTGCAGCAAGACGGTTTTAAATGTTCCGCTCCAGTGTTTGCACTGCAAGAGGCTTCACTGAACACTTTGCGAGCCGCCACAGATTTGCAACCTCGACGCGGTCTCCCACCAATGGTGTCTGAATTTAAAGCCGTCCTCCAATGTTCCAATACAGACCCTAAACCCCCTAATTCCAGGCCTTTAAGCACTCCTTCTCAGGGGACAGACACGAGTGCTCAATTAGTCTCTTTTGGCATTCACAGGACTCCTGAAGAATTTGTGTCTGAAGCATTGCTCTTAGGTCACCCAACCCGAATCCATTCCATGTTCCCAGACGAGATGAGGGAGGTGGTGAGCCATGTCTTCGACAAATCCGGAGGCACGTTGGCCGCGGAAAGGACAGAAGAAATTAAACGTTGGATCCAGCTAGCAGCCGAGTTGTCTCCGGCTGAAAAGGAGCTTAAGTCACAGATGTCATGTCGCAGGAGAGAGATTCTGCAGGGCAAGAGGCTTTTGCTGATGGAAAGACTGTTGCGCGATGCTGGACATTCAGATTTTGATTTGATCAAAGACTTGACGGAAGGTTTTGATCTCACCGGTATGTTGCCAGAGTCGAAGGTGTTTTCCAAGAACGTCCGACCTGCCGCGATATCTTGTCAAGAGCTCAGGAAAGTGGCCGACTTGAGCAGGGAGGGCATGGTCCAAACCGTCAAACCTTCTGGCGACGCAGAACTGGACCGTCAACTGTATGAAGCCACTATGAAGGAGGTACAGAAAGGTTTTCTTGTAGGCCCAGTGCACTTGACAGACCTTCCCGCCGGCGCAACACTCACTCGACGGTTTGGCGTCAAGCAGAAAAACAAGACCAGACCGATTGATGACTACAAAGCATCTCTGGTGAATGCCAGCGTTACTCAAACCGAGAGCGCCACCGTTCACACCATGGACCATATAGCAGCCCTGGTTGCCTGTGTTCTCAGAGAGGCAGAAGCCAGGAACAGCAGAGTAGACTTGAAGGCCAAAACTTGGGATTTGGCGCATGCATACAAACAAGTGCCCCTTAGCGATGCCGCCTACGCAGTCGACTCTTTTCTGGCAGTGTATAACCCGACCATGGGTAAGGCAGAAATATTCCAACAAAGAGTCTTACCATTTGGCTCAATAGCGTCTGTGACCGCTTTTCTCAGGATTTCACATGCCTTGTGGAAGCTTGGCTCCAAGTTGCTTCACTTGCTCTGGTCATCATATTTCGATGACTTTTTCTCCATCACCGAGGCAGCCCTTAGCAAACACTCAGAAATGATAATTGTATCTTTCTTCAGCATCTTAGGATGGGAGCTCTCCTCAGACAAATTGTTGCCCTTCGACTCAGTGTGCAAAGTGCTGGGCGTTCAATTTGACTTTAAGATGTCAGGCGAAGGGCTGTCAGTGGTTACCAACACCAGTGATAGGGTAAAAGAGTTGTGTGAAGTTTTGGATGAAGTCCTGAATGCCGGTTCTCTTACACGTGGAGACGGCGAGAAACTCAGAGGGCGCCTTCTGTTTGCCAGTGGGCAACTCTTTGGAAGAAAGGCCAGAAATTTGGTAAGAAAGTTGTCAAAACATGTCCAGAGCAATTGCAAAGGACTGAACGACGAAACTGTAGTCGCCCTCAAAAACATCCGTACAATCTTAACCCAAAACCTGCCTCGCAGGATTAAAGGTCAACTCTCCAGTCACCTCCATTTTTACGTTGGCGCATCTTATGATGATAGAGGTTATAGTGGAATAGGAGGGGTTGTGTATGATGAATACGGAAACATGTTGGGTTTCTTCAGTGAGGAGGTGTCAAGTGACCTCATCAATGCGATCAAGCAAGATGGTCAAGTGACCATTATTCAAGAACTTGAAATGCTGGCCTTGGTGACTGCGACAGAGATGTGGTGCCCGAAGTGGAACCATCACAGGTTTGTTGCATTCACGGACAGCGAATCCGTCAGACACAGTTTCTTGAAGTCTTGGTCCATGAATGAAAATAATAATACGTTGCTGGAACGAGTGTTCACTGTCGAGGAGAAATTTGGGTGCCAAATTTGGCTTGAGAGAGTTCCGAGCCAATCCAATCCTTCAGATTATTTTTCTCGACAGGTGGTTGCCATGTGGCATGGGATGGCAAAGACTGAAGTCAATCCAGAAGCGACCTGGAAAGGGCTGTCCATCTCCCTGGGGTGACGGCGCGACCAGCCGAGACCTAAACCCCACTGAAAACAAGGGTTGCAGCTGCCGCCTTTCGTTGAGACATTTGTCAGGATCTGCATGATTTTGATCAGTAGTTGACAAGTGAACGGTTCGTTGTCTGTGTTGTGCAGCCGTGTATCCAAGCAAAATAAGTTGAGTCTCATGGAACATGATACCACCTTATTTTGTAAGAGACATGGAGTGAATCTTTCATGAACGACTGCACACACATCAGAACACAACGACTGCTGCCATTTGATCAAAGCTTCAAGTGAAGCGACCTTTTGGCAAGTGCCAGAGGTTACATGTGTTTTGTTTGACATGTTGGATAGATTTCATTTTGATATGCATCAGTGATCAATTTAATGTCAACAACATGTCAACAACACGCAGATTTAATTTTTCGACCCACCCATCTCCACCCACATCATCCCAAACTGATCCGACCAGTGTCGTTTCCTTTGGACTTTTCCAAAATTTCTCTTCACTGACTGCCATGGCCGAGCAATCGCTCCAATCCATGTTCCATCAAGTGTTTGTGACTCAACGCTTCATCCAACAGCTGTCTTCCGCCGAGGACATGATCACTGATGTGTCTGACTATTTAGACGAACATGAGGTACCACATGAAGACACTTTCTTCCAAATCCGAACACAGATTCGTCAGTTACAGACCAATCTCCAGTTCATCCTCGCAGCGCAACTTTTGGATGTTTGCCGGGCCATTGAGACGTATATCCGCACAAACGGCAGACTTCCACAGCTCAGTGTGGATTTTGCTTGACCTGGACTCCACTCAATTTTGCGTCCAGACTCTATGGCCTGAGTCACTTCAATTCTATTTTGTACTGGTCTATTGAGACCGTGGCCTACCCAGGAGCCACGGCGCGACCAGCCGAGACCTAAACCCCACTGAAAACAAGGGTTGCAGCTGCCGCCTTTCGTTGAGACATTTGTCAGGATCTGCATGATTTTGATCAGTAGTTGACAAGTGAACGGTTCGTTGTCTGTGTTGTGCAGCCGTGTATCCAAGCAAAATAAAAACAATATATATATATACATATAGTATATTACAATATCATATATTACAATATCATATTATAAAATATATACAAAAAATAAGCATCAAATCACTATAGAATGGAACCCATAGGCACTGGTTGGTGTTGTTGAACGGACCCAAAAACTCCAAAGAATGGAACTTTGAAAGTTTTCAAGCTCGACCAGAATATTAAGAAAATCTCTAAAGAATGATATTCCCAGAGCCTACAACATAAACAAGATTTTCACATAATTTTACAACTTCTCTGTTTACCATTTTTTTGGGGAAAATGAGGGAAAAACATAATATTAAGCACTTTTCAAGCCAATCGCTGGTTCCTCCATTTTATAGACATGTCTCTCTTTGTAGGACCCTAGAGATGGGGTTCCATTTTTTAGAGATTGGTTATGATTTGGTCGTCCAGGCCCTCCATTCTTTAGAGCTTGGGGTTCTATTCTATAGATGTCCCACTTCTAGCCCCCCCCCGTCCACTAAAGAGTCGTGACACCCACCCTTTTACTTGATTCAAAGGGGGATGAAAAAATCATGTTTGACACCTCTAAAGAGGGAGAAAGAGCGTTCCGAGGGTTTTTCAATTTGTTGTTGAATATCAGATCCTGCATCATCCCTCTAGCGCAGCGTGCGCACGGCAGAGGCGATCCACTGCTTGGATACCTGGAAGCTTTGCAATTCACCAGCTCTGAAGTGCAAAACTTCTTGGCTCTGCAGTGCTTTTATGATGCTTGGCTGAGTTGAGGAGACTGACCTTTCAAACTCCATGGGCATTAGGCCTTCAAGGGGATGAGAGCACAGATCTGAAGAGAACATTTTTGGTTTCTGCGGGTGTAGCAACTTGTCCACTTTGAGGACGGCGCCACCGTTCGTTCGATGTTTGCCATTGCTACGCCGCTGGTTCCTTTGCTGCTGCTGATCGCCTGTGGCTGCGTGGAAGTTTTCTCACGCGGATTGGGTGACTTCGTTGCAGTTGATTGCTGCGGCTTGCTGCAAGACCAAGGCAAATTGGAACCCCTCGTGGCCCCCCCATCAATCCAATGCAACTGGCAGTCCTTGAGCGCAAATCATTTTCTTCTCACACTGTGACATTGGAGGAGTTCAAACAGAGACGCCTTTGCAAGTTGCAACTTGAATTCCGAATTTCCAATGATCGAAGTCCAATTCTTCAGGCATCCGCGTTGGGCTGAAGATGCTCACGGTGCTTTTCATTGGTGGTGCCTCTGGCAGTGCGCAGCTTTTAGGCTGCCAGCGGACAGATGGTGCAGGCCGTTTCATTGCCACAGTTGATTTCCAGTTTCAATGTTGGAGCTTCCAGGCTTTCATCAGATTCATTCGACAGGGTCAACTCAAATTGTTGCGGTGCATCTGCTCGGCTTGCACTGTCTCAGGCACAGCATTGAAGGAGTTTGCCTTCCGCCCACTTTTTCCACACGAACGCTGTGAAGAAGCCATTTGGGTCGGAGGCTCAGCTTGAAATGTCATCCAACCGGCGGAAATTCGTGCAAAACAGATCGTTAGAGCACCTGTCAGAAGACAGCTGGCGTTCATGCCGCTGAGGTGGATAGAGTTGGCTGGGCCACCGCCATTTGCTACGGCTTCTTCATTCCCTGCTTCCTGGGGTTTCTGTTCGCCAAGCAAAATGTGGTCATGCGAAAGGTCAAGACAGTGGTCATGCAAACTGCAGGTAACGAAGCAAAGGTCACAGTGCGGCTGCAAGGTCCGAAAAGTGAAGAATCCGAAAAGGACCTTATGGAGTCGGCGGTCAGCTGGGCAAAGCGTGCAAAGGCTGAAAAGTATCACCAGATGGATTCAGAATCCTACCAAAAATATCCAAAGATGATGTTATGTGTTCAAGTATTTCTGGTAATAAAGAAAGGCTTCACCTCGCATCTCAAGATTTGGTGCAGGATGCCTTGGCCCAGCACCTAAAGGCCGCGGCAGCAGCCTATGTTGCAGTGCATGTGAAAGGTCGTGCGACCGTGGAATTGCAGAAGGACGCGACGATGCTTGGCCAAAGGGTTGATTTTTCATGCAGAGTTGACGCAAAAAGTTGGGATTCTAACCAATCAGCTGGTGGATTCAGTTGGCTCGTCTTCCTGCGGAAGGTGTTTCTCACGTGTCTTTTCCTGCTCCCGATCAGAGGATCCAAAGTTTGAGAAGGGCGGCGATGGAAACCGTACGGTTTCCACGGTTCCAGTGCCACGGCTCACGTTTCCACGGTTCAGCCGTGGAACTGTGAGCCGGAACCGTGGCCCGCGGTTCCACGGTTCAGCCGTGGAACCGTGAGCCGGAACCATGGCCCGCGGTTCCACGGTTCAGCCGTGGAACTGTGAGCCGGAACCGTGGCCCGCGGTTCCACGGTTCAGCCGTGGAACCGTGAGCCGGAACCATGGCCCGCGGTTCCACGGTTCAGCCGTGGAACTGTGAGCCGGAACCGTGGCCCGCGGTTCCACGGTTCAGCCGTGGAACTGTGAGCCGGAACCATGGCCCGCGGTTCCACGGTTCAGCCGTGGAACTGTGAGCCGGAACCATGGCCTGAACCGTGGAACCGCGAACCGTGGCCCGCGGTTCCAGGGTTCAGCCGTGGAACTGTGAGCCGGAACCATGGCCCGCGGTTCCACGGTTCAGCCGTGGAACTGTGAGCCGGAACCAAATGTCAAGTGGGTTTTGTTCAGCCTTTTGCCATCGACTAAGCGACTGTTTGGTTCGGCAAATTTTTCAATAAAATCGGGTGCCTGAAAATTGGCTAGCTGAATAATTAAAGCTGAATAGAAAGGACATGCCAAATCTGCATGTCTTGACAGGTCCCAACAATAAGTTTGGACCGCGGGCGTGATGGGCATGACAAGGTTCCTTCATGTTTCCCGAACCGGGTTACATGCCAGTTTTGGTGATGTGCGGCCCGCGTTCGCTTCCTCAGGTAGAGAGCCTGGTCTTCGGCACTGATTTGGAAGATGCAGAGGTGTTGCAACGGCACATGATGGTGCAGATGCTGATGGAACGGAGAATTCTGGAGGAGGAAACTGATCGTGGCTCGTTAACAAATGTGTTTTCCATAGATGGCCTTGAAGCTTTTGGGAAATGGGGGTTTCTTAAAATCTGGGATCCCCAAAACAATGGGTTCCAATGTGTTTCAATACTAAAATGGTCTAATTTTGGATGATTGGAGTACCGGGTTACCCCCATTTTAGGAACCCTCCAAAACAAACTTTAAGAATATGTTGGGTGTCTCTTGAGAGCTACGTACTCCTGAACCCAGAGGCACTGTCCTTCTTGCCTCGTAATTTTTCTGCAAGCGTGTCGGACGTATCGGCCTTTGGGTCATGCGACACTATGTGCAGAGCATCAGTGCAAGTAGGTGATGCGCTGCGGTAAATTGCATATGTGTAGGCATGATGTTCTCAAGTCTGGAACCCCACTCCAATGAATTCTTGTTTCATATTTCATACTCATGCGATTCCCTGAGATGTTTTTCTTGGTCCCAGCTAAGTCGCAGATGCCGAAAAAAGAACTAACATCGCGTTGGCATCTTTGTCGTTGATCAGATACTTTGCCTGAGGTTTTATACTGGGTGCAAAGCAGCTGTTTTGCAAATATGCCGCTCCGTTGCATTTCAGTCCGTTCAGTTGGGATGGCCGCCGGCTGCCATGCAACAATGAAGGGGTGTTGTCCCTTCCGACCGACAGATGCCCCACTGGACACCCTCAAGCGTCGCTGAGGCCAAATGCGAAAACGTTTGGATGGAGGTGTGCACGAAGGTGGCTGCAGCGGCCTTGGTCTCGGTGCCTTGGAGAGTTTCATGGGTGGGGCTGGGATAAAACTCCTGTTCCGATGCAGGAAATCCATGGTCCCTGGTTTCATCGAGCTTCTTCCGCATCATTGTTAGACATCAACCATGCAGTGCAGTCAAAGTCTCAGGTGGTGGCTGTGGACAACCTTTGGCTCTGCGTGGCTATCACCTTGGGCATGGCGCTGGTCACCGGCCTCACGCAGCCCTTTGCTCAGCCGCAGATGAATGTCCTGCAGAGCGCCTGCTTCGCATGTGCCTAGCCGTGCATGGGGAACCCTGGTGATGGGTTCTGGACCCCAAGTTCGGTTCCGACCTTTGAAGATTTCGTGGGAACGGCTGGTGCCAGCGTTTGTTTCTTTATCAAGAGTCGCAATGGACACTGTACCCGTTGGACATCTCAAAAGACCCACATTCAAGGTCTCAATCCTTTTTGGGAATCAAAGCTATTGCAAACCGGAAGCCTTTTGATCTCTGAATTGATCCCACATGCAAGTTGCGCTGCGAAGAGTTTCGGGGTCCCCAAAAAGATAGTCCCGTTTCCCATCCACCGGCATTTTCGGAGGCCTAGCCCTGGCAGCCGTCGGCTTCCGGCACCACATGGCCCTGGCGCGGCTGGCGCTGGCGGTGCCCTTCGTGCTGCTGGTGCTGCAGCTGCGGCGGCCGGATTCACCCGAGATGCTGGCATTGAGGCTGCAGCAGGAGACGCAGTGCAAGGTTTAGCTTTAAGGTTGGCTGTTGCTCAGAGATTGATTTGGTTGACTTACCTTTTTGAGCCAGGTTTCAATACCAAGTTGGATGCCCAACATTTGACATTTCAATGCCACCCTCATCACTTGATGGGGACTCAATTTTTCTCCTCAAATGGATGGATCAATGCCATGAATGGCCACATTGGTGGGAGCGCCCACAAGAACCCAAGTTTGAGCCATGGCAGCTATGGCCAGCTGGAAATTCTTGGACGGGAAGTCTGGAAATTCGCTCATAGACTCATAGACAAAAGACCTCATGTGATTATTATATAATTATCATTAATTATCTATGTTGTAGACGATTGCCTGCATGAAGTGTAGTCTGAGCTACTCGGTGAGGTACAGAACTACACTTGGCTTGGCCTAAACGAGAGAAATTAGGCAGTTCACAATTCTTCATAATTCAGAATAGAGTCATAGAGTTTGGCCATTCAATCCTTTCCATATTGAGAAATTCAGTATTGAATAGTATTGACTGGCCAAACTATTCGGAATCTACTAGGTCTACGAAGGCTGTTCACGCTTGGAGTTTTATTGTTTAATTTGCAAAGCGAATCACGTCTTAGAATCTCGTCCATGACTTGACCCACCCAGGTGCTCGTGTTGGACTTGGGACCCAGTAAATCCATGTAAATCCCCAGCCCAGAGGCCCAGACACCCCGGGCACAAGCCATGCGATCTATGAGTCACATGAGTTATCGAAGCAGGTTGCTGGAGATGGGCCAGGTTGCGAAGGTCCATCTGGAGAAACAAACAAGATTCCAGCAGCAAATGCTTGGAATATGCTTGGATATTTTGCGGTCTGAAATGATCAAACCTGATGGCCCGAAAATCACCCTACTTGCCATACTTTTTGGTGATTTTCTTCATAAATTGGGGGCTCACCTCAACTTCATGACTTTCTTCAGATCCTTCCAGCATTTGTGGCGCTGACCTTGGGAAGAAAGCACTCAGCAATTCGCCAGAGGAGTTGGAGGCCAAGATCCACGAGGGACCCGTAGAAGTCAGCGCTGAGCAGTTTACGTAAGGATCCAACGGACCTCGCAGGCGTGGCACTAAATTTGATTCTCTGGTGACTTTTCCAGAAGGGCTCGGCGGACATGGTAGGTCAGGGAGCCAACATGAGTCGACTAGTTGATGACTGTCAAAATGACATAGCCCCAGAGAACAGACATGCTTCCTTCATCTTCCTTCCGCAGGCAGATCTTCACGGATGAAACTGGAACCTTTCGTCTTGCAATGGAAAAAAGTCGTGGCAGCTCTGTCGCATGGCAGCTTGTTGCAGTTGTTGACCAACAGTCTTGGTGAGGATGCATCAATCCATGCATTTTGCCGATTGGTTCATGTTCACAGCAGTAGCCGATCCATGAGGGTCTGAATTAGCTGGAGTGGCCGCCCCCAGGCCGAGCAGGGGTCATTGTAGTATTGTAGTCGGTGACGGGTTGTTCCATCCGGGTGATGAAGCTCTTTGGGATCCAATCTTTCGATCCGATGGCAACAAAAACACAAGGCATTACGTGTTCCATGAATGTTTTCAACCGTTTGGATCTCAGCAGTTATTCACCCCGCTTCGCGTGGGGTGGCCGCCCACACCGCAAGTTTATTTCGGTCCGTGAGAGGGGCTAAGGGTGGTTTTCCCCCGTGGGGGCTCCCCAAGCTAAGAATTTTCACTTTCCCCCCCCGTGGGGGCTCCCCAAGCTAGGGAATTTTCACTTTTCCCTTGCGTGGGGGCTCCCCAAGCTAGGGAATTTTCACTTTTCCCCCCCGTGGGGGCTCCCCAAGCTAGGGAATTTTCACTTTTCCCCCCGTGGGGGCTCCCCAAGCTAGGGAATTTTCACTTTTCCCCCCGTGGGGGCTCCCAAGCTAGGGAATTTTCACTTTTCCCCGCCGTGACAGCTTCCCAAGCTATGGAATTTTCACTTTTCCCTCCCTTGGAGGCTCTCCAAGCTGCGGAATTTCAAATAGCTAGACAACGACGCCTAGATAGTCCCCCAAATCCCGTGTTCTTTGAATGTGTTTCCATGTTTTTGCAATGGTTTCCTTCAAAGCACGGTACTTTACACTTTTGTCGCCATAAAACCGGTCGAAAACATCATGTTCGACAATGCTTCCAAGTCCCTTATCTCCCCAACCGTTGAAAATACCGCTATTTACAGTGTTTTCTTCAATTTTTCCATGTGCCAATGCCGGTAGCCAACTCCAACATATATATAAGAAATCCTTCCAAAACATTGTTTTTGACAGTGTTTTTCCAATGTTTCCAGTCAAACAGACGGTAATTTACACGTTTTTTGCCATAAAGGCAGTAAATCCTTCCAAAACATTGCTTTTGACAGTGTTTTTGTAATGTTTCCAGTCAAGCATACGGTAATTTACACGTTTTTTGCTATAACGTCAGTCCAAAACACTTGTTTTTGCAGTGTTTTCAATGCTCTGGCATCCAAAAACCCTGCAAAATCTTGCTATGTACAATGTTTTTTTCATTTTTGGCCGTTTTTCCATTGCCGGAAAGCTACCAAAATGACCCAAAATTCCATTTCAATACCCTCTTGCGCTCAGACACCCAAAAATCCTCGAAAAATGTCGAAAACACCACCGTATTCTGGTCTCGGTGCGAAACCGTTTTTGGCCCCCCCCCCAGCTAAAGCTGATATAGCGACTGCTATATTAACAAATGTCATTGAGCATTTAGTGTTGCTGTTGCCCCCCAATAAGCACGCCTTCACCGCCAAAGCGGTGTGGGCGGATTTATCATGTGACTCATGTGTGCATGAGTTCCTGTAATTTTGGTGTTTGAGCATCGATGGATAACGGACATATTGTGTTTCAAACATGTGAGAATATTGCAAGGCTCACTTATGCAAACAGCCAACTACCACTTCTCTGTGAGTTTTTTTCTCATCCCTGCAACTTTGTTAGTTTTTCGTTTCAACCATCTTTGTCGTGAGTTGGACCATACAACTGGAATGTTGTATATCGAGAGCAAGATATGTTCTTATTGCATCTTATTGCATCTTATCGCCAGTTGTTTAGATGACCAAATTCTGGGGCCCCTGAAGGGCCCAATGGGTTTGTTTTCGCCAGGCATTGCCATGGAACATCTTGGAAGCACCATCCGGAGGCCAAACCCCTTGGGGAAAAATATGCCCTCAAGAATTTGGGACAGCAGCCTGCGAATGAGAGATGGATGGGTCATTTTTGGCACCGTAAACCATTGGAGATGATGATGGCATATCAATATGGCCAGCAAAAGTGGAAAACAACGACTTATTTTTAGCTTTGTTGGACCTTTTCGGTCGAAAATCCTCCTGGTTTAGGCATACGAGTCTTCACTAGATGCAACTTCCATGGCATTGCCTTGAAACATATCATTAAATTGCACATAATTCTATCCAGAAACTTGCGCAGCATGTCGACCTTTTTGGAACATGGTCCAAACATGGAAACTCTTTTTTCGGAAACAAACACGTGCTGCCAGGAAAGGCTTGTGCCACCAGTTGGTCTGGTGGGAGGTTGCATTGCTCTCAGACTTCTGCCAGGCAAAATGTCGTTCTTGGCTCTGACGGGCTGCCCGCAGTAGCTCTGAATTCTGGGCAGCACTTGAGGGACCAGAACTTCCTGTGAATATGAATGGATATGAATGGATCATCCTTCAGCTTCGAGATTGGCAAATGAATGCCAATGATTTGTGAAAAATGGCAATTTGGCCGTATTTCCTCGGTGACCGCTGCTCGGTCGTGGCAAAATCGATTCTGGCGAAATGCGACAAAAATGGTCGAAACCTGCCAGTTGTGGCGGACGACATTGCCACACTTGATATCATGCGATAAAGACCTGGGTATTCGGAAGTTTGAGTGCAGAATAGACATCTGTGTGAACATTGGCATTTTCAATGTGGCCTCAAAGTGTTGCGCGCAGCCAAAGATTGGCTCAAAATGTTGGTGTTTTGAAAAAATATAATGGGCGTGAGCCCAATACCTTTCATATTTGCACAGCTATGGTTTCTGTGCGCTGCTGTCCGGCCATCCATTGATGAGGAGGCCCGGGCAGCAATTGAGTTGGGTAAAATGCGTGGGAAAGTTCAGAGTTGCCACAAGACTATGAACACGGTAGAGAAAGATGAAACCCACCTGCAGGTCCTCAGTCCAGAAAATCTCTTCTGCAGTGCAACAAAAAGGAATCTTATGCTCTTCCCGGCTTCCAATTTTGATACATGCTCGCATGGTTGATCAGCCATCCACGCGAGCTCGAGCAAGGACTTGGGGCATAGAGCTTCGCTTCTTTTGGAGAGCAACGAGGCGAGGTTGTCAGAGTGTGTTTCAGGCAGCATGGAAAGTTGATGGATTTTGAAGCTCCAAATCTTTGTGTCCCATCGTGCCTCGGAATCCAGACCTGAAAAGCGAACATTAAAGCGAGACTTCTTGAAGTGAACAATCCACCATCAACCCATTTGGAATGGTGGAAGATGACTATGAAATCTTGATCAATCTTGTAGATCCGCCTTGATAAATCTTGTAGATCCGCCAAAATGTCATGGCAAGGTTTTCGTCCAGTTCACGGGGTGGCTGCTGAGGTGCCGGCGTGGCTGGAGTGCCCTGAAGAAGTGCAGGAGAAGCTGCGAGGGCAGCTGCAGGGCCTGGGTCTCTTGGGAGAAGGCAATCCATGGCATTTGGTGCTACAACAACTGCACTCTACGCTCCATCCGGAGCAGCGACGCCACCGGAGGTTTGAGTTCGGTGAAGGAGATGACGGATCTGGGAGTTCTGGAGCTTGCAGGCAGCCAGATCACTGGCAATGTCTCTGAGCTGGCGAAGCTGAAAGGACTCTGCAAACTTGACCTTTCGCATACAGAGGTCATGGGCGATCTTGCAGAGCTGTCGAAGCTCACGGCTCTCACACAGCTTCGACTTCCCCACACCCAGGTGTCAGGCAACGTCGCAGAGCTATCGAAGCTGAATCTCTTTCGCCTTGACCTTTCACAGACAGAGGTCATGGGCGATCTCGCGGAGCTGTCGAAGCTCACGGCTCTCGAAGACCTTCGACTTCCCCACACCCAGGTGTCGGGCAACGTTGCGGAGCTATCGAAGCTGAAAGAACTCCGGCACCTTGACCTTTCGCGGACTCAGGTCGTGGGCGATGTATCGGTGCTAACGAACATGACTAAGCTCTATGACCTTTCCCTGGCACAGTCCCGAGTCCATGGGGATTTCGGCGTCATCAGCAGCATGCCCAGCCTGGAGGAGGCCGACTTGTCCAGCACCGCGGTGTCTGGGAACCTGGAGGACTTGCGGTGGGGTTGCTGCAAAAAGCTCCGGGAACTGCACCTTGGAGTGCCAGCCTCAGCTGGAACTGCAGCAGTGTTTTTCTACGTGTTTGTGAAAAAGTGTGGCTGCACGGTTTGAAACCTGTCCTTTTTGCTTGTGAGGATGCACAAGTGCGGGTTTCGCCTGATGTTAGCGTTCGAAGAGGGTTGCTTCCAGCTTTGCGATCTTTCAACGCTTGAAACTCAGATCTTCATTGCTGTGCATGTTTTTTGCTTTGATTCAATGATTGCTGGGACGCTATTTCCATGTCTCCACCCCTGTAAAGCCCTTTCTGTGAGGGAGCTTCACACAATTCTGCTTGCAAATCTTCATGAATGGGCCCCGCCCACCCTTTCAAGATATGTAGCAGTGCCCAAACCGCCTGGGGTCGGCCGGACCTGTGTGACATCCGGTGTTAAGACATGTGGTTTGCATTCCAGTAATTTGCATGTTCTGCTTCTTCTTCCAACTTTAGAAAACACAAGAATTGTGGGCCCTTGAACTTTGCAAAATCAATGTTGCAGCTTTGGACGCACCTCCCGCTCCAAAACGATGGGGGCTTCGAAGAAGATTTATTTTTTAAACAAGATTTGGAACATATTTCAGATGCAAGCATGGCTTAGTGTTTGTTTCGTTTGTGTCGTTTGGACCTGTCTTTTCCTCTAGTCTAGGTTTGGCCACACCCAATGTTGAAATAATGCTCTCCAGTTGTGGCTACCACAGTTCACACATCCTAAAAATCAGGTGCTTTGATTGCCAATGGAGACGCCTGGAACGTCTCGTTTTAATGCAGGGAGCGTGTGCGAAACCAAGAAAAAACAAGTTCGCAAGTAAGGCTTTGACATTCGACCGATAATCAACATGCCAGCTGTTTGTTTCATGAGCTTCGCATTCTCGGCAGATGGCGCGATTGTACACACTGTCCACATCCCATACATAGACTCATATGGATGTGATGTGGTCGCTCGCAGTAGAGAAGCAGACAGAACCAGATCTGTCAGTGGAATGTAATCCATGCTAGGTTTGCGGGGGCTGGTTGCAAAAACTGTCATGCTCGTCAAATGTATCGTAAGTTTTTTCTGCTTTGCAGACTTGCCCGAAATAGATCGAATATCGAAAAAGAGGTTCGTTTTGGCGTCAGTGACATGCGATATGGAACCAAAAGATATCGAATGAGTGTGCTGAGAAGAGGAGAACTGTGTGAGTTTGTATGTTGAGGAGGGGGCAAAGGACTCCAATTTTCATACATATACACCTCATTTCAACAGCAACTTGACTCCGATTTGCGGCTTCGACCTTTGGAATTTCCCAATGCCAGTCCATCCACGTACCTTGTTGTCGCCAAGTGCCCCTTCAATGATAAAGTCTTCCGGCATATATTCCGCGCAAAAGAAACACCAGTTTGAATTGAGACGCTACTGAAGCCAACTGGCTGAGGAATCCAGTAGACAGGGTTGCAAGACACCAAAGCACTGGTAGCAGAAGTCTTTTATAGCTGGTAGCCTTTTCATGGCAGCCTAGTTAGTTGTTTTCGATGGCTTGGTTTTATCAGGATGTGTTGCCACATTCAGCGTTTCAACAGTTTCTGTGCTCACAAACAGAGTTTGAGTTTCATGCAGAGTTCTGGCTGCTAGGTCAGTGGTAGCAAGCTGAATGCCAGCGTCAATGATCTGTTGGCGTTTTTGGCTTCCACGAGAATCACCAGCATTGTTGCCGCAGGATGTGGTTTGACAGGCGAGCTCCCCGCGCTGCTTGCGAAAACTCCCTTGGGCACCTCTTTGCAGCTGCTAGACCTCTCAGGAAATGGCTTGGATGCGGTGGATGCCTTGCTTGCGAACCTGAGACTGGATGTTAGCCGCAATGAAATCCCGTTGCGCGTGAGCCGGGACGTCATCAAAGCTGCGGCCAAGTCTGGGACAGACCTCTGGATGATGAACACAGAACTGGCGAACAGGGAGGAAATCATGGCGAATTGCTCCAACGAGCTGCAGCTCGAGCAGATGTGGACCCCAAGGGAGACCGGTGGATACTCGTGCCATGACCTCGTGCGACCCAATATTCGTGTCACGCCAGAGCGATTCTTGCCAAAGATCATGTGTGCCTGTGGCCCAGGCCACTTTGGTGCCGGTACCAACTGCTCGGCATGTCCGAAAAACACTTTCAACGACCAAATGGATCAAAACAAGTGTCAAGCTTGCCCTCAAGGCGGAAAGGCTCCAGCTGGATCTCAGGCCCTTTCGGCCTGCAAGTGCCCCTATGGTACGCCGGGGACGTTTGAGAACAAGACCATGTGCCGATGTGACCGCGGTGAAGCGCTCAGTTCTGACCACGAATGTCGGTCCTGCGGCAAACTGCACCTGGTTTGCGATGCACCTGGAAGCCTTGTAGCCACAGCGCCCTTGGAGCCGGGCCACATCCGCTTGAAGGAGCCGTCGGAAGAGATCTTCGAATGCCTTGATCGTCAACATTGCAGGAACTCCAGTTGCGCACCAGGACTGGGAAGGAGTTGAATGGAGTGTGTTTCGAGAGTCAAACCAACCAAACGTATCCAAACATGGTATATGGCTTGAGGGCAGGTCCTGGCTGAAACAACCTCGGTGATGTACAAGTTGTGTTCGAGTCATGGTTCGATTCTTTGTTGTTTTTGCCTGAAGTTCCGAGGACGCACTGGCCTACTGTGCGCTTCGTGTGCACAAAGCTACCGTGCAAGCAAGAAGGCCTGCATCGAATGCAAGAATGTTTCGTCGGAGAGGACTGGACTAGCCGTTGCATCAAACTGTTCAAAGGATTGGATGCTCAATAGCTTGACCACATGACCTACCTGTCAAAGATGCCAGCATCATTTGTTGAACTTTGATCAGCCACGGCCAAGGAGACTTTCAATCGGATTGGGCTGCGCTACTGCTCTGGTGATAGTGGCTGCCACAGCATGGACGCTGAGGCAACCAGCCGGCACCGAGCTTCCAACAGCCTGTGGCCCTCTCATTGGTCGACGATTCCATACATCATGATTGGTACAGTAACAGGAACAACTCTCAAAGGAGGCATTTATATTATTTTAATATGTATTTTAGTGACCAGTGTATTTTATAAGTTATAAGTTATAAGCTTGTGTTTTCTAACAACTAGCTTGGATTGCTGTTCAAGAATTGGCAGTTCTTGCCCACATCAGCTTCAAAAGAAGGTTCAGCACTTGGCTTTCTGTTTGATGTGGATCAGGGGATCTCATTTTCTGTAGCTATTGGTTGCCTTGCCTTTGTTTTGTTTGCAGATTGGAGTTTTGTGGGAATTGTATGGAATTGTTGTGTCTTCCAAGCTGTTGTTTGTTTTCAGATAAGTCATTTCATGATTATATTCTTTGAAATGTTGACCTCAGTCAGAAGCATAAAGGCATGAGACACGTCCAAGTCCAAATTTCTGAATACATGTCTCTGGCGGTTGCTTTACTATCATGTACATTGCCTTGCTATCGTTTTACAGGTTGTCCATTCTTTGATCTCCATTTTTCGGAGCTCAGAAGTCGAGATAAGTCCAAGCCTCTGTCCAGGCGTCACGCGCCACAGCGGAGCCCTCGCAGCGAGTGCCTCCTGCAGCTGATCATGGCGCAGCTGGCAGCGCTGCTGCAGCTGACGCAGCTCTGGACGGTGCTCGGCGCTTTGACACCTGACCCACAAGCAACCGTCACAGCGGATGACAACGCGCAAGGAGTCTTAGCAATTTTTTCAGTGCAGCCCCACAGGATGAACAGGATATTTGTCCTTGCAACTAATGTCGGGAATGGTGTTCACCTCTGGATTCTCAGTATATATGGGCATGGGTCAACGCGTTGGTAAGCAGAAAATGAAGTGCATTGGACGAATTGGACATCATGCATCGGGTATGCTCAAACAGCTCCAAATTTAGATATCATGCCCAAATATGTTGTTTGTCAGAAACTTTTGGAAGGAGGAATTGGCTAGGTTTTTGGCGGGCCCAGGAACCAATGAGTTGTGGAAGATATGCCCATCATGGAATTTGATTGCAGAAGAAATCCAGGGAATTGCTTCATCAATTACGCTTTTTTTTACACCTCCAAAAAAAGTATGGAGAAGGACGACTTTCCCAGGTTTTGTCACCCTGAAAATTTTAGAAACCGCTTCAAGGAGATCCAGTGCTTGGATACCTGGAAGCTTTGCAATTCACCAGCTCTGAAGTGCAAAACTTCCTGGCTCTGCAATGTCTTTATGATGCTTGGCTCAGTTGAGGCCGTACACTCCCGCACTTGGGCCCAAGGTGTTCAGCTCTGAAAGTTTCAGAGTTTCTATGCGCTTTTTTTAATGTGTTTCTAGGTGTTTCTATGTGTTTCTTCCTGTTTATATGAGCATCTTCTCAATCTTGTCCACCTGAAGGATGGCATCACCGTCCGTTCGCTGTTTGCGCTTGCCACGCCGCTGGTTCCTTTGCTGCTGCTGATTGCTTGTGGCTGCTTAGAGGTTTTCTCACGCGGATTGGGTGACTTCGTTGCAGTTGACTAATTGATGGTGTGCCTTGCGATGAGGCATAGGTAAATTGGCCCTCTATCGATCCAATGTAACTGGCAGTCCTTGAGCGCAAATCTTTTGCACCTCAACACCTAAAACTGTGACATTGGAGGCCAAATTGGAGGGGTCAAAACAATGGAGCCTTTGCATGCCGCCTTTTCACCTTTCCAATTTCCACATAGTGAATTCCAATTCTTTAAATGAAAGATGGAACTTCCAAGTGCTTTTGCTCCAGGATTTGGTTTGACTTCAGGCATCCGCGTAGGGCTGAAGATGCTCACAGTGCTTTTCATTGGTGGTGCCTCTGGCAGTGCGCAGCTTTTAGGCTGCCAGCGAACAGATGGTGCAGGCGGCCGTTTCATTGTCAC
The DNA here is from genome assembly GCA_947184155.2 of Cladocopium goreaui. Classification (NCBI taxonomy): domain Eukaryota; class Dinophyceae; order Suessiales; family Symbiodiniaceae; genus Cladocopium; species Cladocopium goreaui. Next base: position 164,817 of record CAMXCT020000651.1, on the reverse strand, counting down.
AGTTGATTTCCAGGTTCAATGTGGGAGCTTCCACGGTTTCATCCGATTCATCCGACATAAATTATAGGGTCAACTCAAATTGTTGCGGTGCATCTGCTCGGCTTGCAGTGTCTCAGGCACAGCATTGAAGGAGTTTGCCTTCCGCCCGCTTTTTCCACACGAACGCTGTGAAGAAGCCATTTGGGTCGGAGGCTCAGCTTGAAATGTCATCCAACCGGCGGAAATTCGTGCAAAACAGATTGTTAGAGCACCTGTCAGAAGACAGCTGGCGTTCATGCCGCTGAGGTGGATAGATTTGGCTGGGCCACCGCCATTTGCTACGGCTTCTTCATTCCCTGCTTCCTGGGGTTTCTGTTCGCCAAGCAAAATGTGGTCATGCGAAAGGTCAAGACAGTGGTCATGCACACTGCACGCAACGAAGCAAAGGTCACAGTGCGGCTGCAAGGTCCGAAAAGTGAAGAATCCGAAAAGGACCTTATGGAGTCGGCGGTCAGATGGGCAAAGCGTGCAAAGGCTGCCAGTATCACCAGATGGATTCAGAATCCTACCAAAAATATCCAAAGATGATGTTATCAAAAATATCCAGATGTTAGTAGTTAGTAATATCCAAACGTATCCTATCAAAATATCACCAGATGTTATGTGTTCAAGTATTACTGGTATAAAGAAAGGCTTCACCTCGCACCTCAAGATTTGGTGCAGGATGCCTTGGCCCAGCACCTAAAGGCCGCAGCAGCAGCCTATGTCGCAGTGCATGTGAAAGGTCGTGCGACCGTGGAATTGCAGAAGGACGCAACGATGCTTGGCCAAAGGGGTGATTTTTCATGCAGAGTTGACGGAAAAAGCAGGGATTCTAACCAATCAGCTGGTGGATTCAGTTGGCTCGTCTTCCTGCGGAAGGTGTTTCTCACGTGTCTTTTCCTGCTCCCGACCAGAGGATCCAAAGTTTGGCCTTTGCAGTCAAGACCAAACAATAGCAGCCGTGCAAAACTCACAATTTGGATTTGAGCACAGTTGATTAGCTACGTTTTCCTACCAGTCCTGTGTTTCAAACCCAAGGATTGTAACTCCTATTGAGGAAAATGCAGCAGGAGGGTCGGAAGCCCTTGGGGAAGCTTGGGCAGAAAGTTTGAAGAGGAGTTGAGTGACCGGCGAACAGAGGTAGTGTATTGGTACAGGTGAAACTGTTTTCGGATCTCTTGGGACGGATGCACTGGTGATGTTCACTGAAATTCATTGATGTGAATGTGACGAGCAAGTTTTGATTTTGAGGACCCAGTTTAGAGCAAGTTCAGGGATTCCAAATATCCAGGTTTGGCCAAAAGCAACCAGACGTTTGGCCTTTTGCCATCGACTAAGCGACTGTTTGGGTTCGCCAATTTTTTCAAGAAAGTTGGGTACCTGAAAATTGGATAGCTGAATAATTAAAGCTGAATAGAAGGACATGCCAAATCTGCATGTCTTGACAGGTCCCAACAATAAGTTTGGACCGCGGGCGTGATGGGCATGACAAGGTTCCTTCATGTTTCCCGAACCGGGTTACATGCCAGTTTTGGTGATGTGCGGCCCGCGTTCGCTTCCTCAGGTAGAGAGCCTCGTCTTCGGCACTGATTTGGAAGATGCAGAGGTGTTGCAACGGCACATGATGGTGCAGATGCTGATGGAACGGAGAATTCTGGAGGAGGAAACTGATCGTGGCTCGAACGAACAAACGTTTTTTCATAGATGGCCTTGAAGACTTTTGGATGATTTGGTGTACCCCCATTTTAGGAACCCTCCAAGACAAACTTTAAGAATATGTTGGGTGTCTCTTGAGTGCTACGTATTCCTGAACCCAGAGGCACTGTCCTTCTTGCCCAATTTTTCTGCAAGCGTGTCGGACGTATCGGCCTTTGGGTCATGCGACACTATTCCCAGAGCATCAGTGTAAGTAGGTGATGCGCTGCGGGAAATTGCTTATGTGTAGGCATGATGTTCTCAAGTCTGCAACCCCACTCCAATGAATTCTTGTTTCATATTTCATACTCATGCGATTCTCTGAGATGTTTTTCATTGGTTTTCTTGGTTCCAGCTAAGCCGCAGATGCAGAAAAACATGATAACATCGCGTTGGCATTTTTGTCGTTCATCGGATGCTGCGCCTGAGGTTTTATGCTGGGTGCAAAGCAGCTGTTTTGCAAATATGCCGCTCCGTTGCATTTCAGTCCGTTCAGTTGGGATGGCCGCCGGCTGCCATGCAACAATGAAGGGTTGTTGTCCCTTCCGACCGACAGATGCCCCACTGAACCCCGAAGCATCGCGGAGGCCAAATGCGAAAACGTCTGGATGGAGGTGTGCACCAAGGTCGCTGCAGCGGCCTTGGTCTCGGTGCCTTGGAGAGTTTCATGGGTGGGGCTGAGATAAAATTGGTCCGATGCAGGAAATCCATGGTCCCTGGTTTCATCGAGCTTCTTCCGCATCATTGTTAGACATCAACCATGCAGTGCAGTCAAAGTCTCAGGTGGTGGCTGTGGACAACCTTTGGCTCTGCGTGGCTATCACCTTGGGCATGGCGCTGGTCACCGGCCTCGCGCAGCCCTTTGCTCAGCCGCAGATGAATGTCCTGCAGAGCGCCTGCTTCGCATGTGCCTAGACGTGCATGGGGAACCCTGGTGATGGGTTCTGGACCCCAAGTTCGGTTCCGACCTTTGAAGATTCCGTGGAAACAGCTGGTGCCAGAGTTTGTTTCTTTGTCAAGAGTCGCAATGGATACTGTACCCGTTGGACATCTCAGAAGACCCACATTCAAGGTCTCAATCCTTTTTGGGAATCAAAGCTATTGCAAACCGGAAGCCTTTTGATCTCTGAATTGATCCCACATGCAAGTTTCCCATCCACCGCCATTTTCCGAGGCCTGGCCCTGGCAGCTGTCGGCTTCCGGCACCACATGGCCCTGGCGCGGCTGGCGCTGGCGGTGCCCTTCGTGTTGCTGGTGCTGCAGCTGCGGCGGCCGGATTCACCCGAGATGCTGGCGTTGAGGCTGCAGCAGGAGACGCACTGATACGTTGGCGGTTGCTCGGAGTTGATCTAATAGTTAATCAGTTAATCATCAAAACTCATGTTGTATTATGTTGTATTGATTCTGACGTCCTCCCATTGACATTGGAAAATTGGATGCAAGCTATAGCTCTTCTCTGACAGTCTGAACTCGGGGTCCAAGCAATTTTATAGGAAAAATGATGATGGTCTCAGGATACCCATGGATTTTCAGACAAATTCATTTACCCTCTGGTAATTTAACATAGCTATGGAAAATCACCATTTTTAATGGGAAAACTCACTATAAATGGCCATTGTCAATAGCTATTTTGACATAACCAGAGGGTAGTTGGTTTGTTTGGATTTTGGGCGTCTCTTACTTGTGTATAGCACAGCCATGAAGCTACTTGGGCGAGCTACTTGGGGCAGCATTCGGACGGTCAATGAAAGATCTCACGTCTTGCAGGGACAGGATTGCCCAGCAAAAATTACTCGTCATTGATTTGCTATAGTTGATTTATAAATAAGATATATAATCATATATATATATATATGTATATACATATATATATATATATTATAATGTACATTATGTAAACATATGTAAAAAATTACATATGCAAATTGGTCAGTACCTCGCAAAAAGGCCCACGGTTTGCAATATTTGCACCTCTAGTGAACCCCTCTGTCCCCTGTCCCAGCGGTCCCCAGTCCCCAGCCTCCCCTTAGATAAACCCGAAAGGTCCAAGATTGTCGGCCGAAGTGATCCAAAAAGTCGTCCGATGTGATCCTTGGACCATGTAAATAAATCATAAATAAAGAGATAAATATGTATATAGATATATATATATATAGATAGAAACGTATGTATGTATGTATATATATGTACATACACATAAATGTATATATATATATGTGGCTATACATACACATTGGGTATTCTCAACTTCTCAAGCATCGATGCTTGAAACTTGGGGAGAAGTCCAGATGCCGCGAAGCGCCAAGAGGAATTGGACGCCTTGGCAATCCACGAGGGACCCATGGAAGTCAGCGCGGAGCAATTTACGTAAGGAGCCGTTGATGCGAAGCGGAAAAAGGATCTGTTGGTGTTTTTTTCGGGTTTGTCACGAAACTAGGGTACCCCAAATTCTATTGGTGTATCATCATGTTTCCTATCATGATTTTGGAGGTATACCCCATTCCATTTGGTGTACAATTCTTGAGGTATAACTTATTTTTGTCAGACACTGCCCATATGTTCTTCCACTTAGTTTGGGTATGCAAGGATATAAAAAAATGACATCCAATTCCATCCGCAATCCCAAGACGCGGACCTGCCATACTGATCAATATCGAGCCACTGGAGCTGTATCTACGCGTTTTGTTTAATGAGTACGCCAACCGAAACCGTTCAATGGTTATGTAAACACATACACAGTTTAAAACATTGCAAGACCAATTCCTCCCAAAGGATTTCATAGGAGATAGTATCACATAGTATAGGAGATGGATTGGCGAAAATCTGAAAATTGCTGTATCCAAAAAATTGCTTTCCATATTGTTGATGGCGAAGAACTTGGAGAAAAAGAGGGGTTCCCGTTGCGCCCAGCGCGACTGGGGGGTATCCACAAATCATCCGGGTCATCCGGGTCATCAGACCAAACTATAGTATGAAAACATATGAAAACCATTTAAAACCCATGGTGACTTTGGGGTCCTTCATTTTAAGACCCCCTCCATATTCGGTCATATACTATCTGGTGCTTGTGGGAGGGCGGCTTGGAGCTCTGGCTATCCAGGCTATCCCTTGAATAAAATGGGGAGCCAGTTAGAGCTATTGAGTTTCCCGAGCTATTGAGTTTCCCAAGGCACATCATGGACAAACAGTTTTGTGAAGAACCAGTTGATCATTCCATTGCTTCAAGGGAAGTTCTCTTCACCGGAAACCATGCAAAAAAAACCCAGCAAACATGGTGGTGAAAACCTGATTTCACCAGTTGGTTTCCGGCGGTTTCCAGTGAAGATTCTCCCATTGACCAACCCAATGAGTCTACCCTCTGGTAAACGTTTACATAACTATGGAAAGATCCACCATTTTATAGATGGGTAAATCCACTATTTCTATGGCTATTTTCAATAGCTATGTTAACAAATTACCAGAGGGTAAATCCCATTACATCCCATGGAAAATCACCATAAATTACCATTAAAATCACCATTAAAATCCATTAACATCCATTATTACCTCCATTACCTCCATTATTACACTATGGAAAATCACCATGCTATTAATGGGTAAATCCACTATAAATGGGTAAATCACCATTTTATAGATGGGTAAATCCACTATTTCTATGGCCATTTTCAATAGCTATTTTGACATAACCAGAGGATATCTTCATCGATCGCCTTTTTTTCTGGTTCAGACAAGCCGCGGGAATCTCTCCGGTCCCAGGTGGGATTTGCTGCTGGGGTGGATCCCCCAAAGATGACATATATGAAATGCCCCCCAAACGAAGCCCGGGGTTTTTATATATATATATGGCTTTTATATGGTTTTCATATGGTTTTTTATATGGTTTAGTATTGGATCTGCAGTATTCATTTTGTGAAGGGATCAAGAACAGCGTATCTTTCTAATAACGCAGCAAGATTCATCTCCATACAATGTGCGTGGATATCTTCCAGAATATTTTAGATCCCAAAAATGTCACCTGGTATTTTTTGGATATACCTGAGTTGATGTCCGCACTGCAGGCAAAGCTCCCTAGTATTGTTGAGGGGGACGGGGGCCGCAAAAGTTGTAGTGTTTGGATTGAAACTAGCGACCCCAAGATTGGATTTCTTACAGTAATCCTAAGAATGACCATTGACTTTTGTGGTCGTACTCAATTTTCTTGGTTCTATACATCCATTTTATTCGCTTCTGTCCTAAATTTGTTCAGCGGACAGTCACTGGATTGTTGCTGAAATCCCAAAAATCATTGGTGATTGCATCTCCAGTGCAAGTGAAATCCCAAACGTCGCAAAAAATGTCTCTGTTTTTCTTGGTTCAATTGATGGTTCAATGCCTGAAGTCTCTCTACATTTCTTGGTTGACTTATGGTGAATTTTCACCAGGTCCCGGAGATCATGGAAGAGGAGTTGCAAGAGGCGAAACGCGACACACTTTTTTGACTGGGACCATGGGGCTACGGGGATGGGAGTATTTATGTTTGGATTGGGGATACACCACAAATTGCAAGGTTTTTTTGGTGGATTTTGTCATCCTACGTCCACAGTTGTGGAGAAATCGTTGTTGTTTTGTTGCTGAAATCCACAAATTTGCACAGTTTTTTTGGGTCCGTTCCGAATGTCTCCAACAAACCAGGCTACGTTCATAATTCCGAACTGATGGTGAGATTGATCTAGAAATGAAAGGAAGACATGTTCAGCTATTCCCAGTTGAAAAAGGTTTCATGGGTGTAGCATCACCAGCGTTACCAGTGGCATTGGATCTGACTCCTAAATGGCTAAGGGGGTGTCGATGGCCACCATTTTCGATTCTCCAATCATCAGTTAGTCCCTATATATCCTATTTTGTGTTTGGTTCTATCATTATAATAGTCAATTATAATCAATGATATTCCCATAATTTGCCCATTATATATATATATATATATGTATATATATATGTATGTATATATATATGTATATATATATACGCGCAACGCCTGGGTTTTGCCCGCGTTGCAGCGTAGAGGTTTCCGATTCCCAAACAAATGCTGATGCAACTTCACAAAATTCCTATGGGAAACACAACAAAGGTACTAGGGAATATTAAACTCCCACCCCGTTAAACCTTAAATCCCTATGGGAAAAACAACAAAGGTACTAGGGAATATAAAACACTCCCGTTAAACCTTAAATTCCCATGGGAAAAAACAAAAAAAGGTACTAGGGAATATAAAAATCCCACCCGTTAAACTTTACATTCAATTGGGAAGATCAACAAAAGTTAATAACTAGGGAATATTAAACTCCCACCCCCGTTAAACCTTACATTCATTTGACGATCTTCAATAAGGGTTTAATTCTCCCACCCCTGTTAAACTTCTACATTCATTGAAGATCTTCAATAAGGGTTTTATTCTCCCAACCCCGTTAAATTTTACATTCATTGAAGATCTTCAATAAGGGTTTAATTCTCCCACCCCCGTTAAACTTCTACATTCATTGAAGATCTTCAATAAGGGTTTTATTCTCCCACCTCGTTAAACTTCTACATTCATTGAAGATCTTCAATAAGGGTTTGATTCTCCCAACCCCGTTAAACTTCTACATACATTTCTACATTCATTGAAGATCTTCAATAAGGGTTTTATTCTCCCACCCCCGTTAAACTTCTACATTCATTGAAGATCTTCAATAAGGGTTTAATTCTCCCAACCCCGTTAAACTTTACCTTCATTGAAGATCTTCAATAAGGGTTTAATTCTCCCAAACCTGTTAAACTTCTACATTCGTTGAAGATCTTCAATAAGGGTTTAATTCTCACCACCCCGCTCATTTTCTACATTCATTGAAGATCTTCAATAAGGGTTTAACTCTGATGATGATGATGATGATGATGATGATGCGTCGCCTGTCGTCATTGCGGGTCCGGGCAAAACCCAGGCATTTGCCGTATATATATATATGTATATATATATATATATACACATTATATATAAGATATACATGTATTCCATGATATTCCCACAATATGCTGCAGTTTTTGAGATCGATGACAACTTTAGCTTCCTTTTTTGTCATTTCGTAGATTCGGACGTTTCGGAATCTGGAATCTGGAAATGCCCTGGTTGCCTGCAGGTCCGGGATAACTTCTATGTAGGCAACTTTTCAAAGGTGGGACGGGGGACATGTTGCACAACAAGCAACAAACATATTTATGGAGGATTGATAGGGGATATTTTGGAGGGCTAGTAACTTCTATCAGTTGAGGATAGATGTCCACACTCCTTTTTCATCCTTTTTCCCTGGAAGATAGTTGGGTTTATGTGCAGGAAATCTCTTTTGCAAACTATGAGTAGCGGTCAGCATTTCAGAGCCAGAACATCACACAGGATCCCTCCGGTAATCGAACATGGCTTGCTGGAAGATGCATCATTTATAGATGTTTTTCCCGGTTATATATATATATTAATATATATATATGTATGTATATATATATATATAAACCTTCAACTTAGCGTGGGGATTTTCCAGTCAGCTACATTTGAGAACGCCGGAAATGTCACCCCATGAGACAACGATTGAGCTAAGAGTCAACGATGAAGCCATGAACTCTTGGGTCACAAGCTCACTGGCAGGTGCCCTTCATAAAGAAAAGAGCATCAAAAATAGTATTGGCTCCAAATGTGAATGCCCCACCTATGGCTCCAAATACTGTGTTGGCTTTAAGGGATTCCATTGTTGTCTAAATTTCCAATCACCATCGATTTCGATAGGGAAACTCATCTATACTATTTCAGTGATTTGATGTTCAGTGATTTGATGTTCTACCCTCTGGTAAACTAACATAGCTATTGAAAATGACAATTTATAGTGGATTATCCCATTGAAAATGGGGATTTTCCATAGTTATGTTAGTTTACCAGAGGGTATACTATGAACTAATTTATACTATTGGTAGGTCTATGTTCATCGGCTTATCGTTGGATTGTTGGAGACATAGACCTGCCCTGCCGGTGTCTTGTGCTTAGCCGCCTTAGCCCTTAGGAATGATGCATATGTCATTGCTGAGTATGGAACCCACTGCCGGAGTACTGCGAAATACCAAGGAGTATGGGTCTATTTGTTGTTTGGAAGAAATTCGTTGCGATATTGGACTATATTCCAATGGTTCCCCGAAATTGTGATTTCTTGTTGGGCAATGAGCAATACATATATATATATCCTTCTGTTCTCCAACAAAATGGGCAAATCATGGACTAGAAATAGTATAGGATCCATTTAAAAGTCATTTTTTATTTCCATACTAAATGTTACTAAAAATGGATTGTCTCCAACAATTCATGGTTTCTTTTCCAATTTCATCTCCATCCCTCGCGGGTTTTTTCCGTTAAAACCCACAGTCTTGATCCGCCCAGATCCGCAGGCCCTGAGCCTCTGCGAGTCCGTCAAGGGCTCCAGTGAACTCACACAGAGTGAGTTGGGGGACCCATGGGGACCGTCAGGGGCATTGATGAAATGGTGATCATAAATTGCTGTTTCTATATATGTATATATATATACTGTATATATATACTGTATATATATATATACTGTATATATATGTATTGTATATTTTATAAAATCTTTTTTCCCCAAGTTTTGGCAATGGAATCCTTCCAGCGATATTTCAATGTGTTTTTGAAAAGGGCCTTGGAGTTTTGATGACCACTTACGATGCCGGAGACATCACTACCGAGGCCCAGCCTGGATGATTGTTGTTTTACGCGAGTCAACCAGCGAAGTTTTACGCAAACAGAGCAATTTCAGTCAAAGCGCTGCGCCCACAGCGCCCTTGACCGACCAACGACCAATGCGCAAAGCGCCCAACGAATATCCAAACGACACGTCGAAGAGTCAGCTGAGGCTGGGAGCCACCCTGGCACGCTGTTGCCTCTCCATCCCTCAGATCGATCGGCTCAAGGCCGGGGTTTGACGGAGAATCCAGACCCGGCCGGCCGTTCTTTTTTTAAAGACCCCCATGGTTAATGGTCCCTTTTTTGTGGAAAGTCCCCACTAAACCATAGCTTCTAGGTTTTGTTTGGGGGTGTTGAATATGAACGCGGGAAGGGATTGACCCTGGTGTGAGGGAAAGTTCTCGATTCGTGGGTTATCCCATGATTAAATGGATGAACAAGATCACTATGGTTATCAATATCCGTGGGATGATCCTCCAAGTAAGTTTGTTGGTAAAAAAACATGAATAGTGTATTTATATTGTTCATAAAGCCTAGTAATCAAGTTATTTTCGTACTGTACTTGGATGTGAATCCCAGGGATGGTGGCTGGGGTGATCAAAAGCCAGGCTTTCGATAAGTGGTATATTCCATTTACCCTCTGGTAAACATACAAAAAACTATGGAAAATCACTATTTTAATGGGTAAATCCACTATAAATGGCAATTTTCAATAGCTTTTTGTAAGTTTACCAGAGGGTATCTACTGCAACTGGTGCATTATATGTTTATTAAGTCTAACCCACTTATGGATGCCGATTCCCCCCGGGCATTGACCGAATGGACCGAATGGAAGACTCTCCATCATTTTGATCACCCAGAAATCACTCTCCATCTGGTTGGTGGTTTGGAACATTTTTTATAACTATAGTTATTGGGGCTTATAAACCAACTTATAACTAGGGGGCCCCACATTGTACTATCCAAATCTATCCAATATATTGGGCTGGCTGGTGGTTTGGAAGATGAATTTTATTTTTCTCCATAGAATGGGAAGAATAATCCCAACTGACTAATATTTTTCAGAGGGGTTGAAACCACCAACCAGCCATTTGTTGTGATGCTGAAGTCAATCCCCATTTACACATCAATTTTTGATCCTATTGGACTGGTTTAAGGCAACATTTGCAGAACATCTCCCCTCGAATCATCCTCCGAATCATCTTCCCTCAAAAAGGCATTGAACTGGCAACGCCGGTTCAAATTCCGCGCTTCAGCCGATAAACCGATAAACCGATAAAGGGCAGACTCTGTCCTTTCTCGGCTTATCGGCTTATCGGCGCCGGCCGCTTTGAACCGGCCATGCCAGTACGCTGCAAAAAGGCAAAAAGAAGCCCCTAACATCATATTTCCCCAGAATATCCCAATATATATATATATATATATAGACAACACACATATATATATATAGGTATATTATACTATGAATTATAGACTGTTTTTTCCATCATACTATCAATATATATATATATACACATAAAAATAGTATTACACTACTATCAATATATATATATATATACATAAAAATAGTATTACACTACTATCAATATATATATATTATATTATATATATGTATAGGTATATCACATCCCCCTTGGCATTGACATATATTGACCCACGACTGTAGTTGGGCCATCCAGGCGATGCAAAACGCCGAGATCCCAGGGCAACGAGCGGTGCGCCTGCAGGGTGAAGTGATATATCTTGACCCAATGTTATTGCCATCAAAAAACTGGGACAAGTATACATATATTTACATATATACATATGTATATATATATACACATGTATGTATATGGGGATGGGCTAGACGTAGTATTACCATAGTTGGGGGAATTACCATCCATGAGCCAACGGGATGCCCTGGCGTTTGTCAGACGGACCTTAGAGAGTCCTGAGCTTGAGGGTTTTTTTTGCATATCACTTGCCCATGGTTGTTGGATATCATACCTCTGGCGGGGTTTAAATGACACGTTCAGAAAAATCCTGTAGATTTTGAAAGTAACTCTCGAAGAAAGGAGCACTTCGATTGCGGCAAGACAAAATCAGCAAAGGTAGATTTCCGAAGTCAAGATGGGTTCAATGTAAGAAAAACCCATCGTTTCAGCTCATTCACCAAAGGCTGGGTGGGGTCCCTAGCATGGTTTCCCCGCTCCTACAATAGTTGAATAGATCATCACCAATCAACACTCGTGTTTCTTTTTGGGATCCAGTATTGGACAAAAGTTCACATAATTGGAATGTGTGTCATGATATACACTGGTAAACTAACATAACTATAGTAATCATCATTTTAAATAGGTAAATCATATATACATGGGCCATTTTCAATAGCAAACTGTTAAATTACTGGAGAGTAGCCTTTCCTATTGGAGATGGTCATCAATCCATTAGGGATTCAGATATCCACCAGGACTAGGATTCCTGATGCTTGACCGTCAGTTGACCTGAGGATACCATGGCACATGCTGACTAAAAACCTCAATAAATACACATGATCTACCATTAACCCAACGGCCCAAGAGTTATGAACCATGTTATCTTAGCACGTTCATTTTTTTCAATTGAAACATGTAGCTGGTTGGTGGTTTGGAACATGGCTTTTATTTTCCATTTCATATATGGGATGTCATCCTTCCCATTGACGAACTCATATTTTTCAGAGGGGTAGGTATACCACCAACCAGGTAGTAAAACGTGGATTCCTATGGTTTTCCCATGTTCCATCGTTAAAAGATCCCACCAACCAGGGGTAGGTATACCACCAACCAGGTAGTAAAACGTGGATTCCTATGGTTTTCCCATGTTCCATCGTTAAAAGATCCCACCAACCAGGGGTAGGTATACCACCAACCAGGTAGTAAAACATCTCCCTTTTCATTCGGAAAAATTAAAACGCCATGCAATTTTTTTCGTTGGAATCCTGGGGAACTGGTTTTGCCAACATCCAAGCCATCCAAGTGGGATACCCTGGTCGGGCTTCAAAATGTAAGGACCAGTTTGAAGCCCAGTTACCCTCTGGTGAACTAACATAGCAATGGAAAATGGCCATAGAAATAGTGGATTTTCCCATTAAAAATGGTGAATCTTTCCATTGCTATGTTAGTTCACCAGAGGGTATACATATTTCTGTTACCCCATGTATCAAAGAATTCAAAAAAAGTGTTTGGAACCCCAGCCATCATCTCAAGAAATCTAGCGTTCGAACTCAGCAGATTTTCTATGGCTTTGTCTAAAGATAGGCTACCGGGTACTGCAATGGTTATGAATGGTTTCCAATGAATTACCCTTTCACAATTGCCATGAATTTCGACACAGTTATCCCCCATTTTTGGTCAAACCCAATCTCATCTCGTTAGTTACATCTCCCAAAAATGTATCATTGGATCATAAAAATGGGTTTAGTCATGATACATCCTGATATATATCCCAAAAATGTATCATTAGATCCCCATTTGTCGTTGGTCTTATTATAGCACCATTCTTAGGTCAAATCGGTCAAATTCCCCAGATTTTTCATCAACTAACGGCACCAGAGTCAGCAGGCGGCGTTGATGGCGGTGATCACCAAATCCAAAAACGCACAACAAGTTAGCAGTGCCAAGGTCCTTCATGCCGCTGTGGTTCTGGTTTTCACAAAAAAACACATGTTTTTTTTTATCGGTACAACTGGAAAAAAACCATGGACATATAAAGGGGATATTTCTGGGTTTTATTTCATGGTTAGTCGTGTTATACTAATGGTTTTTATACTAATGGTTGATATACAGATGGGATATTTCTTGGGTTGAAATACTAATTATTAATACAGATGAATTATAACCATGGTTTAAAAAAACATCATAAGTTGGGATATATCCCCTATAACTGTGGTCATAGATGGTTAGGGCCTCACCTGTAACGGAGAATCAACGCGTTTGTGCACGCGGGTCTTCTACTCGGCCTTGCACGTGACGTTACTCCGTTTTACAGGTGAATCTACGCTACTTTCCTCCGACTTTTCCTATTCTACTATACTAGCTTCTACGCAAGTTCACTGCACTATACTCTTACTGTACTTATTCTCTTTCACTCCACCTGACTCTGCCCAGTGGACTTAAGACTCTGTCCAGGACACTTAAGAATTTGAGCTACTTCTCTCAGTTAGAACTGTTTCACTGCATTTACTCCAACCAGTGCAGTGCCAGTGTGTGCAAGTGAACATGAACAGGGGTGGTATAGATGAGTCAAAGTTGTGTGCGCAGATGAGACAAAAATGATAAGACATGGTATAAAACCCTCTGTGCGCAGATGAGTCAATTCTTGTGCGCAAGTGAGTCCCTTACCGTCATAGATCCACTTACCCCCAAGCATGGAAAAAATCCCCGAACGAATCCTGATCCGGGGAAGGACTACAATGGATACCCTCTGGTAAACTAACAGTTCACTATGGAAAGATCCACCATTTTTAATGGGAAAATCCACTATAAATCACCATTTTCAATAGCAAACTGTTAGTTTACCAGAGGGTAATCCACCAGATGTGAAATCCCGAGCTGAGCTTTGCATGCTGGATATGCTGGTTCAATGCCGTTCCGTTGACCCCTTTCAGCCTGTGGCGTCATTAACTATGGTATAATGGTGTTTTACGGTGGTTTAATGGGATCTAATGGTGTTTTACGGTGGTTTAATGGGATCTAATGGTGTTTTACGGTGGTTTAATGGGATCTAATGGTGTTTTACGGTGGTTTAATGGGATCTAATGGGGTTTTATGGTGGTTTAATGGGATCTAATGGTGTTTTACGGTGGTTTAATGGGATCTAATGGGGTTTTATGGTGGTTTAATGGGATCTAATGGGGTTTTATGGTGGTTTAATGGGATCTAATGGGGTTTTATGGTGGTTTAATGGGATCTAATGGGGTTTAATGGTGGTTTAATGGGATCTAATGGGGTTTAATGGTGGTTTAATGGGATCTAACGGGGTTTAATAGGATTTACCCTCTGGTAAACTAACAGTTTGCAATGGAAAGTCACCATGCTATTAATGGGAAACTCACTATTTCGACTGGGCCATTTTCAATAGCTATGTAACAAATTACCAGAGGGTAGAAAAAACGGATGCCATTGAGCCATTGATTGATGACATGGCTTGTCCTTTTTGGCAAGTATCCTCAGTTTGCCCCCGAAATCCAGTAAATTCAGTTACGAAAATTTCTCTAGGACTTGGGTTGTCAAAGTCCCTGCTAATGTTTTTCCTGCAAAGATCCTAAGTCCATCTAAGTCCTAAGTTTTCTGTAAAACTTAGCGAAATATTTTCGGAGTTTTTGCAGTATCAACTATCACCATTTTTCATGATACTCCATCTCCAAACATTTATTGTATAATGCATTATAATGCCACCTTTTGAGTGATTTTGTTTTTTTTCCATAATTTCGGATATTCCAATATTAATCACCATTCACCATCATGATGGTTTAACGCCATTTTCATAATTTTCCTCCATTTTGGATATTCCAATCTGGAGGTTTCCTAAAATAGGGGTACCCCTAAACCATTCATTTTACTAGGATTGTCCATTATAAACCATCCAGCTATTGGGGTATCAGCAAGCCACATATTTTTAGGACAGCGACATATGAATTTTTCCCGACTGTCAGGAACGTCTAGCAGCTCTGGCCAAAGAGACTCAGGCCATGGCTTGGTTAACTATCCGATACGTCCACTGTTGGTGAGGCACCAGGAAAACCATGGTTGGATCGTCAGAAAAAGCATTGAGTTCGATGATTTTACCAGCTATAACATGCTAGATTTTCTTCATTTGCTTCGGTGATTTTAGCAATAACTTGGTTAAAAAAAAACCCAAAAACCCTAAAACCCTATAAACCCTATAGTCTATAGCTATATCTCCTATAAACCCAAACGTTCACCAGTCATGAACGGCCGGCCGGCCGAAAAAACCTCACCTTGTATGCGTCTGTCCTGGTCACCATGAACGAAGGTTAGGTGCATGAACGAAATCAAGTCAGCACACACACACACATAGTATGTATATGTATATATAGACATATGTGTATATATATATATAATTATATGTGCACATTACATATAATTATATATACACATATTACTACATATATATATATATGTGCATATAATATCATATATATATATATATAACGTATATATATATATATGTATATATCTATATGTCTACACATGCATGCACCAGCGGACTTTTTGCCGTCCCACCCCCTTTTAGTCATTTTTGGATTCTCATCCTGACGCAATGATCATTTGTCATAGCACTACTGTCATTGATCATCATTCGGCAGGCTTTGGTGCCAAAAATCCTGGCACAGATATGCCCGTTTTTTCAAAAGATTTAGCTCTTGCATCTATTTTTTTTCGGAGCTGATGTACATTTGTTGAATGTTTCCATGGCTATGTGGTTTTTCCTGACCTGAAACTGGATGTCAATTGAGAGCGGATGTAGATCCACCGACAGGACATGAGCTGTGCGATGTTGAACGCCATGGTGCTTGCCATGGATGGCGAGGGCCTAGGGGTACCAGATCAGGGTTTCCAGTGAGATTTCCAGCACGCTATGTCAGCCATTACCAGAGGCTCATGGTTTCATGTGGTTAAAACAATCATAAACCACCCCATAAAAATGGTCAATTTTGATTGCTGTAGATTATCTAACCCTTCCCAAATTGACAACATTAATTGATGTAGATTACTAACCAAATTTATTGTTAAAACATTTTTACTACCACATATAGCTGTTGTGATTCGTGATTCCTACACAGACTGCCGTTGCAGCACCTAGGCAGTTGGACTGAGGCAGCACAAATGACCAAGGCGTGGACGATGCCGTTATCCCATCCCCTCCGGAAACAATTGAATACATCCATTCTAAGAACAAGGGACCCAAAAAATGTCATTATTGGATGTATTAAATTATATATTATTATATATTATAATTATTGGAATATCCAAAAAATGAATCATATATTGTTATATATTATTTAGCACTTCATCATCTTTTCCATCTTTTCTCAAAACTATACATCCATATTATACATTCAAAAATGGATGGCTTTTTGGCGTTTATTTCCAGTTTCATACCTACTATTGAGGTAACACTATCCCGCTAATATCAAATACCTCTAATATGGAACCCAAAATGAAGAGATCCAGCACTGAACCAAGGGTTCTACAGGAATCAAGGGTTTCTACAGGGTTCAATACTTTTTTTCAGTACCACCCACCCAAAAAAACATCAAGAAACCACGGATGTGGGAATACTACCCGGTCTATTTTCAAGTCGATTGGTAGGCCATGGTAGGCCATAGAGCCATGTGGAAATGGGTGACAATGCAGGGACCTTCCCAAGCTTCGAAACTGGAAAGCTTTTTGGTCATTTAATTCGCTCAGTACTTGGCAGTGTCCAATATTGGTCCATAAAGGTTAAAAAAAATCCAAAATTTCATTGACACCGTCGGGGAAGAGAGATTGATATTGGAGCCAGAAACATCGCCAGGCACATCCCGTCCTTGAAATGCAGGCCAGTGGGCCCGCGGATGCGACTGTCACTGATAGAGACAGCAGTTTGTTGGTGCACTTACCCTCTGGTTATGACTAACATAGCTATTGAACATGGCCATTTATAGTGGATTTACCCATTGAAAATGGTGATTTTCCATAGTTATGTTAGTTTACCAGAGGGTAAAACCGAACGACTCAGCCTCTTTATTTGTCTCACAACAGCCACATAGATTTTGATGAAATCTGCGTTGTTCCTAACAGGTTGAGAATGTTAAAGATGTTAAAGGGCTACAGGGAAGCGAATTGGAAGAGAGCCCTGATTTCCTGCGAATTTCATCACCAGCTGGACGATCTCAAACAACATCCCACTGTCACTTTGACGTGCATCCGTGCATCCTGTTCATCAAGTCATTACTAATCCATCTCTCGCTGTATACAGTATATATATATATATATTATACGTGTATGTATATATATATATGTATATAGAGACATACATATAGACACATATATATATATACACATGGCTATGAATCAATACCTATTAATACCATTTTTAGAGGGATGAACATCCATTTACCAGCTATTGTTCACCAGGGGTACAAGGTTTTGACCCACTGCCATATATATATAATACATAAGTATGTTATTTTTTTCTACCACCCAGTTTTCTGGCCGAGAACTTTTTTCGTCCTTCGGAAGCAGGTGCTGACCATCTTCCTGGCGCTCAGCTGTAACCAGGTGTCCATGGCAGAAAAACTGCTGAAGGCCCCCGCTTTTGGCGCTGAAGACAGTGATCACCCTCTGGAAAACCATAGGAAAACCATAGGAAAATGGGAAAATCATAGGAAAACCATAGGAAAATGGGAAAATCATAGGAAAACCATAGGAAAATGGGAAAATCATAGGAAAACCATAGGAAAATGGGAAAATCATAGGAAAACCATAGGAAAATGGGAAAACCATGGGAAAACCCTGGGAAAATAGGGATTTATATGGAAAGATCCACCATCTTTAATAGGTAAATCAACTATTTCGATTAGGGCCATTTTCAATAGCTATGTCAGCCATTGCCAGAAGGTAATATACTTATTGCTGATTAACATAATGTGGTTAAAACAATGCCATAAACCACTGATTAATAAATGGTTAATGGTTAACAATGATGAATAGTGGATAATAATGAACAATAATAATGGTTGATGATGGTTATTGATGTGGTTAAACCAATAATCAACCACCCATTTGGGAATGGTGTATACCACCTATACAAATGGTGATTTGGGGGATGGTTTATTTTTGTTTTAACCACATTACTTATTACTGTAATAGTATGATTTATATTATCCTTCCTGTTCTTATATATGTAATAGTATCAGCAATATGATTATATGTAGTGTACCCTCTAGTAAACTAAGAGATTGCTATAGAAAATGGGAATAGAAATAGTTGATTCACCCATAAAAAATGGTGATTTTCCATAGTTTTTGTATGTTTACCAGAGGGTATGTGTTTTCTTTTGAATCATGAATGATGTAATTATTAACATGTGTAACTATTACATCATACACACAAGTAATGATGTGATAGCGTATGATGTAATAGTTACGCTGTGATGCATTTTTTAATCATGAATGTAATCATTACTATTGTTGCATACTATTACTATTGTTTGTATTCTTACTACTATATTATTAGTATTACTACTATTATTGCGCATAATTAGTATTACTACTATTCTTAGTATTATGACTATTACTATTGCTAATTATTGCTTTTATTACCATTATCATTGTTGGAAAATACATGCCAAACATGGTCCTGTTCCAACAATAACAGTATCCCCGTATCCCAAAATCCATCAAGGACTTTCAAGATAATAGTAATACAAGTGATAAAGGTAATAATAATGATAATTAATAATAACCAGAAGACTGTTGATGACGGTGATAAGAATCATGTGGCGAACACCATGAGGACATTACACACACATATATATATGTATACCTGGATCTTTATATATGTATATATATATATCTATATGTATGTATGTATATATATACACATATCTATCTCATTATGTTTCCACAATGCAATTGGTTTCTCAGATCCAAAATTTTGGGGCAGAAACACTCACGAAATGATGAGCATCGCCAGGAGGCCTCCGGCAACAACGATGACTCGGTTGCGACCTCGGTTACGAACATGAGGAAATATCCATCAAGAACGGAGATGCACATGATACCCTCTGGCAATTTAACGTAGCTATTGAAAATGGCCATTAATAGTGGATTTTCCCATTAAAAATGGTGATTTTCCATAGCTATGTTAGTTTACCAGAGGGTACACAAGAACATTCTGGGAATATACATGATAAAATAGCCAACAACAGAAAAGAGAATAATTACATCCAAGAATGATAGGATCACAGTGAAAATATCACCAGCAATTGGTTGGGTGGTTTGCAGATAGCTATGAGTTTTCTGTCTGTGGAATGGTTGGGAGACCAAATGGTCATGGTATATACTGTTCTCATGGTTGGGTTGAGATCTCTCTCTCTCTCTCTCGCTATATGTGTATATATATAATATATAATTTATAATATATAATATATAATATATAATAAATAATATATAATATATAATATAATATAATATAATATATAATATATAATATATAATAATATAATATATAATATATAATATATAATATATAATATATAATATATAATATATAATATATATATATATATTGTTAAATAACCAGAGGGCATATATAACTTACATCTATGGCCATTTTCCATATAGAAATAGAAACCATCTATAAATGGTGCCCATCAACGACCAGCGGATCAGTTGTGATCATCCCCCCTTGGGATACCTGGATACCTGTTGTGTTTCTCAATACCCGGCCTGGTAAACAAAAAAAAGAAACTCATGGGAAATAGATTATTGGATCCAGGTAGTATAATCCATTGATAATGGATTCATTGGGATTATAATGGAATACCCTCTGGTAAACTATCATAACGAACTGGAAAATCACCATTTAATGGGAAAACTCACTATTTCAATGGCCATTTTCAAGTTCGCAAACTGTTAGTTTACCAGAGGGTAACCCCTTCTTATTACCTTGTTCGCCATTTGTTTCTGTGTAACCAGTAGATACGCTGTGTGCAAGCAACTGGCAAACTGGCAAAGCAATATGACTATGTATGATTGAAATGATATGATTGTAACCAATATCTACTTAGTGCCATTGAGAAACGGAACCCTATCTATGATACATATTGCACTCTATTACATAAATGTAAATTTAAAGTGTATATATACGTACGTATATTATATATACACTATATAGACATGCGTGCATGGGTATGTCTGACTCCCAAATCCCATAGTCTATCATCATGTTTCCCTCTTAAAACGGCTAATTTTGTTGCAGCTAAATCTCCAATGGCTTGAGACAACCGTATATCATATTGTCAGTATATATCCCCATTTCATCGCATTAGACTAATATCCCAGACAATAGAATCTAGCTTCAGAAAATCCCAGACTACTGTACTAGATGTTAGATATATGAACATTTATACTATATAATCTGATATATATATACACACACTTATGTATAAGAGTAGCCGCCAAGAATATTTTATGATGACTTGAGTACTGCTTCGCCTTAGACGTGGGGACCCCATTGTATGTCGTATTCGACAAAGAAGTCATTTTCTCCGCCACTAAGCATCTACATGTACATATTTATACATATAATACATGTAGATGCATATTACATATCTACTAAGACAGACATACTGTATACATATATATATATATATATGCATATGTACACATAATGTGTAATATATATATATATATATTCCTGAATCATATCCACAAGACCTCCACTGGCAAGCCACTTGTTATAGAAACCTCACCAGGCTGCCTATCGGTTGGCGGCCGCAGCTGTCAAGCTGGCCACTGGCGACCCGGAGGAAGCGTGCGCCGGCACAGAAATATGAAACTTATGGTGATAAACCAAACATATTTCTGTTGGTGATAAACTTATGGTGGTGATAAACTTATGATGTATATTTTTGTTGGTGATAAGCCAACTTTTGGTGATAAACAACCGTGATTTTTCTATCTTTTTGGACTGTTTTTTTTTTGAGCAAAAATGAAAAAAACAGTCTTGATATCACCAAAAATTTCCAAGAAATATATGGCTATAGACCCTGAAGATGACCAATTTATAGTGGAAACTAGTCTTCCAACCCCTATCTGGCAGGGTCTATGTTAATTTACTGGAGGGCAAATAGGAAATCATTCGTTTTGGACTGGATATTAACCAAGAACTAGGATAAATCAATATAAATCGAATACTTATCGACACGTTATAAATCACACCTCGGAATGATGGGAATTGGATTGGTGGAGCTATCCCAAAATAGCTGAACTTTTCGTTTTGTTTGATCCATCCAGATGTATGGTATATTGATGGGGATGTATGTAGTGGGGATATGTATACATAAATATGACGATCAACATGATGGCATTGGGGTTTTGGTGGTGAACCAAAACCCTGTATATAGCTCAGTGGTTTACACCCCATGGTGGGATCCTCATTGTGCAGATCGATCCATTGAGTTTAGAATCAGACCTTCACTGTGACATTTCCAGACCCCCCTGGTAAACTAACATCACTATGGAAAATCACAATTTTCAATGGGTAAATCCACTATAAATGGCCATTTTCAATAGCTATGTTAAATTACCAGAGGGTACATGGGTCTGAGTAAGACTGTAAGATATGATAAGGTCTGGATCACGGCCTTTCTAGACTTTTAGACAATCCAAACCCTCGAAAAACAGCGCAAGCGTCTTTTTTTCCAGAAAACTGTGACTCACAGCCATCTCTGAGTTCGGTGAGGTACCTCACTTACTGTGATCTTTGTTCACAATTCCCTGCCATTGAGGGCGATGCGGCGGACTCAGCGGACAGACAACGGGACTTTTTCGGGTTGACTCGCGCGACTCCACTCAACCATCCGTAATGCTTGGATGACCATTCCACCTACTAAGGGGGCCTCTCCCCCATGAAAGATGTTTGTGTACGTACATATGAACAAACTATACTTGTTCTGGTGGAGAAATGCCCAACATTCAGAAGAACTTTCCGTACTATCCGACTTGATGGATGAACCTTTGAGATATCGGAAGTGGAGTGGGCAACGCCCCCAGGGATCAACGGTTTCACATGGCTAACATGGCTAGACCTCACATTGCCTCACCATACATGATGCTTATTCTGGGGAATCATCCCTAAACTAGTGAACTAAGTGGGTCCCAGTTGGCCGACATGCGGTGCTCAGTGGTGAGTTTCGTAAACTTAACTGTTGGTTGGCTGTGATAGTTGGTTGTAGCACCTGGACCGATAATCCAGGAAAGGGGTTTATGATAGCTGTTGATCATAGTTGCTTAGCTTATCATTCGTTGGTTACCATAGTTGGTTGCGGCTGGCAACTGACACATGAATATTTGAAAATAGGAATACCGATATGCCAACCTGTTTTCTGTGGAATGTTTTTCTTGACTATTGTATAGTTTATAATACCATCTTGTTTAAGAGGATGCTTCTAGCCCATAGATAGGAGGAATAGTATAGCTACCAGACAAAACCAAGCAATACTTCGTAGATAATTTTTTTCGGGTATACCGGTATACCCTCTGGGAATCAAACATGGAAATGGAACTCCCCCTCATTTACCCTCTGGTAAACATACAAAAAACTATGGAAAATCACCATTTTTAATGGGTAAATCCACTATAAATAGCCATTTTCAATAGCTATTTTGACATAACCAGAGGGTATGATTTCATAGATGATTTGGCGAGATGCCCACTTCGATCGAGGATTCCGGGTCTGGCTCGGTGCTGTTGCAGACTGGCAAGGCAGGGTGACCTGAAACAAAATTTACGAGATTTTGAATGATGTATCAATGATGTAAAGTGAATTTATTGATCATGAGAATATAGATCCAACATGATCCAAATATTGATTTGAAATAGATCTATTGCTAGTTTGTATGCACATTCATGGATTGGGTAACACATTTACAATCTATTCATTGGAACATCCGACAGATGTAGCCCGGAAAATCAAACAGGTTTTCAACACATTGATGAACATTACCATAGAATCTCATAGTATCAGATTGTGGACTTGTGTATGTCACCTCAGCAAAAGGCTGGCCGACATGATTCCAAGACCATTTATCAACATTTCATGGCTCACTGAAAATGACAAAGACACACTCTCTGTTAATCTCTGGATTTTTCCCATTTCATGCAGCGAAATTGGGTCAAGTCACTGGAAAGTGACCGAGAAAGATGCAGCTCAGAGACCAAGAAATGACACGGGAAATTCACCCCATCGAACATCCATCGGAGTCACCAGGCTCTGGCAAACATGCAGCGCGGCATGTTCTCTGAAGCAGTGGAGGCTGGGTTTCGAAAAACGGCCAGTTTGGTTTGCTGGTGTTGGGATGGGTTGGGGAATTGACAGCTGGAGTTCAACCATCAGGAAATGGGGATTTCCATGGGATTTCCATGGGTTTTACCTTCCGGTATTTGTACATAGCTATGGAAAATAACGAAAAAACTAGTGAAGTCAGCCAGAAATGGGCCTTTTGTCATGGCTATGTTCCCATAAAAGAGCAATTTGAGAGGAACACATATAGATCAACCATGGGATTTTGAGGGTACGCGACCAGACAACCCCCTTCACCATAATATGGTGAAGAGTAGAATGAACTAAGGATTGGGATGACTTCGGGAATCAACGGGATAGGAAGATCAAGAAATCATGCTGAGATGATTTTGGAATACAGCCGTACCCTCCGGCAATCAAACGTGGCTTGCTGGATCCCTCATTTACAATCATTTACAGATGATGTTCCCAGGGAACTAAACGTCCATTTAAAGGAGAGTCTCCAGGCACGTTTGATGTAGCCAGGGGGATGTCCAGGGTTAACCTCAGGGAATTTTCTCAACTGTTCAATGATATCCTCCAGCTCGTCTCCAGGGTTTTGTTTCGTTTGGAAGTTTAGGCCCTTCTGTACTTCTATTCAGGAGCGGAGATCCTCATCTAAGTTCCACTTGAAAAACATGAGAATAGTCGATGGCTACAGGTATTGCCGCCCTTTTGAGTGGTTGCGTGCTGGTGAAAATAAGCCTGTTTCATAAATATCTATTATTTCAGGGATCACCTTGGCAGTGAAATCATCCCCTTGATGTGAATGTTGGTAAAAATCACCACCCTTAGCTATAGTCCAAATAGTTATATCATAAACCATAAAAAACCATAGACTTCCCCATAAAGCATAGAATTCATGTTGTATATCCCATATAAACCTGAGTCATATCATGTTATATCCCCCAAAAAAACACTAGAATTCACACATCTTCACCAGTCGATTTTTCCGCAGGACTTGCAACGAGCTTTGAGCAGCAATCCCAATGATCCCGACTCTTTGGTGCGCTGGTGGATTTCATGGCAAGCTGCGGAATAGCGACCAATACACCGAGCAATGCTGTGTGGACTAGGAGAAAGCTGTAGATCGAGATCAAAGCTATGAAACATCTATTCTTGGGACATTACTATATATTGAAGATATTTTTTATGGGATATCAGATATCTGTCATAGAAAAACATCGGATGCCAGGTGAATATGTGCTGCTGTATGACTCACCTTGGAAAGAAGGCTTGGCTTCTCAACACTGCTCACGTGGGTAGCAAAGATTTGTATACAATCAAGATTAGTGGGGATTTTTCGCATATTATGAGAGAATCGTACATGAGACTTCTTATAAACCAAGATCGCTTGGGGGATCTGTTTTTTGTTGTTTACCCAACCACTATTTTGGGTCATTTCCCTAGTTGTCGTGCACGATGAAGCTGTCGCAGGATGAGTTCCAACAGTACTTTTCAAAGCTCGAGCAGGCCGCCTCTGTGGGCCCTTAAATTTGATGGTGATTTGGGGGTTTCCCAGTCGATCGGGGTACCGGAAAATGGATGGTAAAAAAACAAAAATGGGAAACCCGTGGACATCCCAATCTAAAATGGATGATGACAGGGGGTACCCCCATTTCAGGAAACCACCATTTCATGATTAATCGTCAAAAATGCCCATTCAGTGAATTTTGCCATGGAAAGTGGCGGTTTTTGATGGGTTTTATAAGATGTTTTATCTGGTTTTCATAGAAATAACGACCTCACGTCGTTCTCCCGAGCCCTGGAACCCAGTTTTTTTTTTAATAGGGAAATCATCCCCATGGTGGGCCCAACATTTCAGGTTCGTGAAATATCTCAATTTTTTTACCCAGAATAGTATCCATATAGTATCCATATACTATATATCACGAAAGCCAGCCGAAGGCCTGGGCTTGAGTATAGGTATAAGCGAAGCGAAGCGAAGCTAATCTAGGGGGTGTGGGGGGGGGAGGCCCGAAATCGGTCCGTTTTTGAAAGGTGAGGCCGGAGCCTGGGGGGGGAGAGCTCAAAAACCGACCTGCCGTTTGCCTGGTTTTTTGGGCCCGAACGAGATGCTCCATTTTGGACACTTGTTGGTGGTTTTCGACGGTTTTCATCGGGTTTCAAACGCCAAAACACTGTAATTTACGGTGTTTTTGTGCGTTTGGCCTGGCAAAAGTACGTCTTGCAACATGCTGAAAACTGCGTAAATACCACTGTTTTTGCTAGGTTCTGGCCATAAAACACTGTAAATACCATGGTTTTTGGTTCCAGGAGCAAAAAACACCGCAACTACCGTGGTTTTGGGCTTGCGAGGCGTCAAAAAAACACGGTTTTTACGGAGTTTTTTGCTCCGAGAATGTTCAAAAAACACGAAAACACCACCTATTTGACCATTTTTCGGCTTTACCTTGTTGGTGGTTCTTGACGGTTTTCATCGGGTTTCAAATGCCGAAACACTGTAATTTACGGTGTTTTTGTGCGTTTGGCCTGGCAAAAGTACGTCTTGCAACATGCTGAAAACTGCGTAAATACCACTGTTTTTGCTAGGTGTTGGCCATAAAACACTGTAAACACCGTGGTTTTTGGTTCCAGGAGCAAAAAAACACCGCAACTACCGTGGTTTTGGGCTTGCGAGGCGTCAAAAAACACGTTTTTTTTTTTAAACGGAGTTTTTTGCTCCGAGACTGTTCAAAAAACACGAAAACACCAACTATTTGACCATTTTTCGGCTTTACAAATGAAGGTAAAAAAAAACATGCCGCAACGTCTCTGTGTGAAGATGTTTCTATGTAAAAGCGTCTCTGTGTAAAAGCGTTTCTCTGTAGATATATCTGTGTGTACAAGGGTCTGTGTGTACAAGCTTCTGTGTGTAAAAGGGTCTCTGTGTAAAAGCTTCTGTGTGTAAAAGCCTCTGTGTGTCAAAGCGTATGTATGTAAAAGTGTTTGTGTGTAAAAGCGTCTGTGTGTAAAAGGGTCTGTTTGCAACATTCTGTGTATGCGTAAAAGGGTCCGTGTGTAAAAAGGTTCGTGTTTAAAAGTGTCTGTGTGTAAAAAGGTCTGCGTGTAAAAGCATTTCTGTGTCAAGATGTTTGTGTGTCCAACAGTCTGTGTGCTACTACGACTCTGTGTGAAACTTTCCGTGTAAAGATGTTTGTGTGTAAAAAGGTCTGTATGTAAAAGCCTCTGTGTGTGAAAGCGTATGTGTGTAAAAGTGTTTGTGTGTAAAAGCGTCTGTGTGTAAAAGGGTCTGTGTGCAACATTCTGTGTATGCGTAAAAGGGTCGGTGTGTAGAAAGGTTTCTGTTTAAACGTGTCTGTGTGTAAAAAGGTCTCTGTGTAAAAGCATTTCTGTGTCAAGATGTTTGTGTGTCAAAAGCGTCTGTGTGTAAAGCTGTCCCTGCGTACACGGGTCTGTGTGTAAAAGCGTCTGTGTGTACAAGCGTGTCTGTGTGAAGCTGTTTGTCTGTAAAAGCGTCTCTGTGTCAACGTGTTTCTGTGTAAAGCTCTTGTAAAAGGGTCTGTGTGTAAAAGCATCTGTGTGTCGAAGTAAAAAAGTGTCTGTGTGTAAAAGCGTTTGTGTGTGTAAAAACGTTTGTGTGTAGTCTGCAAGGGTCTGTGTGTAAAAGGGTCTATGTGTTTTTAGCTTCACAATGCTGGGTCATAGCTTCCGTTTGCTTGCTGTTCGTTCTAAAATTGTATATGTAGCCGTTTCCCGTTCTTCCCAAAAGCGAAATGCAATAGCCGGCCGAATGGCCGCCAAATGGCAGAAAATTGCTTCCAACAGGTTTCTGCTCTGGATCTGGCTCCAAAAGGCTCCTGGCCAGGATTTGGCCTAAAACGGCCGTTTCCCCTTGAGCCCAGAAGGCACTTTTCGTTGCCGGCCCGCAAGCCGCGAAAGTCTTAAAAGCTGGCTCCAAAAGGCTTCGGCCAGGATTTGGCTAAAAATGGCCGTTTCCCCTTGATCCCAGAAGGCCCTTTTAGTTGCCGGCCCGCAAGCCGCGAAAGTCCCACAAGCTGGCTCCAAAAGGCTCCGGGCTTGCGAGGCGTCAGAAAACGCGGTTTTTTTTTAACGGAGTTTTTTGCTCCGAGACTGTTCAAAAAACACGAAAACACTAACTATTTGACCATTTTTCGGCTTTACAAATGAAGGTAAAAAAAACATGCCGCAACGTCTCTGTGTGAAGATGTTTCTATGTAAAAGCGTCTCTGTGTAAAAGCGTTTCTCTGTAGATATATCTGTGTGTACAAGGGTCTGTGTGTACAAGCTTCTGTGTGTAAAAGGGTCTCTGTGTAAAAGCTTCTGTGTGTAAAAGCCTCTGTGTGTCAAAGCGTATGTATGTAAAAGTGTTTGTGTGTAAAAGCGTCTGTGTGTAAAAGGGTCTGTTTGCAACATTCTGTGTATGCGTAAAAGGGTCGGTGTGTAAAAAGGTTCGTGTTTAAAAGTGTCTGTGTGTAAAAAGGTCTGCGTGTAAAAGCATTTCTGTGTCAAGATGTTTGTGTGTCCAACAGTCTGTGTGCTACTACGACTCTGTGTAAAAGCCTTTCGGTGTAAGGATGTTTGTGTGTAAAAAGGTCTGTATGTAAAAGCTTTGTGTGTAAAAGCGTATGTGTGTAAAAGTGTTTGTGTGTAAAAGCGCCTGTGTGTAAAAGGGTCTGTGTGCAACATTTCTGTGTATGCGTAAAAGGGTCGGTGTGTAAAAAGGTTTCTGTGTAAAAGTGTCTGTGTGTAAAAAGGTCTCTGTGTAAAAGCATTTCTGTGTCAAGATGTTTATGTGTCAAAAAGTGTCTGTGCGAAAAAAGCGTCTATGTCTCACGGCGTCTGTGTGTGCAAGGGTCTGTGTGTCAAAGGGTCTATGTGTAAAAGCGTCTGTGTGTAAAGCTGTCCCTGCGTACACGGGTCTGTGTGTGAAAGCGTCTGTGTGTCTGTGTGAAGCTGTTTGTCTGTAAAAGCGTCTCTGTGTCAACGTGTTTCTGTGTAAAGCTATTGTAAAGGGGTCTGTGTGTAAAAGCATCTGTGTGTCGAAGTAAAAAAGTGTCTGTGTGTAAAAGCGTTTGTGTGTAGTCTGCAAGGGTCTGTGTGTAAAAGGGTCTATGTGTTTTTAGCTTCACAATGCTGGTTCATAGCTTCTGTTTGCTTGCTGTTCGTTCTAAAATTGTATATGTAGCCGTTTCCCGTTCTTCCCAAAAGCGAAATGCAATAGCCGGCCGAATGGCCGCCAAATGGCAGAAAATTGCTTCCAACAGGTTTCTGCTCTGGATCTGGCTCCAAAAGGCTCCTGGCCAGGATTTGGCCTAAAACGGCCGAGCTGGAGCTGATCTGGACGAAAGTATCGTGGAATGCTAACAACTACTGTAACAACCGCCTTTACTTCGAGAGACTTCAGCGCAGAGACAAAAAAAACCATGAGCATTGCTTTGGGGGCTGGCTTTCGTCCCCCCCCTTCTCAGGTATCCATATACTATATATCCATGGATAGTATCCATATACTATATATCCATATATGATCCATATAGTAGCCATATTATCTGAATAATCAATGGTTCGTGGATATTATCCATATAGTATCCATAATTAATATGATCATTAATCCCATTGTTATCCCAACCACCAAATTTCTAGGAAGCATTACCCATAGGATCCATGTATGCTATATATGGTAACATGGATCCCATCAATATACACCCTTTATGTTAGCATATATAGCAGCACCATGGATCCTATGGGTTATGGTCCTTTGGTATTTTCCGTTACGGCGTGACGCCATTTGGCGAAGAATGATCCTCCCAGCCTGGCTCAGCGGAATCAGCTCAGCTTGCAGAGGTGGCTCCGACGAATCCGTTTGTGGTGAAAACGCAGGTGCGCGGTGCGAAGCGGTGCGAAGCGACGAAGGGACCCCATTGGATGGTTGAGTTTGGATGGTGACTTCATGGAACATCCGAAAATGAAATGGATGATAACTGGGGGTTCCCCCATGACTTAGGAAACCTATATATATATATCTATATATATCTATATTATAGACATTCTGAATTCATCAAGAGTCATCTTAGAGATTAGGATGATCATTCCCCATGCACGACCCACTTCCGAGATTCAGGTCTTGCAGTGTCCCCGATTCAAGACATTTATTGAACGCCACAAAATAAACACTGATGACGCTGAAATCATCGTTTTTTTTTGGTTAAACAAATCTAATCTTCACATATCTTCACCTTTCTTTTAGGTGGAACATGTTTAATCCAAACGCTCAACCCAGAGCCAACAAAAAACCCCGCGAAGCATCGCGAAGCCAAGGGGATGAATACGGCCTTCACTCGCTTTAAGGCTTCGTTGCAGGTGGGCATTTTTTGTAGCTTCTGGTTGGGATCCTGCTAGGAACCATGGAACATATGGGAAAATCATCATCTATCATGGAAAATATGGGAAGATAATCGATAATCATCATCTTTAAATGAGGTTTTTTCAGCTGGATGATCTGATCGAACTAAAGGAAGGGAATTTCCCCGTGGTTTTTTGATGGATGAACTGCAGTCTTGTTGGTGCTTGGATATGGTTAGATATCATGTTTGCTTGAGATATGCTACACATGGTCAGCCGTGAGCTAGTCTGGCAAGATCTTCTACTGCCTTGCTCCTAGAGGTGAGTTTTGCTGAATATGACATGATGAAATGACTCCTTTTACCCAGAATGTAGTGATAATTTGCCATGAAACTAGGGAGATGACTCAAACTATCTCAAACTCGTGGTTTGCATATCCATGACATACAGTTCCATGTGAGCCGGGGCGACGGCAGTCACCCACTGGAAACATCTTGGCCAGTGTCAAAATCTTTGATACGATGAAAGGCACATCCAGAAGCAGCATCTACCAGCTATTTTGAATCATTTTGAAGCCAGGAAGCCACACTTTTTGCAGCTTTTTTTCGTCCATTTATCAACACTTCGATGTGCCGCCGGTGTTTTGTTGGCCGCCCTGCGCCAGGTCTGAGAGGTGCTGACCGTCATCATCTCATCCATCTGGTAGTGGAAATGAACCAAGTCACGAACTACATGTACCACTGTAATTTACCCTCTGGTAATGACTAACATAGCTATTGAAAATGGCCATAGAAATAGTGGATTTTCCCATTAATAGCATGGTGGATCTTTCCATGAGTTTTTTGTTAACGTTTACCAGGCCGGGTAAGGGATGATCCTAGCAGATCCAACGCAAAAGCACCACGGAAACTCGGAACGTCTAAAAATTCTTCGCAGAAGATCTCGTTGTGACATGTTGTGAATAGGGTTTTGTGCGATCGGATGTCTCACGTAGTTGTGAAACAAAAACACCGTGCAGTCTCTTGCGGCGAGAAATCGAGATTTCTGAGAGTGGAGATGCTGGGATGAGCGCAGTTCAAAAGTGCCAAACATCACCCTTGTTACCCTCTGGTAAACTAACAGGTTGCTATTGAAAATGGCAATTTATAGTTGATTTACCCATCAAAAATGGTGATTTTCCATAGTTATGTTAGTTTACCAGAGGGTACATCTTGTTACTAAGGCCACCATTCCACGATCCCAGTGATATCAGTGATATCTGTATGACTGAGACTGATCGCGAAAGTGATCGTGGAGCCCTCATATGTTTCGCTTCACAATCCCATTTGGATCATTTTGGCTTTGTCCAAGAATAGGCTAGGCCTAAATCCAAAGGTAGGTCTCATTATTTTCACCATTCAAAATTGCCATCAAAATTTGGCAGAATGTCTTATTGGAAGAGCAACAGCAATGCTATGCAACCACTAG
>CAMXCT020000651.1:115964-128464 GCA_947184155.2 Cladocopium goreaui | reverse complement strand
TCGCATTTGTAGTAAAATCAGCCCGGGATTCTAGTCAATGATTCAGGCACAACCGGACTGTCACACTAAATCGCGAGTTTTGCTAAGCAAGCAATGTTTAGCCGTTTAGCCAAAGTCGGGGTAAGTACAGGAGTTGGAAATGAAACGTGAAGAAGCATGGTTTCGATTTTGGGCTGCCGGTGAAAACTGGTTGGGAAACCGAAAAGCAAAGTACTACAGGAGTTCTTTGGAATGAATCCATTCTTTGGATTGGCTATTGGCTATCATCTGTATATTTTGGGCTGTTTCGTTTTTGTAGTGTTTGTGTCAGAGTGAGCAAAAAAACCCGCGTTCCCAGTTGATGAATAGATGCGACATTTTTTGCGACATGACTTATTGGACATTGTGGGACCACACGGCAATATAAACAGGATGGGGCCCCCCAGTGATGTTAGTTGGTTTATAGACCATTATAATCCCCAGTAACTATAGTTATATCTACCATAAACCATTGTTAAGCCATTTATAAACCAACTTAGCTATCTTGGGGGCCCCATCCTGAAGACTATGTTTGTATTTTTTGCGCATTTGGGAAATCTTTGCAAACATTGACTAAGGCGATGACGGGAATTTGTTCATTGCTCAATTGGCCCGGAAATCTCTAACTCTAAGTTAGCTACTGTAGACCCGCACAAGGTTTATACAGATGTTTTTGGAACCATAAAGTTGCTACTGGTAGGTCCCTAAGTAGTGCGCGCACTTTCTGAAGGAAATACTTGTAAGCAGCTTGAGTGGAATGTTTGGTGATTCTGAACTGGTGTTCATTAAATTTATATAAATTTATCATAGTGCCATCGTTGCGCCTGGTAGGTGAGGATGATTCCATGGTCCGACGGATGTGGAACCGTCTGCAAGGTTAATGAAGACCTTTCCTTCCAAATGAACTGAGAGTTCGCGGCCAGCGCAGACTCTCAATTCATTTTCCCCCGGCCACCAACGCTGGCAGAGCGTAGTGCTGGGCTTGGTTTATTGTGCCAATTTGTTCTGAGAGTTTGCGGCCAGCGCAGACTCTCAATTCAATTTCCCGGCCACCAACGCTGGCAGAGCGTCGTGCTGGGCTTGGTTTATTGTGCCAATTTGTTCTGAGAGTTTGCGGCCAGCGCAGACTCTCAATTCAATTTCCCGGCCACCAACGCTGGCAGAGCGTAGTGCTGGGCTTGGTTTAGTGTGCTTGCAAGAGGCAGGCGCGCAGAAACCCAGCTGGAAACGTGAACGCAGACACAGATATGTCATTCTTTCCAGCAAATTTTCAGTTTGTGTCAGTTTGTGTGGGGAGTCAGCAAGATTCATCAAGCTTCCAAATCTATCAAAATTTCCAGTTGAACTTGTGTGGACCTCCAGATCCACTTCATTCTGGGATTCGCATACTTCGTATTTTCCTTGTTCGCCACTTTTGGAGGCGTGAGCTTTGCAAGGGCTTGAGGGAGAAAACCCTGTTTGTGCCTTGCCACTGTTTGAGGCGTTGACTTGCCTGCAAGGTATCTGCTCCGTAGTGAAAGTCCTTGCTTCCTATCCGCCTGTGGCCGAAGTGATGACACAAGATTTGGGACAGCCCCAACGGGCCCCCAACAAGTCCCAATCCTTCCGGTGTCTCCCATCATATCACCAAAGTTGGCAATCTGGGACCTGCGGTAGCCTCGGATTCTGAGGGATTCCTGGAATCATCTGATCTGTACCTTTTCCAAGAATTGATCTGGGAATACCAAAGACCTGATTTCGCCAGAGATTTATTTTATATAAATCAGATATTATCAGGTCATATTTCATTGGATTCATTCACTTGGCGAGGACTCTTTCAGCAGGGTATCGTTGAGAAGTGAATGGTCACTCTGGTTAGTCTATATTGACAGTTCATACAGACAGTCCTACGGCCTTGGCTCTGTTGGAAGCAGTTTTGGTTGGATACCATGGGACATATAACCAACAATATGATTTGGGTTTGTCTCTGAACATGATGATGGGGAAATGGATTACAAATCAAATGGTTTTTTGGGCAAGATTTTTCAGACACACGCATACTGACACATGACCCTTTCTACTTGCTCGTTCTGTTGGCATATCCAGACTCTACCACTTCTAGATGTACTATTAGCTTGTACATAGAAGATCCCCACCCAATCACTGATGCGATTTTAATCTCAACCTCAATTTGAACCTCAATCTGAACCTCAATTTGAACCTCAATCTGAACCTCAATCTGAACCTCAATCTGAACCTCAATCTGAACCTCAATCTGAACCTCAATCTGAACCTCAATCTTAACCTCCTTCTCTTCCTTCTCTTCCTTCTCTTCCTTCTCTTCCTTCTCTTCCTTCTCTTCCTTCTCTTCCTTCTCTTCCTTCTCTTCCTTCTCTTCCTTCTCTTCCTTCTCTTCCTTCTCTTCCTTCTCTTCCTTCTTCTCCTCCTCCTCCTTCTCCTCCACCTCCTTCTCCTCCTGGTCCGCCTCCTCAGTCTCCTCGTTGTCCTCCTCGTCGTCGTCGTCATCATCATCATCAGCATCATCATCATCGTCGTCGTCGTCGTCGTCTTCATCGTCGTCGTCGTCGTCGTCTTCGTCGTCGTCGTCGTCGTCGTCGCCGGCGTCGTCGTCGTCGTCGTCGTCATCGTCATCGTCATCGTCAGCGCATGATCATCATCATTGCCATCTTGATCTTGATCTGGATCTTGCTCGCCACCGCCACCACCACCACCACTACCACCACCACCACCACCACCACCACCACCACCCACCCAACCTCAAAATCACCCTCAACACCAACACCATCACCATCAGCATCGCCATCGCCATTGTTACCGCCATCACCATCACCATCATCATCTTATTCATCATCATCATCATCATCATCATCGTCATCATCCCGGTCGCGGTTGGAGATTTTAACTCGTTGGTCGCTCTTTCTTGGGATTGTTTGGGGTCTTCTTGTGTTTTGCGTCCTTCCTCTCTTGTTCATGTTTCTGCTCTAGAGCCACCAGAAACCGGCGAGGAGGGTAGCAATGACGTTTCCTGAGCTGCTGTGAGTCGTTCGGCCAACGAACAAACCAACAAACCAACAAACCAACCATCATCAGCATCATCATCATCATCATCATCATCAAAATCATCATCACAATCATCATCCTTCTCGTCCTCGTCCTCGTCCTCGTCCTTGGCTTGGTCGCCGCCGCCGTCCTGGTCATGGTCATGGTCATCCTCCGCCTCCTTCTCCTGCTCTTCTTCATCATCATCCTCACCCTCATCATTGTCATCTTCATCTTCATCATCTTCTTCTTCATGACCATTGCATCATTTCATCATCTGAGCATTTCATTGCGTTTCCTGCGCTGCTGGATGTATTCCGGTTCGCAAACCTGAGAGAGGCCCTGCTGTGTAGATGTGACCCTGATCTCTGGTGATGCTTTTGCATTTTGGCTCTACATTCTTCGGCGTAGACCTCGCAGACCCTCCATAAACTTAAAGGTAGTGCCATGGCTCCAAGTGTGAAGTCCATTGATATTGGTGGCATCACTCTGAAGTGCAAGCAGGGAAGAAAAGTGGAGATGGTGGAAGCGGATGATCCCATGTTGCAGTGGAGTGTGAGCTCCGGACGAGTCAGCAATCAGAAGCCTGAGGAGTGCCTTTTGGATGATGATGAACCAGAGCCTCCAGCCAGCTTCATGGATCTAATGGATGACAAACCGTTCCGATGTTCATTTTACTCCGTGACCCAGTACACAGATGAAGATCCACCCGTGGGGCCAAATGGTCTCATGCACCAGAACTGGACCAATGTCATGGATGACTTGATGACCGCCCTTCAGAAGGAAAAACACCAGAAGGATTTCCAGCAGCACATTCTCAAAGAACGAGGCACGAGTCGAACATGCCAATGACTCTCATTCATGTCATTTTGAAGCAGTTAAGACTTCTTAACTGTTAAGGCATTTCTAGAAGGGTGAGCTTGGACTTATTGTTGCCATGCCGGTATCATGGGAATTCCAGCTGCGAACCCCCCCAGTTGCATTCGCAGTTGTAGTAAAATCAGCCCGGGATTCTAGCCAATGTTTCAGGCACAACCGGATTGTCACACTAAATCGTGAGTTTTGCTAAGCAAGCAATGTTTAGCCGTTTAGCCAAAGTCGGGGTAAGCACAGGGGTTGGAAATGAAACTTGAAGAAGCATGGTTTCGATTTTGGGCTGCTGGTGAAAACTGGTTGGGAAACCATAAAGCAAAGTACTACAGGAGTTCTTTGGAGTGAATCTGTTCTTTGGGTTGGCTATCATCTGTATATTTCGGAATATTTCGGCAATTTGTTTTGGCGGTGTCTGTGAGAGATCAAGGTGAAAAACCTGTGCAAATGCAAAGCTGTTGCAGACTTGAAAGGGTTTCTGGAGTATTTTCGGCCAGTTGGCATGTACGTGGCTGGTCTACTTGTTTGCTATAGCGAGCAATGCCCCCCTTTTCCTGTTGATGATGTTGCACAGCCCCTGTCTATGCTTTGCCTTTTTGGTGCAGAGAGGGGTGGGGTAGTTGGTGCACGACATGGTGCACGATTTTTTGCGACTGGTGCAAAGGTGGTCCGGGAGTGGGTCTCAACCAAGTTGGCACCACTTTGGCACCAGCTGGGCTTTTTTGTTTTGGCACGTTTTTGCGTGATTTCGGCTGCAGTAGCACAACTACCCATCAAAACAACAAATTGCACCGGCAAGAGACCCCAAACAGTGTGGGGGGTAGGAAGTCAATGTGCCAGATACAAGCAGCAGTAGCTATGGAACAGCAACAGACAAGGTTAGACATTAGCGGAACTGCTGCAGCAGGAATTGTTTTGGCACAAGAAGCAACGCTATGTGTACTTATCAGGACTGCATACCACAACCTCATAGCCGGACATCTAAGATATCTTCAAAAGATCGTCAAAGAAGGACGTTCTATAAAGGATCTCAGAAGGTCTTCATACAAGAGCTTCCTATGAACATCCCAGAAGATCCCAGAAGAGCTTTCATACAAGCACCAATGCTGGGCATCTGCAAGATCTTAATGCAAGGACCCCTTGAGGATGATTTCAGCAGGATCTCCAAAAGATCTTTTCACAAGGACCTGTACGAGATCAATGCAAGGACCTCTTAGAGGATTTCACCAGGCTCTACAAGAGCTTCTCACAAGGAATTGTAAAAGACCATGACCAAGATCTTCATGCCATGGCCCCAGGAAAATCCCAAAGATTCCCCCAAGAGAATCCCACAAGAGAGGATCTAACAAGATCTTGAAACAAGAACCTCCCAAGAGCATCCCAGAAGGGCTTTCATACAGGCACTTCTAATACATGGCATCTGCAAGATCTTCAGGCAAGGACCTCTTAGAGAGGATCCTACCAGAACCTCCACAAGATCTTCTGACAAGAACCTGTACAAGATCACGCAAGAAACTCTTAGAGAGGACTTCACCGGGATCTCCACAAGATCTTCTTACAAGTAGTACCCGGGCAAGCCTGCTGCGGAAGTTCAAAATTGCAACGCTTGTAGCCTATAGAGCGGAGCGAAGACTGGGCCTATAGGATGCGCGCAAGCCTTCTGAGCATCGCAGCAACAAGCTCTAGACTTGTCAATCTGGTTCCATGTCTTTTGAATGTTGAATCTCTTCATCTGATCTCATCGCATCGCAGCTTCTCTTGGAAATGGCTCATTGCATCCCATTGTCACTGCAGTCTGTGTCATCCCATCTCATCTCAACTCATCTCATCTCATGTCTTCTCAACTTGTTTCACCTCACCTCATCTCATCCCATCTCATGTCTTCTCTCCCTTTCTCAGCTCTTCTCAGCTGATCACAACTGTTCTCTTCTCTTCTCATGTCACCTGAGCTTTTCTCATCTCTTCTCATCTCATCTCAGCTTATCTAAGCTTTTCTCAATTTTTCACAGCTCTTCGCAACTTCTCAGCTCTCGGCAGCTCATGTCAGCTCATCTTATGTTTTCTCATCTCTTCTCTCCTCTTCTCACATCTTCGAAGCTGTTCTCACCTCTCCTCAGCTGATCTCAGCTCTTATCAGCTCGTCTCACCTCATCTCAGATCTTCTCAGTGCACTCTCAAACCATCTCAGCTCTTCTCAGGCCCAAAACCTGCTCCAAAAACGGATCTCGGCGCCAAAGCAAGCGAACCCCACACTTTCCACAGAGAAGATTTGACACAGAAGCTTTTACACACAGCACGCTTTTGCACAGAGAAGCTTGTACACACAGAAGCTTTTACACACACAGGAAAGCTTTTACTCACAGCAAGTTTTTACACAGAGCAAGCTTTTACACACACAGCAAGCTTTTACACAGAAACCTTTACATAGAACCGCTTTTGCACGCAGCAAGCTTTGACACACAGCAAGTTTTTCCACACAGAAGCTCTTGCACACAGAAGCTTTTACACAGAGAAGCTTTTACGCAAAAAAGCCTTTACACAGCGAAGCTTTTACACACAGCATGCTTTTACACACAGAAGCTTTTACATAGGGAAGCTTTTACACAGAAAAGCCTTTGCACAGCTCTTACACACAGCAAGCCTTCATGCAGAGGAGCCCCTACACAGAAAAGCTTTTACACAGAGGAGCTTTCACACACAGCAAGCTTGCACACACACAGAGAGCCTTTACACACAGCAATCTCTTACACAGAGAAGATTTTACACACAGCAACACAGAAAAGCTTTTGGATCTCGGTGCCAAAGTAAAAAAGGACGATATTGAAGCACTTTTTAAAAGGAATTGCACAAGGAAAATCACCAGCGCCAAAATTGAAAAAATCTGCTGACAAATCACTATTGCAGCCTTGATGCAGCCATTCCGATACGATTTACGATGTCCAACTGCAAGAGACACTAGTATTACGCACAGCCGCGGCACCAAGCAACTTTGACGCAGCCATTACAATGCGATCTGCAGAGATTGAGTTGCCAAAACACAAAAGACCAACGCGCGACGCCGTCAGAAATTGCAGCTCAAAAACCGGATCTCGGCGCCAAAGCAAAAAATAACGGGTTTGAAGCACTTTTTAAAAGGAATTCAAAAGGAAAACTAACGTCAAAATGGAGAACATCTGCTGTCAAATCACGATCGCAACCTTGATGCAGCCACCCTAAAAATGTCCAGCTGCAAAAGGCAATAGTCTTACGCATGCAGCCGCGGCACCAAGCAACCTTGATGCAGCCATTACAATGCGATCTGCCGAGACTGAGTTGCCAAACACAATAGAACTACGAAACCTGAAAAACGAAGCTTTCGCACGAGACTTTTCCAGACTTCCCTCGAAAATTGAAAGTTGAAGATCTGAAATTGAAGCTCTCGTGCGAGAATTCCCTCCAAATCTGAAAGTTGAAGATGTGAAAACGAAGCTCTCGTGGCAGACATCCTTCAAAAATTAACCCGGCAAGAGACCCCAAACAGTGTGTTGGGAGTAAAGGGATAATGTATTATAATGCTGATGATGGTGTTAGTGTTGATGATAAAGTTGATGAGGATGGTGATGATGGTGATGATGATGGTGATGATGGTGATGATGATGGTGCTTATGATGATGGTGATAGTGATGATGATGATGATGACGATGATGATGATGATGATGATGAGAGGAAAATGATGATGTGGATGTTGAGGAGGAGGAGAAAGATGCTGATGTTGAGGAGGATGACGTTGAGGAGGAAGACCGATCCCAAGACCGGGAAGAACAGAGCCTGCGCAATCGAAATGCACATGGACATTGCACAAGAACCATTTTGCATGGAACTTTACAGGAAAAGTGCCGGACGCCAATCCCGCGACACTCGTTTTGTGCGAGCCTGCGCAGTCGAAATGCACACGCACATTTCACAAGAGCCATTTTGTATGGAAATGTACCGGGAAAATGGCCACGGACACCTCCGGGGCCAGCATTTTGTGCGAGCCTGCGCAGTCGAAATGCACCTGGACATGTCACAAGAGGCATTTTGTGCGGAATTTTACAAGGAAAATTCCGGACGCGTATCCTGGGGCCATCATTTTGTGCGGGTCTGCGCAGTCGAAATGCACATGGAAATGTCACAGAAGGCATTTTGTGTAGAAATTTTACGGGAAAATGCCAAACGCTTCCGATACCACCTCTATTGAACACCGGGCCTTAACACTTACTGTGAGAACACCTCAGTGTGGCCACACTGTTTGGGGAAAAGTGATGGAAGATGTGAAAACGAAGGTTTCGTGCGAGACTTCCTTCAGAAAGTGGAAGTGCAAGATGTCATAAACGAAGCTTTCGTGCAAGACATCCTTCAAAAAGTGAAAGTGGAAGATGTGAAAACGCAGGTTTTGTGCGAGACATCCCTCAAAAAGTGAATGTAGAGATGTGAAAACGAAGCTTTCGTGCGAGACCTCCCTCAAAAAGTGAAAGCGGAAGTTATGAAAACGAAGCTTTTGTGCGAGACAACTTTAAAAAAAAGTGAAAGTGGAAGATGTGAAAACGCAGGTTTTGTGCGAGACCTCCCTCAAAAAGTGAATGTAGAGATGTGAAAACGAAGCTTTCGTGCGAGATCTCCTTCTAAAACTGAAAGCGGGAGATGTGAAAACGATGCTTTTGTGCGAGACATCCCTCAAAATCTGAAAGTTGCAGATGTGAAAATGAAGCTTTTGTGCGGGAACTTGCTCAAAATCTGAAAGCTGAACATGTGAGAACGAAGCTTTCGTGCGAGACTTCCTGACTTCCTTCAAAATCTGAAAGTTGCTGCGAGATTGCTGTGAGATCATTTTGCTGTGAAACCTCTTTGCAGTGTGAGAGTTCTTTGCTGTGAGACTTCTTTGCTTCGAGACCTCTTTGCTGTGAGATCTCTTTGCTGTGAGATGTCTTTGCCATAAGATCTCTTTGCTGTGAGATCTCTTTCTAAGATCTCTTTGCCGTGAGACTTCTTTGCTGTGACTCTTCTTTGCTGTGAGATCTCTTTGCTGTGAGACTTCTTTGCTGTGAGACTTCTTTGCTCTGAGATCTCTTTGCCATAAGATCTGTTTGCCAGAAGCTCTCT
Organism: Cladocopium goreaui; assembly: GCA_947184155.2. Lineage (NCBI taxonomy): Eukaryota > Dinophyceae > Suessiales > Symbiodiniaceae > Cladocopium > Cladocopium goreaui. Next base: position 119,416 of record CAMXCT020000651.1, on the reverse strand, counting down.
TTGCTGTGATACTTCTTTGATCTCTTTGCTGTGAGACTTCTTTGCCGTGAGGCTTCTTTGCTTCGAGATCTCTTTGCTGTGAGATCTCTTTGCTGTGAAATCTCTTTGCTGTGAAACCTCTTTGCTATGAGATCTCTGTGCTATGAGATTTCGTTGCTGTGGGACATCATGACTTCCAAATCCGTAACAGGGAAGTTATACTTTCGAACTTCCTTTGATAAGGACCTTTGCAAGATCATGCAAGGACCTCTTAGAGGATGCAAGCAGGATGCAAGATCATGCAAAGACCCCTGACAGGATTTCATCAGGATCTTCACAGCATCTTCTCACAAGGAACTCTATGGGATCTTGGTCAAGATTCGACGAATGGAAAATGAAACGCTTGCAAGATCGTCATAGAAGGACCTTCCAGGGAACCAACACGCACAAAGTGCCGAGACGGTTGCGCGAGCCATGTCAAAATCCGCACCGCACCACAACGAGAGTGATCTGATAGGCACAAAGTGCTGAGAGGGTTGCGGGAGGGGTATCAAAATTCGCACCGTGCCACAGTGAGAGCGATCTGACACGCCCAAAGTCACGAGAGGCTTGGGCGAGCACATGTTAGGAAATGAACATCGAAAGTGTCAAAAACAACATTTTACCAGGTCTCAGCCACTTTTCTGTCGACGTTTACAGGTACTGCGCCTGCCACGAAAAATGATCCGGAGGTATCCGAAGTGCTGCACCGCCACGTGGAAGTGTCAGCATGTCCACAAGCAAAAATGACGACAGTTTCCCAAAATGAGACGTTTGACCCTTTCAAAACGTCGTCCAAGTTCACCAAATACTGTGCCTGCAACGAAAAATTACCTCCAAAACCAACTCTCCTTTTGACCCACGCCTGCCAACGTTTTAGCAACATGTAGGAAGCGCCACGCCTGCCACACGGATGAAAAAGTGTCACGCCTGCACCTGTCACGCGAAACGACGTTTTAGACTTCCACGCCTGCCACACGAAATGGACATAGCTCAAAAAACGAACACGGCACGCGAGTAAAACGAGACCTTCGGAAACCAGCAAAACGGGACGCTCACTTTATGCGAGCATGCCCAGGAACTTTGCATGCGAGAATTCACAGCCAAAGTGCCACGGCCCAGATGGAACACCCTGATCTAACCCCGGCCTTTTGAGTGTGCGACGATTGACGCTATCTGGGCCTCTGTTTTTTTAGTTTATTTGGCGTAGCGTTACAAATTCGGTTTTTAACCCTTACCCTAAGAACGCCTCAGTGCGCAGAGTTTGGGGAATCATGAAAGGTCGTAAGTTCGGTTTAGGAACTCCAAATAAGCTCAAAGACAGAGGCCCAGATAGCGTCACACACTCCAAGTATTAGCTTGAAACTTTGAATCAAACCAAGACCATTACAAGTCTGGAATCTTCATGCTTGGAGCCGCCAACCTCGGAACCTGGGAATCCTGAAACGCTGGAAGCTTCGAACCCTCGAACCCTGGTAATCTAGAACTCGAACCTTGCAAACATGCAAGCTTGGAATCCTGGAAACTTGCCATTTTGGAATCCTGGAACCCTGCAACCCTTGGAATCTTGCCCCGAAACATTGCAACCTTGGAACCCTGAACCTGCTGTTGGGTTTCAAAGTTGGCTTAATTTTTGTGTTTGGGACATACCTGTAAACACACCAAGACAAAGATGAGTGAAGGGAGTTGTGCATGGCTCAACTGGCTCGGAAATGACTTAGTCAGCTAGGCCTACGGAAGGTTTACACAGATGTCTTTAGGAAACGTAAAGTTGCGGTTGGTAGGCCCCTAAAGAGCGCGGATACTTTCTGAAGGAAATGCTTGTACTGTTAATGCAGCTTGAGTGAAATGTTTGGTGATTCTGAACTGGTGTTCATTAAATTTATATAAATTTATCATAGTGCCATCGTTGCGCCTGGTAGGTGAGGATGATTCCATGGTCCGACGGATGTGGAACCGTCTGCAAGGTTAATGAAGACCTTTCCTTCCAAATGAACTGAGAGTTCGCGGCCAGCGCAGACTCTCAATTCATTTTCCCCCGGCCACCAACGCTGGCAGAGCGTAGTGCTGGGCTTGTCTCATGCCAATTTGTTGAGAGTTTGCGGCCAGCGCAGACTCTCGTAGTGCTGGGGCTCTGGTTTATTGTGCCAATTTGTTGAGAGTTTGCGGCCAGCGCAGACTCTCAATCCATTTTCCCCGGCCATCAACGCTGGCAGAGCGTAGTGCTGGGGCTTGGTTTATTGTGCCAATTTGTTGAGAGTTTGCGGCCAGCGCAGACTCTCAATCCACTTTCCCCCGGCCATCAACGCTGGCAGAGCGTAGTGCTGGGGCTTGGTTTATTGTGCCAATTTGTTGAGAGTTTGCGGCCAGCGCAGACTCTCAATCCATTTTCCCCGGCCATCAACGCTGGCAGAGCGTAGTGCTGGGGCTTGGTTTATTGTGCCAATTTGTTCTGAGAGTTTGCTGCCAGCTCAGACTCTCAATCCACTTTCCCCCGGCCATCAACGCTGCCAGAGCGTAGTGCTGGGCTTGGTTTATTGTGCTTGCAAGAGGCAGGTGCGCAGAAACCCAGGTGACTTCAGCTGGAAACGTGAACGCAGACATAGATATGTCATTCTTTCCAGCAAATTTTCAGTTTGTGAGGGGGGTCAGCAAGATTCGTAAAGTTTCCAAATCATAATCTATCAAAATTTCCAGTTGAACTTGTGTGGGCCTCCAGATCCACGGCCACGAAGGCGTGAACAACATTCCAGGGCTTTGCTGCTCAGTGCATGGCCAGTCCCTGTTTTTCCGCGTTGCGCCGGGCTTCTCAACCAGGCCTTTCCAGGTCTCCGCTGATCAGTGCAGTCGTTGAAAGTGCGCGGTGGCGATGAATCTCTGGATCTGAGTTGGTGGCAGCATCAGAGTTTGTGTAATGATGGGGTATTTATAACATTATATATATAATTATACTGGTTGGTGGTTTCAAACATTTTTTCTTTTCCATAATAATTATATGGGATAATCCTTCCCATTGACTTTCACATTTTTCAAGGTGGTCAAAACCACCAACCAGTATATGTATTTATGCCAGGAGCTGATCTGGCGAATAATTACCAAAGGCCTGATTTTGCCACAGAGATGTATATAGGTGTATAGGATAGAACTTTATACAGATATGATTCGATTCAATGATCAGATCATATTTCTTCCATTTGATGAGGACTCTCCCAATTGGGGGTATGGTTGAGAATGTGATTGGTACTTCAGATCTCCAGAAAGATCTGGTTCCTGCGCTGGTTCGTACAGTTCGTCCATATTACATCGGCCTTGGCTGTGGTGGAAGCAGAGGAATGGGATTCACAAGGTGTGTATCATTCAACAGGTATTAAATAGTGTATTACTAGGTCAACGAGGGTTTGTAGCATACAGATTATATATATATTTAATTTTAT
>CAMXCT020000651.1:63464-113464 GCA_947184155.2 Cladocopium goreaui | reverse complement strand
CTAAAGAGATTGTTGGGAAATACTGTGGTAAAACCAGTTTGGTAATGGTTTTGCTAGTGGTTAGTTTATGGTTCATCATGGTTTATGGTTTATCAATGTTTATCATGCAAGTTTAATAATGGTATTCTGTTCCATTATTATATGGTGAACCCTCTTACTGGCTTTACCTTTATATTATTGGATCTTTAGGTATTTGGGAAATTATGTGGCAACACCAGTTTGGTAATGGTTTTGCTAGTGGTTGGTTTATGGTTAATCATGGTATTCTCCTGGCTATTAAAACCCAAATCACCTTTGGAGCCACGTTGGATTGCCGGAACTCAACTGAGTTGAATCCTTTGAAATCCCAGCGCTATGGGGTTGACCATGAACCTAGAACATATTAACATATAATTATAGTTATATACATATATAATTATATATATACACACACACATATATATATATATGGTAGCTCGCCCCCAAACCTACCTTTTTACCACTTTTAGTGATAATTTAGGGTGTTTATATGACTTGTAGCCACCAAAAGCTGCGCTGATTTGCAATGGATCCCATCATCCTCTCAGAGAGTTTCCCGGCATGTTTTCCATGGAGATATGCCATGATGAAGATCATGTTAGACCATAGGCCATCAATATCTCCAGTTGTAGATCTTGACCCAATATAAATAACGATATGTTGACCCAATATATCGTTGTGAATATCTGCTAGACCATGTAGATATTGCTACACACCAATAGAACATGTTATATAGATGTTTGACCAAAGTGGGTGTGTGTCACATGTTTAGCCTTTCGGAGAATGGTTGAAACATGTTGAAGTTCTGAGGAGGTGGCGAATTTTGATCCCTCATGAAGATAAAGTTGATGTTATTACTCCATTCAACATTGGTCATAGGGGGTGGCGAATTTTGATTCCTCATGAAGATAAAGTTGGTGTTATTATCCCAATCAACGTATTGTTCAGAGGGGGTGGCAAATGTTGACCCCTCATGAAGATAAAGTTGATACTATTTCCCCAATCAACATATTGTTCTGTTATGTCGCACTCATGAGTCTGGGCGAACGTTAAGGTTGCGGACAACATGTTGAAGCTGGATTGATGGATGTTTTTTTTTGTGAAATATATAGCGCCTTTTATATCAATGGGGCTATATATCAATGGGGATATTTATAGGAAATATCATCAATATTGATATATATATATATCTCTATATCATATAGCTAATTTCCTATAAATGTCCCCATACAGTTCCTATTTATAGGGACATATAGTTGATTTTCTGGATATAGCTAATATCATCATATATCCCGGTAGGGGCGCCCTGAGCAATGCCATCAATGGTCCCCTGAGCTGAGGCCGGTAGGATTTTTCAGCTGGTCCCCTTAGGAAGCAAGACGATGCGTGATTTGATTCTGGTGATACCAGTTTGCTATTGAAAACGGCCATTTGTAGTGGATTTTCCCATGAAAAATTGCCATTTTCAATAGCTATGTTAAATTACCAGAGGGTATCTTGTCCATTGAAAAACTCTGGTAAACATACAAAAAAACTATTGAATGGTGATTTATAGTGGATTTATCCAGCTATAAAATAGTGATTTTCCATAGTTATGTTAGTTTACCAGAGGGCAATGTGATTAAAAACTAGTTGGTGATACGTATCCACTGATGAATTAAAGCATTGGTTGAGAAAACGCATCGTACGACAGTCTCTTCGCCTGTGATCCGGGCCATTATCGATGGTTTTTTTGGTTCACTGGCAGTCACTGGCTTCGTGTTTCGCTTTTTGCAGGAATTCAATGTTGAGAAGGACTTTGATGTCAAGAACAAGTACCAAAAGGCTGGAGGACAAAATTTTTCTGACACCCTTGGGGCCCTTTTACGTGAGGGTTTCTTGGGGTCCAAACGAGCCCACCTTTTCTTTTTCTGATGAATGTGGAGATTCTTTGCTGGTGATATGCTGATTTTGCTGGGTTGGGGGGTTGAAGGAAACACATCAAGAATACGTGGAATTTCGCTCCATTCTGGTTGAGGAAAACTATGAACAAGTGGGAGAGATACCTCGGCTTTCTGCTAGACCTCGCAAGTCATTGGAGGGCTTGACAATGAGCATGACCAAGCTGCTTGTTTTCCAAAAATAGGCAACACCCTATTCCGACCGTTGTTTGTACATATATATATATATAAATACCATCATTTTCCTCTCAAAATCTCAAAAACATGTGTATACAACATACAGCATTTGTTGACAGACTTGACAATGACCATGACCAAGTCAATAGCGAAGTCGGCATCCAGATTTTCAGCACCACCGGGGGCTGTTTACTGCAGTCTTAAGCTATGACCATCAGTTACCGCAAGTGGTTTTTAGTACTCCAATCACACTAGAATCCCTCAAAAAGTGTGTAATTTACCGGTCCATCGATCCAGTTTCGATTTCTGTGAGTTTAAGTTTGGAGGGTTCCATCACCCATAGGATCCATATATGCTACATATGGTAACATTTACCATCAATATACCCCCTTTATGTTAGCATATATAGCAGCACCATGGATCCGTCATGGGTCATGGTTCCATCTGAAATTTCTGGTGCACTGGCCGAATCGGATTTCCGTTTTTGCGAGGCGCAAAAATACATCAGATGCTCCGTTGGCATACCGCGTGACTGCGATAGACTGCGATCTAGCCCTGTTGGTTGAGCATTTTATGAAGTTATACAATCCAAGGGGCCCCCTAGATTAGATAGCTAAGTTGGTTCAAAAAACTCCAATAACTATGGTTTATGGTACTATTGGGGCGAATCTAAACCAACTTATAACTAGGGGGCCCTACATTGTACTATATCCAAATCTATCCAATATATTGGGCTGGCTGGTGGTTTGGAAGATGAATTTTGTTTTTTCCATAAAATGGGAATGTCATGATCCCAACTGACGAACTCATATTTTTCAGAGGGGGTGAAACCAGCAACCAGAATATGGTGGGGATTACCACAGTCTGGGAAATCCCATTAACATCATCAACCAGCCAGTTTTTGAAGGGAAGACACTGCGGGGTACCTCATTACCTCACCCTAAAACTGGGTATGGGTCAAAATTAGGTACCCCAATAATTGGATGGTGAATACTAAACTAGACTAACATCTGTGGTCCCCTAGGTCTTCCATTTTGACCCACATCTAACTGATGGTTGTGTATCACCAAACATACCAGGAGAAGTGGGCAAAGTGGGGATGCATTGTTGGCGGTTTATTGTTAGCGTGGATGCCCCAGAATTTCTCAGGCAAACGTTGTGGCTTTTGAGTTTGAGAATAGAAAACCAAGAAACTATGGATGGGGAGAGCATCCAGCATTATAGTTCTTTCATGTTCTTTCTATTAATCTCATCCCTTTCAGGTCATTACCCCTCACCTTTGGGATCCTAATCCCATGGTTAAAGTGGGACCTTTCCCACTTTTTCTTGGTTTTAGAAGGGTCATTTGGAACAGCGGACAGTCATGGAACCTATGGGTGTCACAAGCCCACCGAACCGGGGAAGGCACCGGGTGCAGCGCTGAGGATGTGACCTTTGCCAAATGGCCGTTGGGAACACTTTCGATTCAGTACCTCGATTTTACTCCGTTCCCAGTGAAATGATGCTGACCTTTTTCGGAGGGGTTTCTGAAGTCATGGGAGATCCCCAGTCGAAACCCTATAGGTTTCAAGATCAATGGATTGGTTTAAGGGCCATGAAATACAGGAAAAACCATGGAACACCCCATATCTAATGGGAACATCTATGAAACCCCCATTTTATGAAACTCACCGACATATCAATGGTCATCCATGACTTGGATGATTTCCGAGGTATCCCACATTTTAGGACTCCGGAAGAGAAATCGGTGGTTCCGTTGTGGTAGAAAATTATTGGGACATTGTTGTTGACCTTCTCAAAAGGCGAGGCTATTTTATTGATGTTTTAAGGAAAGCCTGTTAGTACTGTTTATGATTCGATTTTATTGATGTGGCGAGGCTATTTTATTGATGCTATAAACATGTTAGTCAGTAATCGCCATATTCTATTGATGTTACTAACATTGTTTTTAAGGGTATTTTTTTATTATGTTTGATTGCATCGATAAAATAAAAATTGCCATTTTAGTAATATGTTAGGGTATTACTAACAATTGCTTTTATTGATGTTACCATTGTTAGTAATACTCTTAAACATTGTAAATCATTGTTTTTGATTACCATAAAAATTAATATTACACCTCATTATTAATATTACCATGGTTTTATTATTGATGTTCATATTATTAATGTTTGATTGCCATATTGTCATAGAATTGGATGATGGGAAAATTGGAACCGGAAAGCCCTTTTTTTTTGATGGTAAAAACCATGGTTTCCTGTAAATTTTCCCTTAAACCAAACCAGTGATATGCCATTACCTTAATGGAAAATCACCATTCTTAATGGGAAAATCCACTATAAGTAGCCATTTTCCATTGCTATGTTAGTTCACCAGAGGGTAATGTTTGATTGCCATATTGCCATTGTTAGTCTCTTGCGACGGTCGACCGGTCGCCGATCGCCTAGGTTGGTTCAAGCTTCACAGAGGCGGGCGGAAAAAATCCCTGTCATCCATCCTATCCGCCCCCGGCTTCCGCGAAGTGGGAAACAAGGGGAGTTGACATAGGGAAAACCATAGGAAAACCATGGGAAAACCATAGGAAAATGGGAAAATCATAGGAAAACCATAGGAAAACCATGGGAAAACGGGAAACCACAGGAAAACCCATAGGAAAATGGTGATTTCATGAGATTGATAGCTGATTTATGATAGCGTTCAGTTGGTGCAAATAACTCCAATTTCACTATGATGTTTGTTGGTGATATATCGAACTAGTTTATGGGGTTTATAAACCAACTTATAACTGGGCGGGCACCACCCTGTATTTTCACATCTTCCCAAAGAAAGATGAGCATATCATCTAGAAAAATAATCATCTACAAAGATGAGCAAATAATCTACATTTATTATCGTAATAATAATGCTACTGTAATCGTTCTTCCATTGACGGACCAAGTTTGCGGGAAGGAATTCTCTATTGCCATGTTGGACACAGAAGGTACCCACTACTATCCAATAAAAGCATCAGATGGTACAACTTAAATGTCATGGTCACTTCTTGACCATCATCATTTTGGACTTTGACTTTGCGCCATGATGCTGCTCAATGCAACCATCCAACAATTGGACAGTGGTAGGAAGATACAACGTGGGCCCCCCTAGTTATAAGTTGGTTTATAAGCCCCAATAACTATAGTTATAAGTACCATAAACCATAGTTGTTGGAGTTTTTTGAACCAACTTAGCTATCGACTGGGGGCCCCACTTTGTATGGGTCTGACTGAACATATGGTCGCCCTAAATCCATTGGTTTGTCGCTAAAAGGTGCAGGTGGTGGTGGTAGTGGCGACGGTGGCGTTCTGGGAAAATGATCTACAAAAGGTTTACCCTCTGGTTATGACTAACATAGCCATGGTATAGATGGCCCATAGAAATAGATGATTTTCCCAGCTATAAACCTCCCTTTAGTTCAGGGATTTTCCATGGCTATGTTAAATAACCAGATGGTATATGTCATCTTAATTACTGCCATAAATGGTGGTATCTTGAGGCATCAAAGAGAAATCGAGAGAAGAAAGACGTAAACAAAACGCTTCAAATCCTCTATTATGGCATACTATGGCACATACTTTCCACATATTTTCCTCTTTTTCAACGCTCCTTCCATGGACTTGGCATTGCCGGTGAGGATGATGTGTACGATCACATCGAGAAGATCTGTGACGTTGGAATCTCAAGAGGCAGAGGGTACCAGAAATTGGGCATCCAAAATCTATTGGATGATCAATGGATTGGTTTGAGGGAACAGTTACAGGACCCCGATTTTTTCAAAAATCGATGGTTTGCTGTAGATTTTCCGCTAGAAAATCAATTGTCATCATTTTCCCTCTTAAAACTGCAAATTAGGGATGAAATGTCGCCTGGTTTTAGATGAACCATGACAAACCCAGATGATGGATAGCTAGGGGAACTACTGTAAAAACAGCTTATTTGGGTTGGTACTGGTTGGCGAATTACCACAATGTAGCCAAAGGTAGCCAGTTGAAGGCTTACGGAGCCAGTTTGGATATGCGATTAGGATGGGTGGATTGGCCAACTTGATTACCCAAAGTCGGGAAAATTCGAAACAAACATGGCGATTTCAGCATTTTTATGGGGATTGAGGAGCATTTGACCCCCCTATCGCTGCTAGTTTTTCTGTTTAGATCTCCATGCCTGAAATGATCGTGCCGGTGACTGGGTTGGAAAAGGCTACAGCCATTGTTGGTTGTTGCCCCGCAGCTACTTGTGAAATGCCCCATATAAATGCCCTGTAATCCCTATATATATATATATCTGGGATGCTGATTCAAGATCTACATTGATCTACCAAGTTCTAACTCCGACCACATCCCAATGTGTTGAAGTTCCATAACCACCAACCAAGTCCTGTCTATTCCTGGGTTGAATCCGGAGAAGTCTGCAACGTTTTGCTTGGTCGAAACCACAAATAAATCTGGATCACGGATGTTCAGCTTGTTGAGCTTGTTGGACTTTGACGGGTTCACCAACAAAAAAAGAAAGTACAGCAGGCATTCAAGCCAAGCTGGGCGAATCAGACCAAAACATATTTCACTGACCGACCTCACTGATGAAGAAAGGGAATCATCCAATCATCCCAAAATTGGTTTGTCTAACTTCTGATTTTAGATTTACAATGATCAACAAAAAAGATAGGTTGGCACATTCTCCGAACAGGTAGACACCATGGATTTCCATACCGGGTGGGGTCTCTTCGATCGATTTTTCTTGGATTTTCACTCGAAAAAAACACACAGCCTATGCTGGTTAGAACATCTTATGGGAAACAATTGAACTATATAAGTTATCTGATAGTTATATATATATATATTTTTCGAAATCAACAACAAGACACAGCACTCAATTATGACTCTAAATCACTCAATCATGGCTGTGTTATAAGTACAGGGTGGTGCCCCCCAGTTATAAGTTGGTTTATAACCCCCATAAACTAGTTCGATATATCACCAACAAACATCATAGTGAAATTGGAGTTATTTGCACCAACTGAACGCTATCATTAAAATCAGCTATCAATCTCATGAAATCACCATTTTCCGATGGTTTTCCTGGTGGGTTCCCGTTTTGGAGTTGTGTTCACCAACTGGACGCTATCGTGGCCGGGGGCACCACCCAGTTACTCAGTCGCTGCTGAGATTGATGACCTTTACGCCAAACACGAGCTCTTGGAGGCGGTAACCGCGACCCACGCGCTAAAAAAACAGGGGGGAAACTCCAATGGCCATAGAAATTTCTCGGGAAGGTGATGTTCTATGATTAACTATGATAGACATGGATAAACCACGTTTTTTTTTTGGACAATACATGAATTGTCGGAGATATTTGGAATAAAAAATCTTGTTCTTCATTTCTTCAATGAACCGATCTAGTGATGATTTCTAACGAACGGTCATGGTGTATTCCCGACCAGCTGCTGTTGAGAACAAAAACACCAGGTAGAGAACGGCTGGAAGATGGCGCAGGTGTGGGACCCAGCATAGATTCCCAATTTTTTCAGCCAGCAACATTCAAATCATTTACCATCTGGTTATTTAACATAGCGAACTGGAAAATCCCTGATAAATGGTGGTTTATAGCTGGGAAAATCATCTATAAATGGACAATTTTCCATGGCTATGTTAAATAACCAGAGGGTAATGTGGGTGAAACAATGCCATAAACCACCCATTTGGGAATGGTGCAAATACCACCTATAAAAATGGTGATTTGGGGGATGGTTTATTATTGTTTTACACACATTATTCGAGTTTATTTATGTATTCTATATAGAAGGAACAGTTGCAAACGGTAGATCCACACTTTGCGCACACCAAAGCTGAAGATTTAGTTCACTGCCCATTTTGGAGATTAGTTCACTGTTTTCTTGTTGGCCAAAGCTGCATGTTTCACCAGCCATCAATCCATCATGGCTATACAATGTACAAAGTCCATTTCCCATTCCTTGATGTGCATCCCAGTCAGCAGGTCTGCAACAACCATATTGTATTCAACCAAAGCCAGCTATATGTGGGAGATTGTGGGATATACTCCAGTCATACATGGATTAGTAACCACTTAGTTGGAGGGTCATCCCACTTGATAAGTAGTTGGTAATTACAGTTACAACCCACTGAGGGGACTTCCATCAGGGTTAGGATCACCAGTAGTCACAGTTCATACCCTCTGGTAAACATACAAACAACTATGGAAAGATCCACCCATTTTCTAGCTGGGAAAATCCACTATTTCGACTGGATCCATTTTCAATAGCGAACTGTCACAATTTACCGGGTAAGCCACGACTTGGGGACCTGGGATAGGACCAGTTAGCCCAGTGGGATGACTCTCCAGCCGCAGGTTTCGGAAAGTGACAGTCGCTCGGCGCACGCGGTGCGATGGCAATCCCATGCCATGAAGGCGCCACGGTTTCGAAAAAAGGGGGAGGTGAGGAGTTTCAGATGAACAAGATGGGCCAAATAGAGATAGATACCCCCTGGTCAATTGTGACATAGCTATTGAAAATGACCATTTATAGTGGATTTTCCCATTAAAAATGCTGATTTTCCATAGTTATGTTAGTCTACCAGAGGGTAACAGAGGGATTTAGGCAGCATACATCAGGAGGAAGAAGGTTTTTTCCCGTTTAGCGTCTTATAAACATCATGATCCTCAGCCGCGGATCAATTATCCTCATTTCGCGTGGCCTGCGTGGCGGATCGTATTTCAAGTCGGAATAAACTAAAATTCTTTTAAAGCGATCCGCCATGTGATTCATATGAGACCTGTCAGGAGTCTAAGGGAAGAGGGTTGCAGCAGCTAGTCAAGAGGAAGAACTGTTTTTTTTTTCTGGTGTTGTAGGATTCACATTATTTCACCAAATAGCATTAGAGATTTGATATGCAGAATTGGGCTTTCACAAGCAACACCTTTTGGGACTTGATGAGCCAAAACCCTGGGTTTCATCACCATTTTGGTCGTGTCACCAAGCTATTCAATTCAGGATCAATGATTGATACAGCAGAGGCCACAGCTACAAGATGCTATATGCAGCTTCACACTTTTCAAATGGAAGATGAATTGGCAAAGATCTTCTTGTGGGTTTACATGGTTTTATCATTATCATAGTTTTTTGCTGTCTAACCTTTCATTGTGATTCAAGGGCATTTACCCGTAATCTAATTGTTTGCTTCTTCATTTCCATCAGTGTGTTGTTTAAATCCCGGACTTTTATTCCTTTTGATCTACCTGTTCTACTTGGAATGCCTCAGATGTGGTCCCAACGTCAGATTTCGGCCAAATCAGATGTAGAAAGGGTAAGTTCATGTAAGTTCCACACGCCAAATCCATAACTTGCGGAAGTCTACAATGGAACCTGGGTAAACCTTGCTGGGCGGTAGCTTATTGGCTTGGTGTATTGTAGCGTAGCTTTGCCACGAACCTCACAAATGATTTAGCCTCGGAACGGATGATTTAGCCTTTGAGAAATGAGGACATAGGGTTCAGATCTCAGATAGGCTCATCCAAGGTATGAAACGGTCTTACCATAATAGATACTGTAAAAGTAGTCTTTTCAACTCCTTTCAACATGTCTCAATTTGAGATGTGGGGTAAACCCATTTCCAGTGAGTGGCTCTTAGGGAACGCGACAAGAAGGGACTGCTTTCGAACTGTGCCCCCCAGGAGCTTTGTGACAACATCGTGAGACCTTACGACGATGAGATCAAGGAGCGGGAGAGCATCACGGTGAAAGATATGGGTCTGCCACCATGGGGCAACCAAGTCATCAAAGTTCGTGTTCATGATAATGGCAATGTAAGATCAACCATGTAACCGTGATCATGCCATGATATGTAGGATATGTGACCAATGATATCCTTTCAAAGTTCCTCAAACCCAGTAGCCCAGGATATTTTTCTGAAGCACCTGAAGAAAGGTGGAAAGAAGGCGAAAACAACTGGAAGTGGTGATTTCCAACCGGATTTCTGAAGTGGGAAGGGACTGTGGGAATGCAACGGGTCATCGACTGGGTCCTCATGCTATCGGACCTCAATGGATGGTGACCAGATATGGATCTCCAATCTGAAGACCTCCTAAGGATATTGGAGTGGAGACCCAGCTACTGGAGTACCAGGAAAGATGGAACCAATATCTTTGGGGCTAGCGACTATGCCAATGTCAAATTCTTAATTTCAATTCTCAAGGATTTTTTTAATAATACAGCCTACAATGCACAGTAACAACTTAAGGATATTGATGCTCCACGTGAGGGTCCCTCAAATTCTTAAGGTAGTAAGGATTCGATGTAGCCCCAAAAGTATAGATTTCAGCCAAGCCCCTCAAATTTGAAAACAGCACTTTCTGTACTTTTGCTGTAGATGTTCAAGACTAGGGTTTCCTGTGCTGGAACGCTTTCGCAGCCCAGTGTGATGTTACATTTCTTAGCAACCATCCCATTTTCATGGATGCCAGTCTCCACGTCTGTGGGTGATTCTCCCTGCTTTTGAAACAGTGAGTGAACACATGAGCCATTATCATTAAACATACCCCAATAACCAGGTAATTTGACTCCTTAACTTCAGCAACCAATCAAACATCAATTATCAGCTATAGTTGCATAGCAGTTATATAAGTTATATATAAGTTATATATCAGTTATATCCCCATATGTTTGATACTTAAACCTTGTTAGCCCCCCTCTTTAAGAAGGCTCCCATGGTCATCCATTGGTGAAACAGGTGGATAGCCCTGAGCTGCGCGCCGACGTGATCGGCAGCGTTTCTGGGTTTTTGTTCAAACCTTTTGAGTTTCGAAGTGAGTTGTGTCATAAATCCCAATAGCTGGATGGTTTATTTCATGGAAAATCCTAGAATTCTTAATGGATGATTTGGTGGTACACGTTTCTGGGTCTATCTGAAAATGTTGAAGTGACCCCCAGTCATGGCTAGTCATGGTGTCTGAAAAGATGAAAATAGGAAAATTCACCGATGGAATCATAGGTAGCCCATTTTCAGACCCAAAAAAGGCCCATGCTTTGGGATAACATGATAGCAACTACCCAATCGGGCCTTTTCCGGGTAAACATTGACATACCCTCCAGTAAACTAACTTAACTATCGAAAATCACCATTTTCTAGCTGGGTAAATCCACTATTTCAATGGGCCATTTTCAATAGCACCGGAGGGTAGATGTGTAAAACTCATGGGGAAAACACCGCCCGTTTGGAACTCATGATCTCGCAATGTTGGTCCTTGAGACAACCACATCGATACGATGTTTTTGTTTGCCCGGCCGTTTGGGTACCAATAAACAGTTCGCGTAAGTGGATTATAAGTGGATTATAAGTGGATTATAACTGATAATTGATAATCCACTAATTGATACTTAAGTGAATTAGTAGTGGATTATATACTTATTCACTTACTGGGTATAACTAATTCAGTAAGTGGATCACAAAAACCCAGTAGTAACTGAATCATAGTTTTACTATCATACTCCGGTAACTAACCATCATATTGTACAACTCTTAAGTATGCTAGGGAGCAATTGTAGTGGCTTATATTGGGTATAACAAGTGGAGATAAAAGGATAGCAACTACTAATTTAGCTAGTAACTGAATAATAATGATTTTGCTCCATGTGCAACTGGGCATATCCTAAACATATAGAGCAAACATAATGGTAACTACTTTTCCGTTTTTGTGAGGACTGCCAGAATAGTACAAAGTGGGGCCCCCAGTCGATAGCTAAGTTGGTTCAAAAAACTCCAATAACTATGGTTTATGGTACTTATAACTATAGTTATTGGGGCGAATCTAAACCAACTTATAACTAGGGGGGCCCCACATTGTAGGTTGCTGACTTAACAGGGGTGATTTAACAATGAAACAGTCCGACGTCTGTGTGATATTTTCTTCACCAAATTGGCGGAGATTGGTTACCCGGCCTGGTAAACATACAAAAAAAGCTATTGACCATGGCCCATAGAAATAGTGGATTTAGCGGATGATGATTTACTTTTCTGTCTTTTTTGGGACCCGGCATACCTAGACAGTTGGTCGACCAGGGGGCTATGCATGCCAATCACTACACTGATCCACCAGTTGTAAGGCCCAAGAACTGAGCAGGGCATATCATTAAGCGATCACAGGCTATGGGTGGAACAAATGTAAATGGGGGTATCAATCAACAAGACACAGTATAGAGAGTCCCTCCCCCCAGTAAGAGAATGGTTGAAATATTGCCCTTGTGCAGCAGATGGGGCCTAAAATGCAAATCGGATAACCGGATAACCATTGAAATCAACATACATAGCTACACCCCCTAAATATCACACGCCATAGTCAAGTGATGTCAAGTGCAGGTTCAATCATCAAACCCGGACCTCGGGTAATTTGATGCTGCCATGGTAGATGTGAAATTTCGCTGCCTTGGACACTATTCTAGCCAAGTCTTACACGTCACTGAGGCAGTGGTGGATAGTACAGTACCATGTCACTGCATGTTAGTGGTACAAGGCGAGGCCCCCCAGATACAGCCCTAGCTATAAAAAATAGTAATAACTTGGCCAACTATGATCTATGGGGGACATAACATTATATACTTATATAATGATATGGGTATGGATCAATACCTATTAATACCATTTTTAGGGGGATGAACATCCATAAATCCCAGCTATTTTGATGTGAACTACAGGGGTACAAGGTTTTGACACACTGCCATATAATGATATAACATGATATAACTATGGTTTTCATGGGATGTTTTTATGGGCTATATCAACCAGCAAGAAACATCCTTTGGGGCCTCACCATGATGCCAACTAACTCGCCATCGCGATGGAACATCACTATTTTTATAGGTAACCGGGATATATGTACTATATATATAATTCTGGTATATATTGGATAATTATGGGATCTACATAACGATAGATAATCACTATTTTTATAGGTAAATCACCGAACAAATAAATGGTCCATTTTCCCATAGCTTTTTGTATGTTTACTGTAGGGTACTGAGGGAATCGCACTCCAAACAGGTGATCAACTGATCAACGAGTAACTCTATGATCGCAGCTTTGCCCGCAGCATTGTCGCTGGAGAAAGCTGGTAGCAAATCACAGCATTGTCGTGTGTTTGATCATGGGGTCCCCAAAATTGGAATGACAATGATTGACCAGTGCTTAAATAAGGGTAAGCTATTTTCAGATGAATCCACATAGTCATCAAAAGATGGGCCTTGGGTCATTTAAATTTTTTTCGAGGCCTGAGACCGAGTGTACCCTTGGGAGCTTACCCATTTTTAGCATCTCCATTTCAAAAGGCTAATCATCTACAAATGATGAATTTGCTCTCCTGCTATGCTTGTTTACAAAAGCACCTAGTTACAGAGACGTGCCAGTCATGGGGTTGTGGACATCCCAAGCCTTATCTACCACTCCAATGAGGTGAAAGAGTCAAATGGTATCTCACCATTATTTTTCCGAGGAAAAGCACACATTTATGGCAACAAAGAGTGACTTCAAATGGTACTCCTAGCATTTTTGCGGGCAAAAACGCAGAACATTTGGTGGTACAAAACACCCGCACCCGCACTGTGGATGTCGCTGTGATGAAGCGCAGCCTGGAGGATGGAGGTGCAATGATGGGAAAACACATGCCATGAACGAGCAAAATGCACCATTGGTAATTTAACAGTTTTGCAATTGAACATGTTCCATTCATAGTTGATTGATGTTGATTTAGCTATTAAAGATGGTGATTTTCCAGTTCGCGAACTGTGACAGATTACCAGAGGGTACACCATTGGTCACAAAAGTTGGCAGAAAAGACATTGATACATGTCGGATAAGTCATGTTGTCAATGGGAATTTCAGGATCCTAAAATGGAGGTACTATACCATATAAGGCCATATTCTATGGGGATGTTCCCTTACATAGGCCTTACATAGGCCTTATATATATGGTAGGTACCTCCAATTTAGGATCCTGAAAATCCCATTGATGTTGAGCCACTTTGTCCTGCAGATGAACGGTCTGGTATCCAGCTTCTGTTTGGTAAAGATACCTCCAGTTGTCCATCTGAACATCATCCAGTAAAAAACCATCAGGCAATGGTATACGTACCACTTCTATACCCATTGTGACCCCAAACATCTGATGCATCACCATTTGGGCGTAAACATCGGATCAAATGGGATAGAAAAACCATCCAACTGACCATCTGTTTGAGAGTTGGAGATCATCTCGAGAGGAACGCCTGGAAGAACTATCCTTTCATATCCTTTCCACTTTTGGATACCAACTGGAACCTTTCAAGTTGATCGGTGCCTCACAATTCTTTGGCACGCTTAGTCATGATTTTGGCACGCTTCAATTCCATAATGAACAGATATTTTCATAGATTTTCTGGGTATGTCGGTGCTCTGTTTCTGCTACTTATCGATTTGGAACCTATGCATGTGCGTAAGCTGCTTCGAAATGAGCTAATCCCGCCTGGAAGACTGGTTTTTACTAGGTCATCTTGGGGTTATCTACTCCGAAAACAAACATGAAAAGTCACCTGGCCTTAAAAGCTTTTAACGCTGTAAAATGTGGTGAGGCCTCTCAGTGATGTTTGTTGGTTTATAAACCCAATGAGTGCTACAGTTATATGATGTTATATTCCCACAAACCCAAATGTTCACCAAGTTGTAAGAAACCGCTTCTCTATCTTATGGCCATTTCAGGAACGGAAAATTGGAGGTACCTACCATATATTATATATAGGTCTATATATCCATAATTATCCATATATCATATATAAGGTCTATCTATATATATGGGACTCTGAATTTTTGGGAATGTCTCCACAACATATGGCCAAACATATGGTACATGATGGTAGCTCCAGGTATTGCTAGGCCCCTGGGATCCTTTGAAATCCCCTGGGATCCTGTGGGTCGCTGCTAGGGGATGCTGAATTGCCCAAGCCGTCTTCGCCCGTCTTCGCCTTATTCAAGCCCAGGCGCGTAGGCGCGTTGCGTTTGTTACCGGCAGCTGGAAGGTTGGCCATGCCAACAGCTGCGTAAAATGATGTAAATTGCTATATTACTATATGTATGGTGATCTAACCATCAACAAAAATACAACTATATGGTGATTTAACATGATTTAAGCATCAAACACATGGTGATTTAAGCGACAAAAACATGGTGGTATGATCGGGATGAATCATCCTCAATACATTAACCCGACCCGGATCGCGATCGCGACGTCACGTGAATGGTGGGGATTGGGGTAAGTATCCCAGAGAGTGGTCGAATTTTTCAGCGAATGAGTCTATCAAGATCTATGGAAGATATGGAAATCCATGGATGGCACCAGATTTAGAAAAAAGGGGGGGAGGAATCTGTGTGAATATGTGTGAATAAACATGGGATGTTACCGGCCAACATAGGGATGGTCATAGCAAAGATGTGGGTCTTCAGCACAGATGTGGTGAAACACCAGGACAGCGAACACAGCGGGGATTGAATCTCGAATTGAGCAGCAACCCCAAGAGAGGCATTGAACTATCAACCGGTTTAGGTCGTTTCCATTGCAAACATGTTTCTATGTTCTAAGCTACAAAAGCAGGAAATGAAGCATCAAACTATGAAGATCTTCGGCTTTATCACAAAAAAAAGTGAATTTGAGCAAGAAACTTCTGGATGTCACAGTCAAACACATTTGGTTTATGTCCATAGACATTTGATCAAACAATTTTTGGAGGACGGTGGGCAGAGGATTTTCATCCAGAAATTTGATGAAATAACCCATCTGGCCATGTCTTGCCAAGGTGCGACCTCATTGTACAATTTTGAGCGTAAACCCACATTACAATAATTGTTTTAAATAAACCACCTACAATGTGGGGCCCCCCAGTTATAAGTTGGTTTATAAGCCCCAGCAACTATAGTTATAAGTACCATAAACCATAGTTATTGGAGTTATGAACCAACTTAGCTATCTAGGGGGCCCCACTTTGTATAAATTTTAATGTGGGTAAAACAATGCCATGTTTACCATCCCCCAGTCATCACCATTTTTATACATAGGTGGTGTTTGCACCATGCCCAGAGGCCGATGATCACCGACCTGACGAAGGGGCCCATGGCTGAGGTGGCCCGCAGGCCCGGTGCTCCATAGTTGGCTAAGTTGCTTTGTAACATTTGGTAACTTTGGTAACTAGGGGGATTAAAAATTGGTGAGATTATTGATAACCTAACCCAAAGTTACCAATAATTTATTAACCTTGGTAACATAAATAGATTTTTTGCATGATATAGCTATGGTATGCTAAGGGGATTACCAACTGACATCACTGGGGGCACCACACGTTTTTGCTGGGAATCTTCCATCTACAAGTGGGGTATACCAGGGTTACTAAGTGGGATTCACCTTCTCGAGCACGGGAAAGTCGTCCAATCATGGGAAATTCTTGAAAATTATTGGAGAAGTCTGGGTAAATTACCGTGTTAAGCAACATTTTCACCAACATTTTCACCCACATTCTCACATTCTCCAACCAAACTTCGGATTTGAGGGGTTTTTAACAACAAAGATTGGGATCGAAGAGGCAACGATGGTCTTGTTGTCATTTATCTTGGGCTGTCTGCACACCCACATGATCAACATTCTACAAAAAAGATAAGCTTTCTTGTCCCAATATCTCACCTAGCAGGTGAGTTTTTTTGGCGATACTCGATACTCAAAAACCAATGTGGATCATTAGATCATATTATATATATATATATTAGATCCTAATCCTCACTGCAGATATGGATTTCTTTAAGCCTTGTCGCATCTAAAAGCCAACAAGTTCGACTTGTTCGACTTTCAACAGATCTCCAATACTTCAACCAGCATCGCTTGGGGTGACTGAAAACCTGATGGGCTCCTGCTGGTTACCACCAGATATATTCCTTTTAGGTTATTAATACAGTGATCCGCAATCCCATGGAACATCAAATCGCCCTTGAAATTGAAGTATTTGAAGTCGTCAGGAGTTGTTTTTCCACTCTTTACTGGACACCCCAAAAACCCATGTTCCTGGGATGCAAAATGCTAACTGGGCTTCCCAATTCTCCAAGAAACTCGAGTTGCAATAGCATCATACTGATTCTAACATTCATAATACGCATGATTCACAATATCATTCATAATTTATTCATAAATACTTATTATCTTTATTTATCTGTCATCATCCCACAAATTATTCACAATACCATTGCCATTCATAATATGGTTATATATATATATATGTATATATATATATGTTTCATAATCCCACAATCCTTGTGATATATTTCTCCCATACATCTCGTCTCGCTCCGAAAAGTCGTCAGCACCAGGATGTGTCCGGAAGCGCCTCCCAAGCCCGTGGGTCAGTTGGATCGGTGAGCCTCAGAGGATGACAGCGTGGTGGGGAAATCCTACAGGATTTCAGTGGGACAATCCATGGGATATATATATATGTGATAATTCATCTGACAAATTATGTGATATATGTGATATTACGGGATTTCCTACAGGAACAAAAACCTCTGGTAAACTAACAGTTTGCTATTGAAAACGCACATTCAGTTCGTTGATTTACAAAAAAAACATGGTGAGTTTCAATAGCTTCTTAAATTACCAGAGGGCAAAACAAAGATGGCAAGCTGGAAAATCCTAAGGGTATTTCAATGGGAACATCATCTATAATTAAGTTATATTAAATGGATTTTCAAGCACGCCATGTTTGATGGAGGATAAACAAGTCTTTCCGGAAATATGTAGTTCTATGAATTCCCCGTTTAGGAGAACTGAACTCGTAATAGGATAGGTGATGTATTGATTCTGCCAGATAAGGTGTTGCTATGTGTTGCTGTTTAATGAGAGGTTTAGGATCATTCCGAAGGGCAGAAACCTCAAAAAAGATCTGGTCATGGCTTCGACATCAGATTCCCAGCCCAAAGCATCTAGTTTTGAGCACAGGTACCTAACCATTGGGTCGTTCGGTTATACGACCTGATTTTTCATACCGGGTTTAGGGAATTGTTACAGTATAACTACAATATTACCCTAAATAGAACCATGATACCAATATAGTGTAACCAATTGTTACGGTATAACCATGATAAATATAACCCTATTGTTACAGTATACTGTATCCCTTAGGGTATTGTTTTGATACAATCTATGATACCATGGGATAGGAGTAGCGCTCAGCCGACCACCTCCTCCGGCCCAACAAACAGTGCGTAGCCATGAAATTGATTTGGCTCTACTTAGATAATTTTCCTAAGTAGTAAGCACCTTTTTGATATGTTTAATTACATTTTCGAACGTTTAGTTCTAACCGGTTCTACTATTCGAGAGAATCGGGCTTTAAGTTTCTTTGACCAGCAAGCATGAGTATAAGTCATTAATCCGCACATATATTAGACTAGATTGGATTAGACTAGATAAACTTTTGAACTAGATTAGATAGATAGGTGATAGGTGGATAGATCGATAGGAAGATGAGACTAGCCTAGCTTAGATTTCGAGATCGTAAGATCATACTATAGACGCTAAACATTTCGCTCACCGCTATGGCATGTGCTGCGCTGAGAGGCAGGGAAAAATCCATGCGACAGTTATCTTCCCAATTTTAAGTGCCCAAAAGACGATGCAAAGCAAATTCACCACAAAATGGATTTCAAGCAACTTGAAGCAAGATTTTGAATGCGGAGAATCAACCAAGCATGCAGGTTTAAGAACCAAAGGATTGATCCTTATCAAAATCTACGCTCTAATTTTCCAGTACTAAACCAGGTGTTCGAGGAAATCCATACGGATGTTTGTGGGATACCTTTTTCAGCATTTCAGCGTTGGGGGACCACAGATTTTGGCATCCTTTTTGAGTAGTAAACCGTTTTTTTACAGGGAACCAGACAAAGATGTACCCCTCTGGTTTCATCCAACATGCTGGAAAATCCACCATTGAGTTCGATGATATTTTTTTTTGACATCCAAGCAATTTTTTGGGGGCATTTTCCAGCCATGTTTGATATGTTTGATGAAACCAGAGGGATCCAGAGGCCAATTTTTTCAGCCATGGGATGACCGAAATGTTATTTTTACTTGGTGGCGAACTAGCCACGGAGAAAGTAATTGGGTTAGCAAAACCCAAGTGATTGACATGGGATAAGGAGCGGGTTAATCCACTGAAATAACTGGGGTGAACTAAGCCACAAAAACGATCCGTGGGTTGGATGCGCCACCAAGTAGGGGACTTACTAACTAGAGCTATTCACCAATTTCTGGATAGTCAAGTCTTCCAGCCACTCCGTTTGAACGACTTATTTGTGCAACATTTGGCTCAGGTGGTTTTGTTGTGTACCAAAAAAAGCGCCAGAATCCAAGCTCATTCTTCCAACAATTGTCTTGGTCATGAACTTCTGCCATTTTCAATCCTACACATTCTGTCTCATCATTTCAATCCAACAATCCATTCTCAAATTCTCAAGAGCTGCAAAAACTCAGGCAGAAATCCATAGAAATCAGCCCCTGCAGCAACAGACGTGGCCTAAAAGGCGAGCCGCTTCGCGGGCATCCAGGTGCAGCAGCCACGTCCCGAAGGCGCTGGCAGCGATGAAAATTAGCCCCATTTTTTAGGTTTGGGTTCATAAAATGGGCTCAGTATCCACAAAAAATATCAAAAAATATCAAATAACCACGTTTAAGTACGGGCGAATGACAAAAAAACGTGAACTATTGAAGACACAGCCAGTAGTTTTTCATGCACGGAAAAAAAACACTCCTAAAAAGTGATGTTAATGAAGAACGTAGCCATGTAGCCGCGACACCACGCTGCGGGAGTATGAGAAAGGTGCTTGTTTGCATGTGGCTATGGATCAATACCTATTAATACCATTTTTAGTGGGATGAACATCCATTTACAAGCTATTTTGATGTTCCCCAGGGGTACAAGGTTTTGACACACTGCCATGTTTATTCATGATTTTCTGATTGTTCAATGGATTGGTTTAAGGGAAAATTTACAGGAAACCATAGATTTTCCCATTAAATATGGGGCTTTCCTGTAAATTTTCCCTTAATCCAATCCATTGAATTGTTGATTGAAAGACAATTCTGACTGGTGGCTGTGAACAGTTTTATTTTCTATCTCCAGAACTGGGATGCACATCTAAGCAAAGCAAAGAATCATCTTTTTGTATTCGAATTATGTTACTTGTAATATCCATAAATGATAAAATTCCCCCCACAAAAAATCACATCCCAAAAAAATTGTATGGAAATCTATCCCAAAGTATTCGGATGGATATGGATGGATCCGACAGTATCTCCTAGAATTGGTTGATGGGAACATCTACCCTCTGGTAAACTAACATAACTATGGAAAATCACCATTTTTAATGGGAAAATCCACTATAACTGGCCATTTTCAATAGCTATGTTAAATTACCAGAGGGTAGAGGAAACCCACAAATTTTTCTGGTTGCGGGTTCCTTAACCAGCCAGTTTCTGGTTGAGATTTTCCCCAAGCAATCCATTGATCATCATTGATCCATTGTGAACAATGCATTCTTCGGTGGTTGAAGCCACCATTTCTGATGGTTAAGCCATGGTCTCCTTTAATGTTAGTAAAGCTAGTAAAGCAATAGTAAACCATCCCCCAAAGTAACTCTAAACCATCAATCTTGATGGCTGGTTTATGAGCTTATGACATTGCTTTACTAACATCAGTTTTTTTCAACTTTTCCCATGCTTTTTGGGTAAAGCCAAGGTTTCCTGTAGATGTTCCCAACTAAAATCCATGGATTTGGGCGAAAACTCCAATGCTTTGCCAATTTTGAGAATCATGTCTGATGGTGAAAAACCATGGTTTCCCAACCTGTAGGATTTTTGTCCCAACTTTTTCCAAGTTTTCGCAAGCCAACTCCAGCCAACTCAGAGCGCAGGGGATCTTGCTACACCTAAAAATGGGTGCTGCCAATGGCGTCGGAGACCTTGGAGATCGACATTTTGACTCATTTTGGGCCTAGGGGAAGTGGGAAAAAGTGTTTGATACCCTCTGGTAATGACTAACCATACCTATTGAACATCACCATTTTTAACGGGTCAATCAGCTATAAATGGTAATTTTCAATAGTTATGTTAGTTTACCAGAGGGTAACGATAGTGGATAAATACTAGGAAGATAGTGGTGGTTGAGAATCGTTGTTGCCTGGTAATAGGAACATAGTGTACGATTTATCGAGTCATAAGCATAGTGAGTGGGTAAGAAGTGATTGCTTGGGGGATTAATAGATAATAAGTTGTTAATAGCTATAGCCAAGGTTAGTTCATCCGTTGATGGGATAAGCCACGAATTGGGGACTGACGATCACCAGGGGTAACAACCACCAGTTAGGATCTGTCAGATCCGAAAAATTGGGGGAATGAGAAGGGTCGATTGAAATGCATCCCTTTCATGATGGAGTTAGACCATTACTGGTTGGTGGTTTAAGGAACCATGGAATGGATTATGACTTTCCATGAAAAGTTGGGAATTTCATCATCCCAACTGACGAACTCCATCATTTTTCAGAGGGGTAGGTATACCACCAACCAGATTACTTAGTACAATATTGAAACCCAAAGTGACTTGGGGATCCCCCTTTTTTAGAATTTTAAGAACCCCCCATCCAAAACCCCCAGAAATCGTGGTCTGGTCGATTTACACCCAAACATGGAATGTGGGTGTATAATATTAGTGATAGAATGAGTAAATCAATATCTAATACTATGGGATATCACTAGTACTAAAGTATCCGTAAGGATATCCGAATACCATCGAATACCAATATTAGTGATACTATGATTATCTTTATCTTTATAAATACTAGTCTGTTTGGTGGTTCATACGTTGGGAATAATAACCCCAGCTGACTTTCATATTTTTCAGAGGGGTTGAAACCACCAATACCTGTAATATCTAATACTATGTTTTTTAAAAAATGATATTAGTGAAGTCCCCAAAGAGATATCAGATGTCTCCTTCGAGCCCATCATTTCCCCATGGGGAATCATAGAATCTAGATGGATTACATAGATTGAATTGGGCCTGGGAGCATTAAGTGTTTTTTTTTTGTCCTGGAATGAAATAGTCCTAATAGTGATCCCACAGAAGATGATGCACATCCATGTGGATGGTTCCTGGTTTAAAATTCTTCAACAAAGATGGTGATATGCAAACCCATGATGCTTCATTCGCACATAGAAAAACCCGTTTGGAGGCTATTGAAACTCATCATAAATTCCGCGGTATCCCACATTTCCACAACCACACATTGGGGATGGTTTACCCTTCTGGATCCAACATTTTCCCAACCTACACATGACAATTTATGATCAAAGAAACAATGAAGATAATCCCTATGATGAGTTGTCACAGGTTTTATAACATCATATTGATCATCTTTATGTAGGTTTGATCAGAAATGCAAGTTTACTGTAATCACAACTTCTGGCTTTAGCGACCAATATTGTCGATTTAGGCATCAACATTGGTACTTAAATTATTTAGCCAGGAAACATCTGGAATTCAGCGGCTTTTTTTTTGGGAATGACTGATGACTTGGATGATGACTTAGGGTCTGAGTCCTGGTCCATGTTGGGAAAGTACCATCTGGTTATTTAATATAGCCATGGAAAATGGCCCATAGAAATAGATGTTTTTTTGATGATTTACCCATTAAAAATGCTGATTTTCCATGGCTACGTTAAATAACCAGAGGGTATATAAAACCTAAAAGCCACTCGAGACGGGTAAATGAACTTCCCAACTCTGAAAAACCACCAGGCTTTTGATGCATCCGTATATCAATCATCTCGTATCGTTGTCCGAAGGTAAATCAGGGGTGCCTCCTATTGCTTCTCATCCCTTGTAAAGAAAATCATGACATTCCCTGTGACCAAAATTATGGTTTCCCCCATTTTTTTGGCTCATATCTCAGCATATCTCCATCATTCGGTGTCCAAAAGAAAAAAGTTTCATGGTTTTCCAACATGTTCCAGCCAAAATCATCCAAATACCTATATACATATCAATATATACATATCTATATGTACATATCTATATATATACATATCCCATTCTATCCACATTCTGGTTCACAGGGTGTTGCTCAAATCAAGGTTCCGGCGCCCTGGGCTGTATTGGTCTGCGAGACTCCGTGCTGTGACCAGCACAACTTTCTGGTGGAGAATAACAAGGTCAGCGACCAATGCCTTCCTGTGGTTACTATAAATGCTACCCAAGGGCTTTGAAAATGCTAGGAAAATCTGAGCATCTTCAAGTTGAGTGATATATCCTCATTTTTCCACATTTTCCCTCAAGTTTTTCCCCAATAACATGTCACTTAAATGTGGGGCATACCCCATTTTCCGACCCCACTGGTGGCTGGAGGATGAGGGCAACTTTTTGGTGAAACCCACGGTGTTTTTGTGGCACATCTTTTTCTTTGTTAGTCATGCCCAGTGGGAAGATGTTTACCTTCTGGTTATGGTGATTGAATGGGTTTTTATGGTGATTTATGGTAATTTACGGTGATTTTCCATGGGATGTAATGGGATTTACTCTCTGGTAAACTAACAAATCGCTATTGAACATGGCCATAGAAATAGCTGATTGACCTATTGAACATAGTGATTTTCCAGTTCGCGAACTGTTAGTTTACCAGGCCGGGTATGTAAGAATTCCATATTTTCAGAACATCCTCAGCCACATGGGTTGGTCTGAACATGAGTTTCCAGTCCAGTGGTATTGGGTGGAAACCACCCCCTAAATCAGACTAAGCCATATCACTTTTTTTCACTGGTGTCCTATTCATTTACCCTCCGGTAAACGTTTACATAACGATTGGAAAATCATCATTTTGAACGGGTAAATCAACTATTTCTATGGCCATTTTCAATAGTTTTTTGTATGTTTACCAGGGGGTAGGTCTGGATTTTCCTTCCCGCGCTAGGTGAGCCGTGTTGGCTTGGCATTGGAGACTTCCTTCGAGGAAAGCAAGGACCTCAACTCCAAGGCAACGGGGATGGGATGATGAGATGATGGGATCACCATAGCTTTTCACCGTTGGGGAGTGATGATAACCATAGCTTTTATGGTTCTTATTATATAATGGGGGTTTATCATGGTTTATATGGGGTTATATGGGTTTATAATTTTTCATTGCACTGTGCTCGAGACCTTTCAATGAGTCGCCTGCTTGCAGCCACCAGCCAAAAACTGACAAGTTGTCAGCAGCCAATGGTAAACACATACCCCTTCAGTTCACTTACATTGAAGTGCCTACTCGGGTTTATAATGGTTATATATGTTTATATAGCTTTATTTTATAACTCTATCATAAATGCACAGAATTCACCATCGAATTCACCGTTTATGTGAAGGGGTAATGTCTTTATATGTGATGCGGTTGTTATGTTGATATGGCGTTCATGAATCTAAACCAATATATGTTTAATATGGCTTTATTTTTATCGATCTAAACCAACGAGTTCGATAAATATCTACCATAAAAGCATACTTAATCTAGTTGCGCTGAGGATGAAACTAGTGATCAATGGTGGCTGGTGAATTATGATAATTGGTTTCTATCAACAAATGATTCAATTATATTATGACAATGATGGTACTATAGTGCTTACCCGCAATTGAAAACTAGTTGTAAATATCCTCATAGTAACTAATAAGCTATAGTGATATAACCTATGTATAGTGATAAAGATGGGAATAGCCCATTTGTTGGGCTTGCAATGGAACACCTGGGTTTGCAATCAAAGTTTTGGGGTTCAACGTCTAAATGGTTCAATTCGATAGATCTATATCTATATCTATATCTATATCTCTCTATATCTCTCTATATATAAAAATAGATCCATAATTGTGAATTAGGAGAACTAGGGTTTTTTCTAGTGGATATCTCTATACAAATTGGATGTGTTTGGAAAAAAAAACGATCCCCGGTCTCTACCCTCTGGTAATTTAACATAGCTATTGAAAATGGCCATAGAAATAGTGGATTTACCCATTAATAGCATGGTGGATCTTTCCATAGCTATGTTAAATTACCAGAGGGTAACTCTTATTTATGATACTTAGTAATACTTATAACTATTTATAACTATAAATGGGGTTTTGAAACTATTTATGATACTTATGGTACCCTCTGGTAATTCTTATAGTCTATTCATGGGGTTTTGAAACCAACTTGTTGGTTTTCACGAAGCACCAGGGCTTCAGCCGCATGGAGATCGTCTGTGCCTCTGAGCTGGACTCCTATCGCATCAACCGCTGGGCCAAGGTGCGGTTCCACAGTTCCACGAACGAAAAACGACCTGGGAAAAGTGGTAAAACCATAGGAAAACCATAGGAAAATGGGAAAATCATAGGAAAACTATAGGAAAACCATAGGAAAATGGAGGTTTACCCTCTGATAAACTAACATAACTATGGAAAATCACCATTTTTAATGGGTAAGTCAACTATAAATAGCCATTTTCAATAGCGATTTGTTAGATAGCTCTGATAAACTAGTATATTTCACGAACCTAGTATAAATTTATATTCCCACTAGCTATTGCTAGCTATTAATAGTGGTTAGTAATGGGTACACTCTGGTAAACTAACAGTTCGCGAACTGGAAAATAACCATCTTTCATAGGTGAATCAACTATTTTGAAAATGCCATTTTCAATAGCTATGTTAGTTTACCAGAGAGTACTATGTTTTAAACTGATTTGAATCGTTAAAAGTCAGGACATCTTTTGGGTTTGGTCAGAATTTGGGATTTAGATAGAAACGCTGGGTTTGCTTCATGGTTTTGATGTTCCGGGAAATCCTTCATGCCCGGGGAATCTACTTAAGCGAAGCAAAGTTATTGTGATACCAAAACCCTGCCTGTTTGAATTGTTTTGATCAAACTTCTATTTTCGGATAGCAATGATTTCAACTAATTATCCAACATAAGTTTATCCCAACATTTTAAGCAACATTATCCAACATAATTCTTATTTACACTATCCCAAATTTTCTCCACGTAAGAAGTATTATTTGCCGAGCAATATTTCTCATACTATTATCTGGGTTAAATATAGTCAACCCACAAACAATTATCCCAAACATACTGTGGATGTAATCCCATTTATTTGTATATATATATATATTTACAGTGTTTTATCAGGATGGGGCCCCCAAGATAGCGTTCAGTTGCCTTATAAGTGGCTTAGCTATGGTTTATGGTACTGGGTAAATTATAACGACCTCACTGCGACCTCGCTGGAAATCATAGTTAAGGGAAATCATCCCCAAATGGCCGCAAGATTCAGGTTAGTGAAATATTATAATTTATCCAGATATACTATCCATATAGTATCCATATTTGATATGATCATTAATCCCATTGTTATCCCATTAAATCAACTATAAGTGGCTGAATGCTATGGTTTACCGTAGATATAACTATAGTTAATGGAGGTGAAATTGGTTTATAAACCAACGTTCACATCACTGGGGGGCCATCCATCTGAATGAAAACCTTCAACAAAATAAGCCCAGTTTTTTCAGCCTATGTTTGGCAACATAAATCCAAAGCCATAAATGATACCCTCTGGTTATTTAACATAGCCATGGAAAATCCCTGAACTAAATGGAGGTATTTAGCTGGGAAAATCATCTATTTCTATGGGCCATTTTCCATGGCTATGTTAAATAGCCAGAGTGTAATCTATACATATCGCATCATATCCCATCTATGAGCATTAGATTAGAGATTAATTCACTTCCATTAAACCATACATATCTCTCTGTTCTCAATCTCAGGGTGGACCCGGCCAGGATGAATCAGATGCACAGCTGGCACAGCGGATGGAGGCGGTTTTAGGGGTAGATTTCAATGGTAGTCCTATTTTAGGACACATTTGTTAGGATGATTGTAGTTAATGGGATATTATGTAGATATAAAAAACAATCTACGAAATGCATATATGATGTAAGAATCAAAGTAGTAGTCAGACATAATGATATATTTATATATGATATAGTTAGGATAAGAACCTAGGGGTTTGTCAACATATTTCCATGGTCATGATTATATATCTCCATGAAGGTTTCCTAAAGTAGGGGTACCCCCAAATCATCCAAGTCATGGATGACCATTTTAGTATTGAAAAAATATGGTTTTTGGGAATCCATTTTAGGAAAACCTCCATATATCCAATATCCAATAGTTTTTTTTTCCGGATAATAACAAGGGGTGTATTGGCAAGAATTTCAGGACCCCAAAATGGAGCTACTATACCATATTTTTGGGAATATCCCCTGAAATTTAGCACTGAATCATACACCTTATCTTATTGGCTTGGTACCTCTAAGCCTTGGTACCTGAAATGACGACCATTGAACTCCAATCCTATCTGGTTGGTGGTGACTGGAACCATGGAATTTTATGACTTTCCATATATTGGGAATGTCATCATCCCAACTGTTACTCACTCCATCATTTTTCAGAGGGGTGGCGAAAAACCACCAACCAGATTATTAACCAGATTATTAACCATCATTAATCACTATTAATCATCATTAACCACCATTAAGGCAGATAGAAACCATCCATTATTAACCATAACCATAACCATAACCATAACCACCATTATTATCCATTATTAACCATGTTTTTTTTGATTTCACGTTTTCGATCTTTTCGATCTGTTCGCTGGGTAACTCTAGTTCCATCCTCCTATCCCCAAAAATGGCAATTTTTTCACAGACTACATGCTGTTTGTTAAAGCAGCTTTTTTCTAAGGGACCCTTTTGTTAATACCCTCTGCTAAACTAACATAACTATGGACAATCACAATCTTTAATAGGTAAAACAACTATTTCAATGGGCCATTTTCTATAGCTATGTTAGTTTACCAAAGGGTATTACATAAGATGATGGGACTATTTTGTTTCGCGGATTTAATACATCCAGAGTCAGCATCGAAAGTCATGAAACGGCCAAAGTGGCGTATCCCTTGAGGAGTATCCAATGAAAACGGAGTTTTAGCCACATAAATTGGAACAACCACGGGTTTCCGCCATTCAAAGGAGATTTGCTACAACCAAATATCATTTTTTGCTTAACCAGAAGCAGAAGGATATGATCCTGGTGTGACTTGGTGCACTTTATCCTATGAATACGATGTTTTTTAAACGTAGTACTAATGGTGGGTCACCATAGTGGACCATAGTTAGCTAACTTGGTTTATAAGTATGATGATAACTGGGGTTTATCGTAGTTATAATATGTTATAACTATAGTAAGATGGGTTTACAAACCAACAAACATCACTGCCGGGCCCAGCTTGTACTGCATGCCATTTTTGGCTTCAGCGAAATTTGATGCACGAATCGGAGTCCCGTGGTTGATAGAGAGTCCCTCTTCAAAAACTGTAGAATCAGTAGATCAATGGATTGGTTTAAGGGAAAATTTACAGGAAAGCCCCATATTTAATGGGAAAATCTATGGTTTCCTGTAGATTTTCCCTTAAACCAATCCATTGAGTAGAGGACCTACTAGTAGAATGGTCGTATTTCTACTAGAAACAAAACACTAGTTTGTATTGCCATGTTTGGCCATATTTATGAATCCTAGAATCACGGACTGTAGATACCGACTAGATATGAGTTGAAAATATATCACCAGATTAATTCCCACTAATGTTACTACTAGATTATTACTAATATTTGGGATGGTTTAGTATTGGGTTTACCATATTACGAGTTCGCTGCAACCAATCCCGCATATCCTTTGACATGCTCAAATCCCTGCGCAGGGGTTCAGTTTTTTACTTTCCAAAACAACAAACACGGTAAACCCTAAAACCTAAAACCCAAAACCCTAAATTCCCAACAGCAGGGCCTGTTGGGTTTCAATCTCTAGGGCTGGGGCTGGCTCGCGGGGACTTGCAGCCTTCAAAATCCGGAATGGAACCCTGGAACCCTGGAACCCTGGAACCTTGGAACCCTGGAACCCTGGAACCCTGGAACCCTGGAACCCTGGAACCCTGGAACCTTGGAATCCTGGAAAATCTGGAATCCTGGAATCCTGGAATCCTGGAAAATCTGGAACCCTGGAACCCTGGAACCCTGAAACCTTGGAAGCCCGGAACCCTGGAACCCTGGAACCCCGGAACCCTGGAACCCTGAAACCCTGGAACCTTGGAACCCTCCGACCGTGGAACCCTGAAACCTTGGAACCTTGGCACCCAGGAACCCTCAAGGATTCTGGAACCCTGCAACCTTGGAACCCTGGAACCTTGGAACCCTGGCGACCGTGGAACCCTGAAACCTTGGAACCTTGGCACCCTGGAACCCTCAAGGATTCTGGAACCCTGCAACCTTGGAACCCTGGAACCTTGGAACCCTGCAACCCTGCACACCTGGCACCCTGCTGGGACCCTGGAACCCTGAAACCCTGGAACCCACCCTTGGGAAACCCTTCTGAAAACCCTGGTGGGACCCTGGTACCCTGGTACCCTGGAACCCTGAAACCTTGGAACCCCGGAACCCTGGAACCCTGGAACCCCGGAACCCTGGAACCCTGAAACCCTGGAACCTTGGAACCCTGCGACCGTGGAACCCTGAAACCTTGGAACCTTGGCACCCTGGAACCCTCAAGGATTCTGGAACCCTGCAACCTTGGAACCCTGGAACCTTGGAACCCTGCAACCGTGCACGCTGCATGCAATAAAATAAACTATAAAACTTCCAAACCCTGAACCCTAATGCGCGCTGCGCGCACGGCGTGCCACACACACATAAACCCTAAAACTTTCAAACTTTAAACCGTAACGCGTACTGCGCGCACAGCCTGCCATAGAGGTAAACGGTTAAACTTTCAAACGCTGCGTGCCATAGAGACAAAGCCTAAAACTTTCAAACGCTAAACCGTAAAGCAGGCTGCGCGCGCTGCGTGCCATAGAGTGCTCCTCAAAAGTGATTACATGTCATACTTTAGTGGCATCCTCCAAATTCATTAGTCAGCCTTTGTTAATCCAGGGCCCATTTTACACTTGTCATCTTCTTGGTCGTGGCGCCATTTCAGGATCACACTGATGACCTAAGCTTTGGCCTTAACTATTATGCAGGCAAGCGGCATCAGCACGCTATGGTATTGGAAGACACAGGGTTTGCCCGTAGACCAGCCAAAAAAAAACGATTTTCCACACTGAACAATTTTATTTAACACATTTAGAATAGGAGCTCCGCCTGATTCAGATTTCATCACTTAAAAGGTACCCATGCCTGACTAGCCTTCATGACTTAAAGCGTAACCACACCCGACTTAAGGGAACCATGTCTGACTAGCTTTCATAATTAAGAGGTACCCACCCACGCCTGACTTAACAGAACCCATGCCTGACTAGCCTTCATAATTAAAAGGTACCCATGCCCCTGAAGTAAGGGAACCATGCCTGACTAGCCTTCACAATTAAAAGGTACCCACTGGAACCATGCCTGGCTAGCTTTAATGACTTAAAAGGTAACTACACCTGACTTAATACCTGATTTACTGGTTTTGCCTGATTTTGGAAAAACGCAGGGCCGGAATTTGCAGGGCGCGGGCCGGAATTTGCCGGGCCCGGGCCGGAATTTGCCGGGCTGGGATTTTGGGGTCGTGCCTAAATAGGATTTTTGCAAAAATCGTGCATGACTGAAGGGAACCATGCCTGACTAAACATCATACCAATCATCCCAAAAGAATCCAATAATTCCAGCAAGTGATGCCTGACCAATCCCTGCGTCATAATAAACCGTCTGCCCCTCCCCACCCAATAATGAACACACGGAATAGTATTTTGTATTTAGTGGGTATTTAGTATGAGGGTGCGAAACTTCCTCCTTGGTTAAAAAAACTAAATTGGAAAACATTTTTTAAATAAGATCTAACTAAAATATTGCCAAAATTGGATTCCGAAGCTTCCCCCTGACATTAAATTGAAAACATTTGTTTTAAAAAATGAACTTTATATTTCAAAACCGATTGAATTCCTATTCAAAATCTAACTCAAATCTTGCCAAATTGGATTTCGAAGCTTCCCCTTATATTAAATTGAAAGCCTTACTAATCCCCACCTCCTTTTACTAAACGTACCCTAAATACTAAAATATTACATTGATTCCTTTTACATCCTTTTACTAGGGTCCGCGTTAAATTTTGGGAAATTTCAGGCTGGCCAGTTTGACTTTTAATTGATACCTTTTCAAAAACAAATTAAACATGAAGGTCCCATTTCAGAATTTCACCACCAAAAAATAAAAACTAGTCAGCCCCGGTGTTTGTTTAAACTAGGGTCTTTTAAGGTCGAAAAAATAAGTATTTTATATTACAACGTTTATATAATATTGGGGGAAAACTTCGAAATCCACTTTTTGGCATTGCCTGGCAATATTTTTGCTGGATGTCAAAAGGAAATCTAATCGATTCTTGAAATCGAAAAAACATAGTTTTTTTTTAAAATTAGTGTTTTTAATTTGATCTTAGGGGAAAATTTCGAAATCCAATTTTTAGCAATATCTTAATTATATGTTAAACAGAAAACTAATCGATTTTGAAACAGTTTTTTTAAAAATATATTAGGGCTGGTAATTTAATATTAGAGGAAACATTTCGAAATCCGGTTTTTGTTTTTATTTTTGTTACTACAATTTAAAAGGAAATCGAATCGATTTCAAAAAAGAAAAAATAATATTTTATATTAGGGTTTTTAAGTGTAATATTAGGGGAAAACTTCAAAATCCAGTTTTTGACCATATTCTAATTAGATTTCAAAAGGAAATCTAATGAATTTTGATATAGAAAAAATAGTCTTTGATATGAGGGTTTAATATTAGGGGAAAGCTTCGAAATCCAATTTCTGGCAATATTTTAATTTGAATTTACAAGGAAATCTAATCGATTCTGAAATAGAACAAATTTAGTTTTTTATATTGGAATTTTTCATGCAAGATTAGGGGAAGCATCGAAATCCAATTTTTGAACATATTTTAATAATTGGATTTTAATTTGATATTAGGGGAAAGCTTCAAAATCATTTTTTTTTGTTTTTTTCATTAGATTTCAAAAGGAAATCTAATCGATTTTGAAACAGGAAAAAAACAAAATGATATTAGGGTTTAATATAAGGGAAAAACTTCGACATCCAATTTTTTGGCCATATTTTATTAAAATTTTTAAAAGGAAATCTAATCGATTTCGAAAAAGAAAAACATACATAATTTTTTATGTTGGGGGTTTTTATTTGATATTAAGCTTCGGAATCCACTTGTTTGCCATATTTTAATTGGATTTAAAAAGAAAGAAATCTGATCGATTTTTAAATAGAAATATGTGTATATATATATATGCGCGTGTGTGTGTGTGTTTTTTTTTATCAGTATTAGGGGGAAGCTTCGTACCCTAATACTAAAGACCCCCCCAATACTAAAAATTCCTCCAGGTGTTTGTTATTTGGGTGGGTGGGTGAAGGGGCGACTGTTTAGCAACAGGGGGAAGGGATTAAACCGTTTTTTGTTTCTAATTTCAAAATCCATGAAAATAATCTTTAAATAGAATACTGCCAAGAATAGGATTTCGCAGCTTTCGCCTAGTATCAAATAAAACACCAACACCTGAATTAAAAAAACTAAAATTGACGATTTTAAAGGACGGACCCCAATAAAAGACACCCCGGTGTTGACTAGTTTTTTGTTCTTTGGGGGTGAAACCCTCACATGGTACCTTCATTTTTAAAATTGTTTCCTCAAGGGGATCAATTAAAAATCAGATTAACCAATTTGACATTTCCCAAAATTGGAAATCGCACCTAGTTTTTGTCATTTTGGGGGTATTTTTCGTAATAGGGAGAAAGGATTAGCAAAAATAATGCCTGATCAAAATGATGCTGATTCTGTGTGTTACAATCTTTTTGCCCACTACAGTGTCTACAGGGTTACAAGGGATGCCGTGCCAGCTAGAGTCCCAAGTCCATTCAACCAACACCCTAATCGATGAAGTTGGACTTGTTGAAATGGAAGTGGGACTGGACCAGTTGACATGGGGCGATGCTGACCTTCAACGGGAGCTTCGGCGCCTGAAGGACAACAGTTTGAAAATTCCGAACCTGAAATATATTTTCAAAATTGCCTTACTAAGAGTGATCCCCACCCTGACACACTATTCTGACATAGTTTCTGACATATCATCTGGACGTATATGTGGCACATATGTTCTGACATACTATCTTACATTCTTTTCTGAGATTCTATTTGACATTCTTTCTGGCATCCTATCTGGCATCTATTCTGACATACTTTCTGGAATATTCTATATTCTGATCCTGCCTTGCCATGAGTTTGGGCTGGGAGTGCTTTTATTTGCGTGGATCAATGCCAATGGCTTGAATATCCCCCAAATGTTGGTTTCACATGTTTGCACCCAATGATTGCCATTACCATTGATACCCCAAAATGGCCAGGTCCTGAATTTGAGAGTAGGTCCTGAAAAGTTTTCTGGGTACTGAAAAAACAGGATTTTGGCACAGGGTCTGAAAAAAGACGTAGGTGGAAGATTCAGGTATGCTGTTGGGTTGCAAAGCTGGGTTAATTAAAACCCTAAATCATGAAAAAGTTAAAGTCAAAATCACTGCGTATAGCCAGTGTTTTCATGGATCCTCTGATGATAAGTATATCATATTGTTTGGATGTGTTGTTTGAGTGTGGGCGAACCAGGGGGTTTGCCATATTACGAGTCTTAGCCAATACCATAAGTTGGTTTCAAAACCCCATGAATAGACTATAGTTATAAGATGTTATAAGTATCATAAATAAGAGTTATTGGAGTTATGTTCACCAGCTATGTTGGAAATCACCAACAAAAATCCCATGAGAAATCACCACTTTCCCATGGATGCCCCATGGTTTTTTTCGCCAGGCCTTGCCGCCTGCCCTGACGTCCATGATGCCCTTGGCTCCGCCCGAAGGTGCCGCAGGGGAGTTCGCTTAAACGCAGCCTGGGGAAATCATGGCTTTTTCATGCGGGAAATCATCCCCTTTTATGGGTTTGTCTGGAAATGGTGTATAGCCCCAATCTAACCATTTAGTGGGGATAGTGAGCATTTTCCCATGGATTTGAGGATACTCTATTTTCAGACAAACCCAAATGGCCGAAGTATTCAGGTGAGTGAAATATTTTCATCTACCCAGACTATATGCATCTATATGCTATCTATATGCTATCTATAAGCTGTTTGCATCCACTATTTTCATCCATGGATGCTAGTTCGTGGTCTATATGCTTTACATATATATATAAGCTATCCATAAGCCATGTATCACTGGGCTATGATTGTTAACCACTTGTGGGATGCACGGAACCGTGTATTAAAGTCTCTGGAGGGTCGGCCAATATTAAGTTATATATTTCTGGGTAAATTATACCCTCTGGTAATGGCTGACATAGCTATTGAAAATGGCCATTTATAGTGGATTTTCACATTGAAAATGGTGATTTTCCATAGTTATGTTAGTTTACCAGAGGGTAACGACCTCACGTCGTTCTCCCGAACCCTGGAATCATGGTTTTTCATTAGGGAAATCATCCCCTTTTATGGCCGCAAGATTCAGGTTAGTGAAATATGATAATTTACCCAGATATTTTGTGAATGTTGCTTGAATATTTTGTCACTAGCTTTTCAAAGATATACGCATAGTATTGAGAATGTGGTAACATATAATGAGACTGGTTGGTGGTTTCAAAGATTTTTTATGTTCCATAATATATGGGATAATCCTTCCCAGTGACTATTTTTCAAGATGGTTAAAACCACCAACCAGGAGAGATAAAAGCACAAAAAAAGGATTTGGGTTTGATGGGGATACCCTCTGGTAAACTAACATAGCTATGGAAAATCACCATTTACAATAGGTAGATTAACTATTTCAATGGGCCAATTTCCATCGTTTTTTGTATGTTTACCAGGCCGGCTACCCACTATGTGGCGATGAAGCCATGAAATATGGCCAACAATGGGATGGAATGTAGGCACCCTATTTTCAGACAACCCCACTTGCTTTCCATGGACAACACACATGATAAATATGGATAACTTTACACAGAAAAATGGTAAACAACTAGCTAATCAGAGCCCAAAAACTCTGGAATTTGGGAATATCACCAATACTGCAACAATTTATTGGCTTTCGAACACCATCTTCTTTTCGATTTGATGAAATGCGATGAACGATCTCACGATGGAATTTCGGAGGCGTCCCAAACAACCACCAGATGCCCAATTCCTAGGGTAAGACGTCCCACTTAAAGTGAGCCATAAAGATACCTCTGTTCATGGCTTACTTTGTTGGTTCTTATTCTAGCTGGTTAAACATGGCGATTAATAAATCATGAACGAAGCAAGAAAATCGGAATATTTGCTCACCAATCCATGGGATTCTTCAATTGGGTATGGGTCAAAATTAGGTACCCCAATTTCATTGGATGGTTGTTCTACTAAACTAGACTAATTTCCATCTGTGGTCCCATTAATGGTCTTCCATTTTGACCCACATCCAATTCTCATTCGTATTTTTCTCTTATCGAGTTCGTGATTTTTCTTGTTGGTCAAGCTATAAGCTATATACATCGCTCATCTTTTTTTAAGTCTAGGGGATGGTCACAAAAATCCATTGGATAAAGCCTCTGAAATCAAGGATGATCAGGGCTCTCAGAGAGACCATGGTGTTCCCCATGAAGAACCGATTTGGATTTCGGGTATTGATGTATTAATAATCATTTATATGTGTATTATATAATATGATAATATAATAATAATAATATATGATAATATACAATAATATACAATAGTAATAATAATAACAATAATAATAATGATAATAATAATAATATATAACAATATATAATAATATAATAATAATATATAATATTATATAGATTTTATATTATATACATATATATATATATATTATATATATTATATTTATTAATATTCTGTATGTTGTGCATATTTAACTGCATCTTTCGGCTCCCAGTTACAGTATACCTGGCGTTTCCGAGACGGTCTCCTCCCCTGACCTGCAGGATATCTTGCGGACGCACCTGATGGTCAAATGGCCTGGGCCCCTAAAAAAGTTTGACCATTGATTGGCCAGCAACCATAGGGAGAAATAGTGGGATTTCATGCACAGAGGGGCCCCCCAGTTATAAGTTGGTTTAGATTCGCCCCAATAACTATAGTTATTTGCGTACCATAAACCATAGTGACATTGGAGTTATGTTCACCAACTTAGCTATCGTTTGGGGGCCCCACTTTGTGGGAATATAGATATATATAGGGATTTGGTGGGATTTCATGGGAATATAGTTATATATATATATACATATTTGAAATGATCATGTGATATAAGTTTATCTAGTATAACAATGGGAATATATAGTGACTACTGGGTATCCGATATGTTTTTTTGCCCTAGGGTAAAACTCACGTAGATGTGGATTTTTCTGGCTGGTGTCCGTTCGGAAAATCATCGAGAAATGGTTGAGGTTCCACATCTATGTTAGTTTACCCCAGGGTATATACCATCTGGTTATTTAACAAAGCCATAGAAAGTCACCATTTTTAATTGGAAAATCCACTATTTCAATTGTCATTTTCAATAGCTATGTTAAATTGCCAGAGGGTATATAACAATTATTGGTATGAAGAGTGGCTTAATCGGCTTAATCTACCAAATTCAAAAATAAATGAACTAGTTGGTATTTATACCTTGTTTAATGCAATGTAATGTG
Source organism: Cladocopium goreaui (assembly GCA_947184155.2). Classification (NCBI taxonomy): domain Eukaryota; class Dinophyceae; order Suessiales; family Symbiodiniaceae; genus Cladocopium; species Cladocopium goreaui. Next base: position 76,395 of record CAMXCT020000651.1, on the reverse strand, counting down.
GGGTTCCCGAGTGATGTGGATGTTGGTTTAGATTCACCCTATGAATACTATAGCTATAAGTGCGATAAACCATAGTGACATTGGAGTTGTAAACCAACTTGGGTATCTAGGGGGCCCCACTCTGTACTTATAGCTGGCTTATTCTACCAATGAGTCAGGGTTGCTCCAACCCTTTTTGGTAGGTTATAGCCGCTTGGGGGAAAATTGCTATCTATTTCGGTGGTTTTACTTCTCCATCTACCCGATAGTATTAGGGGTCTTGGGAGCAACCTTGTGGAGGATACTGGGGGGTTTGACATTAATGTGCCAGCTATTTTGGTGTGTATCGGTCAAGTAGAGATATGGGAATTTCCTAAAATGGGGGTACCCCAAAAATGGATGGTTTATAATGGACAATCCATCTATAGATGGATGATTTGGGGGTATCCCTATTTTAGGAAATCACCATATCGAAGCGTGGGAATAAATGTTTCTTTCCGTCTGTTTTTACGTCTCTACACAGATTGTCACCGACACCTCTCTCCGTACATATTTGAATGCGCACATTTGGACGACAGCCATATTTCTTGATCCACTATACATGGCCATTTTCAATAGCAAACTGTTAGTTTACCAGAGGGTATTTCTAGTGTTTTACCAATGTCCAAGCATGGTTGATGGGAATCTTGATCCAATTCCCATGCTCGTTGCCCAAAATTAACAGATCGACAGATTGACCACCTCAGTTAGAATCGGTGATTAGTCAGTTACCATCTGGTTATTTAACATAGCCATGGAAAATCCCTGAACTAAATGGAGGTAATTTAGCTGGGAAAATCATCTATTTCTATGGGCCATCTATACCATGGCAATGTTAGTCATAACCAGAGGGTACTATCCATAGATTGGGTCGCTGGGTCGTTGGGTCATTTCTGGACATGTTGCAGCAACTGTTTATCCAGTCGGAACCTTTGAAACATTGGTATGATCCCATCATACGTGCTGGTTTGCCAAATATTCCTTTAGGAGCACGTACTGTGACCCCTACAATAACCTACAAATTGATATGTTGGCAACTCAGTGACCTGAAAACGTTGTGGACTGGCATTGATTGACATTAGTCTGTCCAAAACTGGGGTATCTCCAAACTTGCAACAGGTTTGTGATGGTTTGTGCTTTCAACTTTCTTTTATTGTTAATAAGAAATTGACGAGAACATGCAACTAGGGGTGGAACATGCTGGAAACCAGCAACTAGATGTGTTTTGGATGGGATGCCGATGAACCAGAATTAACCAACAATTATGGATAACTAAATTATGTTAAGTATATTCATTGATAATTGATGATGTAAGTATAGTTCCATTACATCAATTAACTATCATGGATACCAACAATTATGCCATTATGTTATGCCAACCAATGATAGTTCCATTGATGGCAGAATTCCTACTGTTATCCCACGTTGGTGCTTTCAGTATTTAGGATGATCATTCCCATTGTTTAATAGATTTCAGTGGAGTGGCCACCAATAAGTTATGTTTCTAAGCTGTTCCATGAGTGGTTAATTTCCATTAGAATGGCTAATAATTAGGCTAGGATATGATTAGCCATTTTTAGAAGGCTTATATTTCAGTGGTTATACCATTGAGCCATTATTGGCTAATTTCCTGCTTAATGGCGAACAAAACCATTGGTCCAAGAGTTCCATTAACCCAACGAAATTGTGTTGCAATCAAGGAGAAATGGAATTGGTTACAGTATGAAGTAATGTGAACCCTGGATTAATAACCCCCTTGGCTGTTTATTTGGGAGGGTACCATTTAAGTATCAGATAATGAGTATTGGAGGAGTACCACCCTAATTAATAAACTATGGTTTATTAATCCGGGATTGACATTACTACCTAGTTATTGGAGATTATGAACTAACCCATATTAAGAAAACCTATCAACCAACTAGTATAGCCAGCATGGGGTATGCTATATTTTGCCCAGTTGAATAGGGATTATCAAGTATTAGTAGTAAAAATTGAAGACTGGCATCCTAGGTAGTTGATATTTGTAAACTATCAACCATAATTACCCTCTTGCAATCAAAGGTTAGCAATGGGAAATCCCCGAACTAAGTGGAGAATGTAGCTGGGAAAATACTCTATCAATGGGAGATTTTCCAGCATTCTATGTTTGATTACCAGACTGTAACTTCAGTAACTTCTCCCAATATTGATGGTTTTTATTTTATTATTCCATTATATCACATATATCACTATTAATCATAATTCCCCATTCTATAATCATAGTGACCACGTGATTAACCATTAGTAACCGCTATTAACCACTATGAACCATGAACCACTATTAAGAACTATGAATCACTATTAATCCACATTAATCCACATTAATCCACTATTACCATCTATAAATCACTATTAACATCTATTAACCACTATTAATCAGTATTAACCGTTATTAACCATTACTCATCATCAATCCAGCATGGCTCTCTCGTGAGGTTTGCGACTTTGGCACCACAACGGAGCTGGTGGAATACGATACGAGCCCTCTAAGGCACCGGTTTTTGACAAACGAGGTGAAACAGCGGAGAAAAAAGGGGCCAAGGCCATGAAAATAGGGATGAATGATTTCTTCGTGATTTATGAGCTACAAAAAGAGAGAATAAGATATACAGTAATAAGTACCATAATATGGGATTTTCAGCTACCCAAAATGGATTTCGACCCGCACGCACAAAGCGCGGTTGATTTTTTTGCATCTCCATTTCGTCACAGGCAAAGCGTCAAAAGTCCGCCGATTCACCATAGATTCACCTTCGACAAAACTCTCGTCTGTCTGAAAATAGGGTACCCCCAAATTTGAAGGGGTATACCATAGATGTCGTTTTCCCATTGGTTGGTTGTTTAATAGAGGGGTTTGTTTACCCCGTTAACAACAGGTAAATGATGATAGATGGTATACCAAACCGGCCCCTCTATTTTTACCAAAAGGACATTATTGGGGTACACCACAATGAATGGCTGGTTGGTGGTTTCAAACATTTGGATTATTTTCCATAGTATATGGGATAGTCCTTCCCATTGACTTTCATACTTTTCAAGGTGGTTAAAACCACCAACCAGATGGTAATAGTGGTGGTTAATAGTGATTAATAGTGATTAATAATGGTAATAGTGGTGGTTAATACTTTTGTGAGTGATTTTCCCTATTCAAATACATTTTTGGGGGCATACCACAATTTCAGTCAAGCCTAGATACTGTATCATATTGTTGGTTCGTTGTTTATGTGTCCAAATATAGCCCACTGTATCCCCATTATGATGGTTGATTATATGGCTACGAGTCAAAACCCTGGTACACTGGACACTAGGTACCCTAAAATAGATTGTTTATGGGTGTTGATTACCCAAAATATGGTAATGTCATAGGTAACTTGACCCATCCCCATATAATGTAATATATGGGATTGCCTATCCCCATTTCTATCCATTTCTGTTGCTCAACCTAGACTTGCTGATGATTTTTTACTTTCCCAAAGAGGAATTCACTACTGGGGAATCTATATATAGGAAACATGTTTTGTTTTTTTTGGGTCCTTAAGCAAATGCAAACAAATCAGAAAAAACACAACTACAAATATGGGAATGTTGGCAATCCAAAAAACATGTTCCCATGCAAATTCATGGAAAATGCCAGTGACTTCCCAAATTTATCTCATTGTCAGGCGGGGCTATATGCCGTCACTCCCAACGTCTCAACCCGACCGGGGAGATGATTTTGAGCCGTGACACTGCCACGGGATGCACGGACCAGGGGATAAGACAGGAGACGTAGGGATGAGAAACGGAACATGCTGCGGACAATCATGGTAAATACCATCTGATTATGACTAACATAGCCATAGAAAATCACCATTTTTAATAGGTAAACCATCTATTTCTATGGGCCATCTATACTAATCTATACCATGGCAAACTGTTAGTCATAACCAGATGGTACATGGTAAATCATGATAATTTTTATGATTTCTTAAATCCTGTTTGTTTTCCTGGTGGATGATGGGATGATCAGGGTCAATCCATTGAAACAAAGGTTTTCATGTGGATTATTCCAATGGAGCTGCTCGGAGAAATGGTTGTATCGTGTTGTATCCATATTCCTATCTTGCACGGGAGCAAAGGAGCTACGAAGAGTTTTTCCAACCACATGATAGGATAGAAACAACAAAAAGAGGGACAACTGCAAGAAATGATGCAGATGTTGCCATGAAAGATGCACAACATGGATAAATTTGAACAACAGGCAAGGGAAAAAACAACAAATTACATAAACATGCACACAATTGGATTTCAACACACTTAAATGGGAACTCAACCAGCAAGAATTGGTTCTTTTCAACCAACAAAAAGGGGAAAGATAGGATATAGATGGACCGGCCACCCTGAGTTTTATTTTGGATCCAACATCGAGACAGTCTTCAGCCAATTGGAATTCGGATTGCAGATTCCATTTGGCCTCAAGAGGGGTTGCAAGGATCCATCAGTGTGGGATGCAGGGACCATGGACGAATGGTTCCTGCCAGATATTTTGACAGAGTAAAGTACTGCAACTGGTGGTTTGCTTGGGCGTTGATTGTGATGAAACAGGGCCTTTTTTACAAGATGATTGGGATGAAACGGGACCAAATTTACTGGGGGCTATGACCAAGTAGATCCTTTATGCATATATATTATACATATGAATGACCCAGTGATCAGTGGATCCTTTGCAAATATACGTGTAAAAATCTAATACAAGACCTCACAATGGGGCCCCAGCAATGTAGGCCCCGTGGTTGCTTCATCCGTGGCTGTTGATGTTCTGCTCAGCATTTTTCAATGTCAGGAAGCTGGGGACCGTCCGACAAAATGTCGAAGAATTGTGAACATCCAGCAATAAACTGGAGATATCAGCACCAATATATCCCTTGGTCAATGGGATTTTGGTTTCCCATTTTTTCCATTTGGTGCCAACAAACATATGAGCTGTGGTCAATACTCATGCTTAATAACCATTAATAGGGGCTAGTCATCCAATGGTTCATAGGGATTTATAATAACCATTATAAGGATCCTTATTATGGATGGGATGACCATCAACCATATAGTGAGTATTGACCATGGCTCATATGGACTGAATAAGAAACGACGGCGCCTTCAGGGAGGACCGGACCCGGTCCGACGCTGTGAATCCTGACGTTTCTTCGGTCACCGCGAATGCGGGGCCAGGCTCCAAGGCTTCCAAGGCCTCGGATCTTCTGGGATCGTGGGCTGGTCGCCACATACATTTAGATAGGTATATCCCAACAACATAACAACTATTATTATGGTAATGATACATCTATAGTTGATATAATGTTACATCATTTTACATCCAAAAAAATGGAATGGTCTAAATTTAGCTATCTGGTGGGTCGATGATCCCAATTGACATATTTTTCAGCCAGAACCAGCAAATGAGCTTCTTTTTTTGGGTAACCACTGGTTCTCCATATCTGGGCCAAAAGCCAAGTAACAACCCATGAGTACACCAGCAAAAGCACCTGGTCAAAGTACTAGGGCCGCAGAGCGCGTGGACAATGGTGCCGTGTTGAGCAAAAAGACCGTTGTCTCGTCATGGTTTCAAGCTGCTTTAAGCTACAGTAAAGAAACCTAGCAATGAGGAAAATTACTTCATTTATACACATATATAATTATATATATATATAAGTAACACACGCATATATATATATATCACATTAACATGTATCCAGTTGCAGAAGATGATTTGTCTATTAAACACAGAGGGGGCTGTTCCATCTCTATGTTGAGTACCAGAGGATACATTCGAGGACTTCAACTGTCAACTGTCCCATTTTGGATCAGGATGTCACCAGCAACGACAAAGAATGCCCAATTGGACTTCAGAGGGTTGGCAAACATAACTGGCGAACCAGCAATAGTTGGGATATATACATTAATCAAATGGATGTAAAATGATGCAACATTTTATCAACATTTATCAACTATAGATGTATCATTACCATATATATAGTTGTTATGTTGTTGGGATATACCTGTCTAAATGTATGTTATCATCCCTTTTCAATGGTGGAATTAAAATGATGTGAAGGGTCATGGTCGAAACGGGCCCAAGATGTACCCCAAAACCACTGTTTTTCCCAGTAAAGAAACAACGGTTTAAGGATGTTCCAGTAGGGTCCTCCATGATTTAGGACTTCCCAGTAGATTCAATGGGAATTCCAGGATCCTAAAATGGAGGTACCTACCATATATAAGGCCTATTGTTCAGGCCTAAATTTCAGGGAATATCCCCACAACATATGGCCAGAAATATGGTACTAAGTTGGTACCTCCATGTATTGGATCCTGGAATGACCATTGAAATATGGTTTCAAATATCCCAATATGGTTACCTACCATATATAAGGCCTAAATTTTAGGATCCTGGAATGACCATTGATAGATTCCCATGTTTATTGGTGACTTTCCATGATTACCAGGTATTCCTTGCCAGCACATTTCCCATGATTCAACCCGAATTTTTGAGAGGCTCATATGGCGCAGCAGTCGGCGCTGGTTGGCGTTTTGAAACATGGCCATATTTGTGGCGAAATACCATAGAGAAACCAAAGAAAACATTCATGGTTCACTCTTACTTTGCAGTAGTTGACTCTTTTTCACGTTTTACAGTCTTTGAATATGTTTCATGGTTTATGAATGTTTATAAGTTATAAGCTTTATCCAATTTCAAATGGGAATCAAAACTTCTGACTGCAACCAGAAGTTTTGCTGATATCTACCAGTCAAACATCAAATGTTGCGGCTGATGAGGTTTTCAATGACTTGACCCATCCCCTCAGCATCGGAAAGGCATCAGAATCTTGAGATGTCGCAGGAGTCAGAAGATGTCAGCAGTGTTGGTTTTCCTAGAGAAGAAGTCTTGTTTCATGATTTTCATGCCCGAAACGACGCCTGCGAAGCTGAAAAAGCTGAAATCGGCGTTTTGGCTGACTACGTAGCGAGAGAAAGAAGAGGCTTCCCAATGATGGGCCATGCAGCAAAATATGATGTCCAGTAGTGGGGTTGTCACTATAGGATCCAAAAACAGATACCATCTTGTTATTTAACATAGCCATGGAAAATCACCATTTTTAATAGGTAAACCCAGGTAAACCATCTATAAATGGGCCATTATCCATGGCTATGTTAAATAACCAGAGGGTAGAGCATTTTCCACGCACTTTCCAGAGATGAGATCCAAGTGTTTGTTAGGAGACGGTGACTGCAACTGCCTCTTATGATTTTTCACGGGCTTTGAAAAACCAACAGTCAGTCACAACTCCCATTCTTGTTGGGTATTATCTGCATTGTTGGCAAGAATTCCTTTGAGATATTGCACTTTTTGTTCTAATTATTGTTTTTTTCCTTTCCATCCTAAAAACTATGCGAAAATCATCTGCGATCCCTGCCAAATTTCTGGAAAATCCAACCAGTTTAGATGGATTGTTTGTTAAATCTCAATGTTTGATGATTCTTGTGACTGAACCGCTTGTTTTTGTGGGGTGAAAGTCCTAGAGGTGCCAGGTTTTATGGCTTTGAACTCCAATTTTTCAGATTTTTTGTGAGTAAATCCAACCTTCAATCGGTCAACCTTGATGGGTTTTTTGATGGCTTTGCAGAATCATGAGATACTACGGTGGGTGGAAGAAATCCTGCACCACCTCTTTTTCAGCTTAGATTTCAAGTGTAGGCCTTTGAAAGTGGTGCAGGATTTCTTCCATCAACAGTATGGAGGGGGCAGCCCTGGTAATTTCATTTCTTCCGAGCCAACTGAGCCACTGGTACCCTCTGGTAAATTAACATAGCTATTGAAAATCACCATTTTGAATAGGTAAATCAACTATAAATGGTACATTTTCAATAGCTATTTTGACATAACCAGAGGGTATGAAAAATTGCTTGGATTTCTTGGGGCCAACTGAGTTCCCTCCAGCAAGGCACACTACGGGATTGATGATCTTCACGTTGGACGGGCAGTTGACATGTCACCTGAACAGTGCCTGGGAGCAAAATTGAAAATCGCGGATGTTTCTCGTCCCAGAAACCATGGTTTTTTTCTCGGAAAAGATGGAAATATATGGGAAACGATGGGAAAATATGAAATCATATGGGAGAATATGGGACCAGATGGGAGAATATGGGAAAATATGGACAGATTGGGCATATGGGAAACTGCTGGAACATCATCTGGAAAAGGAGGTTTTAAATGGGAACGTCATCTACAAAATGAGGCAAGACCCGAATGATAAACACCCATCAGAAGACCCAAGTGGATGTAGGGGATTAAGCCACAAATTTGGGACCATAGAATGGGGTGCTTAGTATGAAGGGATGATTGGGTTAGTATGATTGGCAACTTTCAGATTTGTTTCCGTTGGCCGCCACCCACAAGTTTATGTAAGTTGGGGGTTTTATATATATATAATTGTATATATAATATATATAGTTATATATATATATATATAAAATTATATATATCTCCATGTATTGAGGTGGTAAATCCCAGCAATCCCCAAATTCACCAGAAGTAGGATGGTATTTAATGATCAGCCCTTCGGCCTTGTTTCCAGTGTTTTTTTGCCCGGGATCGTTGGAGAGAATGATCCCCATCCCCCCCGTAAAGTCACATAAATTAGCTATGGAGTTCCACAATTTTAGTCGCTAAATCATGGTAAATCAACTATAAAAATCATCTAACATCTCTATTTCTATGGGCCATTTCATCAACATTAATCAACATCAATCCACTATTAACATCTATTACTCACAATTAACCACTATTAATCAACATTAATCCACATTAATCCACTATTACCATCTATAAATCACTATTAACCACTATCAATCAACATTAATCCACATCAATCCACTATTACCATCTATAAATCACTATTAACCACTATTAATCAACATTAATCCACATTAATCCACTATTACTATCTATAAATCACTATTAACCACTATCAATCAACATTAATCCACATTAATCCACTATTACCATCTATAAATCACTATTAACCACTATTAATCAACATTAATCCACATTAATCCACTATTACCATCTATAAATCACTATTAACCACTATTAATCAAGTTTAATCCACATTAATCCACTATCACCCTCTATAAATCACTATTAACCACAATTAACCACTATTAATCAACTTTAATCCACATGAATCTGGCCATTTCCATCCATGTTCCATGGCTCTCCCAAGGTCAAGCCACAAAGACCTACCGAGCTTGGTACGAGGGCTGGAGATCTACCCAGAGGTACCGAGCTGGAGATGCAGTACAAAAACTGGGCGAAATGGCAGCATCCAAGTGGACAAACATGTTGGTTAATAGTGATTAATAGTAGTTAATAGATGTTAATAGTGATTGATAGTGGTTAATACGGTGGATGGTTGCAAAATCCGAATCACCAGTTGATAGGTGGTAAACATCCCATTATTTAGGGTTTCAACCATCCAAGGTGGTGCAGGATTTCTTCCATCCACAGTAGTGCTTAATATGAACCGTTATGAAACATTATTAACATTTTTTTTACTAGTATTGACCAGTTGTGACACATTATTAACCCTTTTTTGGCTAGTGTGAACCAATCATATTGGTGAATACTAATAATAAACCATGGTTAATAATGGTTCATAACGTTTCTTATTAATGATGGTTACCCAAACTGGTAACGTGGCTAGCTGGACAATCCCCGAACTAGCCATGGAGGTGTCCAGCTGGGTAATTCATCCAGTTTGATTGCCGGAGAGATCCATGGATCATCATGGACCATGGTAGATGTGAAGACTTGCACTTAGAAATCCTGGATTTCTGACTCCAATTTAGGAAGCATATTTTTTCTTGATAAAAATCCGGAAAGCTCAGCAATTCAAGGAGAGTGACACCACAGGCTTGGTTGGTAAATGTCATCCCCCTGGTTGCCGAGCCGGATGATGCTGGACGATAGCAAGTGGATAGTATCTGGATAGTGGAAAAATCCCCAAGTGGGACACAGTGAATTAAACCATGTGGCATGGATAAAACATGGCTTGTTTTCCCATAATTATTTGGGGATGGTCATCAATCCATATTTTCATATAGTGGTTTAGTGTGGTGACTTTTCTTCCATGGCATGGGATGACCATAAAGCATAAAGCAAAAAAACTCCATGGGCTGAAACTAATGGGCCATGGCTTTCATAGCAAACTGTTAAATTGTCTGAGGGTATTTCAGTGGTGTTCCCTCCGGCTAGGAGCGTTGGAGAGCTTACGGACGCAGAGGTTCAACGTTTGTTGGAGGCGGGGGGAAGGCATTTTGGGATTCCCGCAATCATGGTGGTGTCAAGGGGATATCATCAGCAGCTATAGGGTGGTGCCCCATAGTTTGCTAAGTTGGTATTACCAGTAGTACCCGCACGAGGCGGGGCGGAAGTTGCCTTAAAGATATATATAAGACCTTTCTCATCTATAGAACTTGCATGCGCCGTGCGCCAGCGAAGCCCGTGCGTGCGTGCACTCTGCGAAACTGGTGTCTTGTTTCACATGTCACATTTGAAGCTCCACGTCACACTTCACACCTGACAGTCTTCACACTCCACACTACACACTGCACTCTTCACACTGCACTCTGCGCACTGCACACTCCACACTTCACACTTCACACTCCACACTCACACTCCACACTTCACACTGCACGCTTCCCACTGCACACTCCACACTTCACACTTCGCACTCCACACTTCACACTTCACAGTCCACACTTCACACTTCGCACTCCACACTTCACACTTCACACTCCACACTTCACACTTCGCACTCCACACTTCACACTTCACAGTCCACACTTCACACTTCGCACTCCACACTTCACACTTCACAGTCCACACTTCACACTTCACAGTCCACACTTAACAGTCCACACTTCACACTTAACACTCCACACTTCACACTGCACTCTTCACGCCCCACACTTCACACTGCACCCTTCACACTCCACACTTCATCTCATCTGAGCTCTTCTCACCTTATCCCAGCTCATCTCTTCTCATCTCATCTCTTCTCATATGTCATCTAAGCTTTCATGAATCATTTCCTGCTACTACTACTAAGGAACTGGATCTCGACGCCAAAGCGACAAAAAGACGATTTTGAAGCACTTTTTAAAAGGAATTTTAAAAGGAAAATTATTAGCGCCAAAGTTGAGAAAATCTGCTGACAAATCACTTTCGCAGCCTTGATGCAGCCGTTCCAATACGATTTACGATCTTCAACTGCAAAAGACAATAGTATTACGCATGCAGCCGCTGCACCAAGCAACCTTGACGCAGCCACTACAATGCGATCTGCAGCGACTGAGTTGCAAAACACAATTAGAACTACGTGCAATGGCGTCGGAAATTGCAGCTCCAAAACCGGATCTCGACGCCAAAGGGACAAAAAGACGATTTTGAAGCACTTTTTAAAAGGAATTTTAAAGGAAAATTATTAGCGCCAAAATTGAGAAAATCTGCTGACAATTCACTTTCGCAGCCTTGATGCAGCCATTCCAATACGATTTACGATCTTCAGCTGCAAAAGAGAATAGTATTACGCATGCAGCCGCTGCACCAAGCAACCTTGACGCAGCCACTACAATGCGATCTGCAGAGACTGAGTTGCAAAACACAATAGAACTACGTGCAATGGCGTCGGAAATTGCAGCTCCAAAACCGGATCTCGACGCCAAAGCGACAAAAAGACGATTTTGAAGCACTTTTTAAAAGGAATTTTAAAAGGAAAATTATTAGCGCCAAAATTAAGAAAATCTGCTGACAAATCACTTTCGCAGCCTTGATGCAGCCATTCCAATACGATTTACGATCTTCAGCTGCAAAAGACAATAGTATTACGCATGCAGCCGCTGCACCAAGCAACCTTGACGCAACCACTACAATGCGATCTGCCACCACAGCTTCAAGAAACGCATAGAACTACGCACACAGACACAACCACTCGTTGCAAAACACATAGGAGGAACAATTCGCGCACAAAACGACCGCAGCCGCACCCGTCGCACAGACGAGGTACCTTTCATCGTCGGCTGCAGCCACTTTACACGGAAAAACGCAAGGTTTCGTGCTCCGGCTTCCTCCCCAAAACATAGCCCATGCAACATTCATGCAGCCATTACAATGCGTTTCGCAGCCCACAGCTTCAAGAAACGCATAGAACTACGCACACAGGAACAACCACTCGTTGCAAAACACATAGGAGGAACAATTCGCGACAGAAACGACCCCAGCCGCACCCGTCGCACAGACGAGCTACCTTTCATCGCCGGCTGCAGCCACTTTACACGGAAAAACACAAGGTTTCGTGCTCCAGCTTCCTCCCCAAAACATAGCCCATGCAACATTCATGCAGCCATTACAATGCGTTTCGCAGCCCGCAGCTTCAAGAAACGCATAGAACTACGCACGCAGGAACAACCACTCGTTGCAAAACACATAGGAGGAACAATTCGCGACAGAAACGACCCCAGCCGCACCCGTCGCACAGACGAGGTACCTTTCATCGCCGGCTGCAGCCACTTTACACGAAAAACACAAGGTTTCGTGCTCCAGCTTCCTCCCCAAAACATAGCCCATGCAACATTCATGCAGCCATTACAATGCGTTTCGCAGCCCACAGCTTCAAGAAACGCATAGAACTACGGACACAGGAACAACCACTCGTTGCAAAACACATAGGAGGAACAATTCGCGACAGAAACGACCCCAGCCGCACCCGTCGCACAGACGAGCTACCTTTCATCGTCGCCTGCAGCCACTTTACACGGAAAAACACAAGGTTTCGTGCTC
>CAMXCT020000651.1:0-63364 GCA_947184155.2 Cladocopium goreaui | reverse complement strand
GGAGGAACGATTCGCGCACAAACCCCCCCCAGCCGCCCCCGCCGCACAGACGAGGTACCTTTCATCGCCGGCTGCAGCCACTTTACACGGAAAAACACAAGGTTTCGTGCTCCCGCTTCCTCCCCAAAACATAGCCCATGCAACATTTATGCAACAGAAGGTCATCACTTCCCTGTTTCACCACTTCCCTTCGTCACCACTTCCCTTCTCCACCACTTCCCTTCCTCACTATACCTCCCTTCATCACCACTCCCCTTCTTCACCACTTCCCTTCTTCACCACTTCCTTTCCTCACCACTTCCCTTCGTCACCACTCCCCTTCATCATCACTTCCCTTCGTCACCACTTCCCTTCGTCACCACTTCCCTTCGTCACCACTTCCCTTCCTCACCACTTCCCTTCGTCACCACTCCCCTTCATCATCACTTCCCTTCTTCACCACTTCCCTTCTTCACCACTTCCCTTCCTCACCACTTCCCTTCGTCACCACTCCCCTTCATCATCACTTCCCTTCTTCACCACTTCCCTTCGTCACCACTTCCCTTCTTCACCGCTTCCCTTCCTCACCACTTCCCTTCTTCACCACTCCCCTTCATCATCACTTCCCTTCTTCACCACTTCCCTTCCTCACCACTTCCCTTCTCCACCACTTCCCTTCCACACCACTTCCCTTCGTCACCACTCCCCTTCATCATCACTTCCCTTCTGCACCACTTCCCTTCTTCACCACTTCCCTTCATCATCACTTCCCTTCTTCACCACTTCCCTTCGTCATCACTTCCCTTCGTCACCACTCCCCTTCATCATCACTTCCCTTCTTCACCACTTCCCTTCGTCATCACTTCCCTTCTTCACCACTTCCCTTCCTCACCACTTCCCTTCGTCACCACTCCCCTTCATCATCACTTCCCTTCTTCACCACTTCCCTTCGTCACCACTCCCCTTCATCATCACTTCCCTTCTTCACCACTTCCCTTCCTCACCACTTCCCTTCCTCACCACTTCCCTTCCTCACCACTTCCCTTCCTCACCACTTCCCTTCCTCACCACTTCCCTTCCTCACCACTTCCCTTCGTCACCACCCTGTGTCATAGCTTCTTTTTCTTTTGTTATGTATTGCAACATCATGCACCACTCCCCTTCATGGTTGCCAGTTCCCTTCCTCACCAATCCCCTTCATCATCACTTCCCTTCTTCACCACTTCCCTTCCTCACCACTTCCCTTCGTCACCACTCCCCTTCATCATCACTTCCCTTCATCATCACTTCCCTTCGTCACCACTTCCCATCGTCATCACTTCCCTTCCTCACCACTTCCCTTCCTCACCACTCCCCTTCACCACTTCCCTTCCTCACCACTCCCCTTCCTCACCACTTCCCTTCCTCACCACTTCCCTTCCTCACCACTTCCCTTCTTCACCACTTCCCTTCTTCACCACTTCCCTTCGTCACCACTCCCCTTCATCATCACTTCCCTTCGTCACCACTTCCCTTCCTCACCACTTCCCTTCCTCACCACTTCCCTTCGTCACCACTCCCCTTCATCATCACTTCCCTTCATCATCACTTCCCTTCGTCACCACTTCCCTTCCTCACCACTTCCCTTCCTCACCACTCCCCTTCATCATCACTTCCCTTCTTCACCACTTCCCTTCTTCACCACTTCCCTTGTTCACCACTTCCCTTCTTCACCACTTCCCTTCGTCACCACTTCCCTTCTTCACCACTTCGCTTCCTCACCACTTCCCTTCTTCAACATTTCCCTTCCTCACCACTTCCCTTCGTCACCACTCCCCTTCATCATCACTTCCCTTCTTCACCACTTCCCTTCGTCACCACTCCCCTTCATCATCGCTTCCCTTCTTCACCCACCCTGTGTCATAGCTTCTTATTCTTTTGTTATGTATTATTACATTATGTATTGTTATGTGATCTACCACCCTTCATCAAGGTCAACTGCATAGCTTCTTATTCTTTTGTTATATGTTGTTAGATGACATACCACCCTTCATCATTTCAAGTCTCAGAATTTGTCCGTAACTCGGAAGTATTGCTTCCCAACTTCCTTTGATCATGGAAATCCCATAGGAATCCCACAGAAATCTCATAGAAAGATCATAGATATAACATGGAAATAGCATAGGAACCACAAAGAAATCCCATAAAAAATTCCATAGTAATCCCATAGAAAAATCATAGAAACATCATCGAAGGAAGTTTAGAAGTCAAACTTCCGACAATATGGACAGATGAAAAGCAGAGTAGGGAAGAGGCAGAGAGAAGAGAAAGATTAGAAGAGATAAGAGTAGAAGAGAAAGAGTACGATGCGCGAAAAGGTAGGAAAGTCGCGATTCAGTGGCTCCGGAGGGTCGAAAAGATTTGTGGCTCCGGAGGGTCGAAAAGTAGGCTCGCTAAAGCGGCGGGTGCGGAGCTAGCTCGCCAGATGAGAGAAGAAAAATTGCACGCCGTTGTGGCGCGAAGCACATTTCCAAGTCAAAATGCACAAAGCACACCAGGTCGAGGCAGTTGAGATGTCGAAAAAGTGCACGCCGTTGTGGCGCGAAGCACATTTCGAAGTCAAAATGTACAAAGCACACCACGCTCGGACCACTTTTTGATTGGAAAAGTGCACGCCGTTTTGGCGCGAAGCACATTTCGAAGTCAAAATGTTAAAAAAACGAGGGGTTCGGACCACTTTTGGAGGTTCAGATGTCGAAAAAGTGCACGCCGTTGTGGCGCGAAGCACATTTCGAAGTCAAAATGTTAAAAGCACCAGGGGTTTGGACCGCTTTTGGAAGTTCAGATGTCGAAAAAGTGCACGCGGTTGTGGCGCGAAGCACATTTCGAAGTCAACATGTTAAAAACACTAGGGGTTTGGATCACTTTTGGAGGTTCAGATGTCGAAAAAGTGCATGCCGTTGTGGCGCGAAGCACATTTCGAAGTCAAAATGTTCAAAACACGAGGGGTTCGGACCACTTTTGGAGGTTCAGATGTCGAAAAAGTGCGTGCCGTTGTGGCGCGAAGCACATTTCGAAGTCAAAATGTTAAAAACACAAGGGGTTCGGACCACTTTTGGAGGTTCAGATGTTGCTTCGCGTGGCAGGCGCAAGCGATTGTGCACCTTGTCAAAAGTGAGCAAAACGTGAGGGTCTTGTAACATTTTCAACTACAACCACCACTACACTCCAATACATTACACTACAACTTCACCTTCACTACATTCTACTACACTACACTCCACTACACTACATTGCACTCAATTACATTCAATTACACTACACTACACTACATTACATTACACTACATTCCACTACACTACACTACATTACACTACACTACATTCCACTACACTACACTACATTACACTGCACTACACTACCTTCCACTACACTTCACTACATTACACTACACTAAACTCCACAACACTACAACTACAACTACACAACTACACTCCACTACACTCCACTACACTAAATTACATTTCACTACACCAAATTACATTACACTACACTACATTACACTACACTATACTCCACTACACTACACTACATTACACTACATGACACTACCTTCCACTACACTACACTACATGACACTACACTACACTACCTTCCACTACACTTCACTACATTACACTACACTACACTCCAAAACACTACAACTACAACCACACAACTACACTCCACTACACTCCACTACAATAAATTACACTTCACTACACTACATTACACTACACTACACTCCACCGGACTACACTACACTACACGACCTTCCACTACACTTCACTACATTACACTGCACTCCACTACACTACAACTACAGCTACAACTACAACTACACTCCACTACACTCCACTACACTACATTACACTATACTACATTACACTACATTACACTACATTCCACTACGCTCCACTACACTACACTACATTACACTTCACTACATTACACTGAATGACACTGCACCACAGATAGACAGGTATATAGACAGATAGATAGGTAGATAGACAGATAGACAGCTAGACAGATAGACAGATGAAAGAGAGAGAGAGAGAGAGAGAGATAGATAGATAGATAGATAGTTAGATAGATAGATTAGATAGATTAGATAGATTAGATAGATTAGATAGACTAGATAGATTAGATAGATTAGATAGAAAGAAAAATAGATAGATTAGATTAGCTTAGATTAAGATTAGATTAGATAGATAGATGGATAGATGGATAGATGGATAGATGGATAGATGGATAGATGGATAGATGGATAGATAGATAGATAGAGATGGATAGATAGATAGATAGATAGATCGATAGATAGACAGGTAGATAGATAGATAGATAGATTAGATAGATAGATAGATTAGATAGATTAGATAGAATAGATAGGTTAGATAGATTAGATAGATTAGATAGATTAGATAGATAGATAAGATAGATTAGATAGATTAGATAGATTAGATAGATAAATTAGATAGATAGATAGATAGATAGGTAGGTAGGTAGGTAGATAGATAGATAGATAGATTAGATAGATTAGATAGATTAGATAGATTAGATAGATTAGATAGATTAGCTAGATTAGCTAGATTAGCTAGATTAGCTAGATAGATAGATAGATAGATTGATAGATAGATAGATCGATCGATCGATCGATAGATAGATAGATAGATACATAGAAGATAGATAGGTAGGTAGGTAGATAGTCAGAGAAAGAGAGAGAAAGATAGAGACACAGAGAGAAAAAGAGAGAAAAAGAGAGGAGACCTCAAGCACCTTTCAGTCCATCAGTGGCTTCGCTCTGCCATCCCTGGTTCACAACAACCAACCTATAGGTTTCCTTTTCGAAACTTCCGCCACCGCCTTGTGCGGTACTACTTGTAGAAATACCAAAGAAATCCCATAGGAATCCAATGGGAATCCCATAAGAATACCTTAGAACTCCCATAGCATCCCTTCAGAAATCCCTTCAGAAATCCTCCAGAAATATCATAGAAACATCATGGAAATCCCATAGGAATTCCATAGAAATCCAATAGTAACACCATAGAAATACCGTTAAAATAAAAGCTTTAGCAAAGGAAAAGGTAAAGGGAATGATTGAATAAAAAAACCTCAGGAAGCAGCTGGGCACAATAGTGAACCCCCCAAACAAACATACTATTGTGGATCAGGGTTGCTCATGGACTACCCCCTTGAAAAATTGTTTAGATGATGTTTTTTTTCAACCTTCCAGGTGAGGGTTGTTAGGTTTTATCAGAGTTGTTCTTCTCCTCCTCCTTCCTCCTCCTCATTCCTCCTCCTCCTTCCTCCTCCTTCTCCTCCTCCGCGTCCTCCTCCTCTTCTACCACCTCTGCCTCCACTTCCACGTCCACTGTTGCCTTGCCAACTCTTGGCCAAGCTCTTCGCCAACTTCGGAGCTCAGTGCGCACTGCTGGACCTCAACCTGGGACCTTCCCAGCTCACTGCGCACCGCTGGACCTCAACCTGGGACCTTCCTAGCTCAGTGCGCACCGCTGGACCTCAACCTGGGACCTGCCGAGCTCAGTGCGCACCGCTGGACCTCAACCTGGGGCCTTCCGAGCTCAGTGCGCACCGCTGGACCTCAAAAGCCAGATAGAATGCCAGAAGATATGCCAGATAGAATGTCAGATAGAATGCGAGAAGATATGCCAGATAAAATGCCATAAGATATGCCAGATAGAGAGTGCCAGGAGATATGCCAGATAGAATGTTAGAAGATATGCCAGATAGAATGCCAGATAGTATGCCAGATAGAATGCCAGATAAAATGTCAGATAGAATGCCAGAAGATATGCCAGATTAAGTGCCAGAATGTTTGCCAGATAGAATGCCAGAAGATTTGAGTAGATAATATGCCAGAAGATATGCCAGATAGAATGCCAGAAGATATGCCAGATAGAATGCCAGAAGATATGCCAGATAGAATGCCAGAAGATTTGCCAGTAACAAAATGTGTAAATGTCATGGTGATGGTGGGGATCACTCGAAGTAAAGTAATTTATTTGGGTTTTAATAAGGCATCATATATGTTGGGAAATTGGGCATTTCTGAGCATTTCTGAGAATTTCAGATGAAAGAAACCAAGAAAGTAAAAGAAAACAACTTTAGCAAAGGAAAAGGTAAAGGGAATGTTTGAAACAAATCACCTCGGGAAGCAGCTGGACACAATAGTGAACCCCCCAAACAAACATACTATTGTGGATCAGGGTTGCTCATGGACTACCCCCTCGAAAAAAAAATTGGATGATGTTTTTTTCTCACCTGCCAGGTGAGGGTTGCTAGATTTTAACAGAGCTCTTCTCCTCCTCCGCCTCCTCCGCCTCCTCACCCGCCGCCTCCTCCTCGCAGTCCAGATCCCAGTGGGCACAGCCGGACGAGTTACAGATCGCAGTGGGCACTGCCGGACCTCAACCGCGACTTCCAGGTCGCAGTGGGCACTGCCGGACCTCAACCGCGAGATCCAGATCCCAGTGGGCACTGCCGGACCTCAACCGCGAGCTCCAGATCCCAGTGGGCACTGCCGGACCTCAATCGCGACTTCCAGATCGCAGTGGGCACTGCCGGACCTCAACCGCGACTTCCAGATCGCAGTGGGAACTGCCGGACCTCAACGGGAAGAATGTCAGAAAAGATGTCAGATAGAATGTCAGAAGATATGCCAGATAGAATGCCAGAAAGATGTCAGAAGGAATGTCAGAAGATATGCCAGACAGAATGTCAGAAGATATGCCAGAAAGAATGTCAGAAGATATGTCAGATAGAATGTCAGAAGATATGCCAGATAGAATGCCAGAAAAAATGTCAGAAGATATGCCAGATAAAATGTCAGATAGAATGCCAGAAGATATGCCAGATAGAATGCCAGAAGATTTGCCAGATAGAATGCCAGAAGATATGCCAGATAGAATGCCAGAAAGATGTCAGAAGGAATGTCAGAAGATATGCCAGACAGAATGTCAGAAGATATGCCAGAAGATTTGCCAGTAAGAAAATGTATAAATGTCATGGTGGGGATCACACGAAGTAAAGTAACTTTATTTGGGTTTTAATAAAGCATCATATATTTTGGGAAATTGGGCATTTCTGGGAATTTTAAGTGAAAGAAGCTAAGAAAGTAATTAAATAAAAGAAAAAACTTTAATAAAGGAAAAGGTAAAGGGAATGTTAATAGCAAAGGAAAAGGAAAAGGGATTGTTTGAAAAAAACACCTCAGGAAGCAGCTGGATACAATAGTGAACCCCTCAAACAATCCATACTATTGTGGATCAGGGTTGCTCATGGACTACCCCCTTGAAAAATTGTTTGGATGATGTTTTTTATTTGGGTTTTAATCAGGCATCATATATTTTGGGAAATTGTGCATTTCTGAGAATTTTAAGTGAACGAAGCTAAGAAAGTAATTAATCAAAAGAGACAAAATAACAAAAGAAAAGGCAAAGGGAATGTTAATAGCAAAGGAAAAGGTAAAGGGAATGATTGAATAAAAAAACTCCCCAGGAAGCAGCTGGACACAATAGTGAACCCCCCAAACAAACATACTATTGTGGATCAGGGTTACTCATGGACTACCCCCTTGAAAAATTGTTTTGATGATGTTTTTTATTTGGGTTTTAATAAGGCATCAAATATTTTGGGAAATTGGGCATTTCTGGGAATTTTAAGTGAACGAAGCTAAGAAAGTAATTAATTAAAAGAAAAACAAACTTTAACAAAGGAAAAGGTAAAGGGAATGTTAATAGCAAAGGAAAAGGAAAAGGGATTGTTTGAAAAAGAACATCAGGAAGCAGCTGGACACAATAGCGGACCCCTCAAACAAACCATACTATTGTGGGTCAGAGTGTAATTTCAAGTGAAAGAAAATTTCGAAATTCAAGTGATCAAGTGAAAAAATAAGAAAGTAAATGAAAAAACTTTAGCAAAGGAAAAGGTAAAGGGAATGTTAATAGCAAAGGAAAAGGAAAAGGGATTGTTTGAAAAAGAACATCAGGAAGCAGCTGGACACAATAGCGGACCCCTCAAACAATCCATACTATTGTGGATCAGAGTGTAATTTCAAGTGAAAGGAAATTTCGAAATTCAAGTGACCAAGTGAAAAAAATAAGAAAGTAAATGAAAAAAACTCTAGCAAGGGAAAAGTAAAGGGAATGTTTGGAAAAACTCACATCAGGAAAGCAGCTGGACACAATAGTGGACCCTTCCTCACAACAAACGCACATTATTTAGGATCAATATAACTATCTAATTATAGAAGATTTTTGAAGATTTTTTGAAAACAAATTTAAAATACGTTTATAAATAAAACATACAAAAATAACAAATAAAAAGGAAAAACAAAAAAACAATAAAATGTTTTTTAATATAATTTAAAAATTGGAATTAAACTTTAAAAATGAATTCAATTAAACAAAAAATAATTTAAAACAATTTAAAATAAAACAACTGAAAAAACTTACCCCAAAATCCTGTGGACACAAAGTGTACCCCCCCATCATTTCCAAAGGTTCACAATTATTTAGGGGTCTGTGGACACAATAGTGTACCCCCACACTAATCAGAACCCAACATTATTCAGGTTTCCAGGATTTGTTTTTTTTTTCAAATTGGAGCATCTGGAGCTGAGGAGCGCTTGTCTATAGAAGAAATTTTCAGCAACGGCTGGTTCATTGGTGATGGTCCGTGGACTCAGTTCAGGGTGGATACCGCGACATCACTGGACAACTTCAGCAATGTGTTGCTGATGAAACAAGGGCAAACATGCAAAAAACATACAAACATACATTGTTTATGCTTGTTGCAGGTTCAGGAGTTGTATTGTTTTGCCTAGATCATGAAATTAGTCATTCAATCCATGTTTTGAAATGATAGTGATAACCCTAGTTATGGGGATAATTCATGAATGAGAGATTAAGTGGGCCAAGTGCACTGGTGGATAAACTTGGTGAATGCGTTCCCATTCCTGGTGTTATCCCGCTACTATGCAAGTCAGGCAGGAGCAGCAATTGGTATAAATATACAAATACACATCCACATGCATACATTTACATTCACAGACATTCACAGACATTCACAGACATTCACAGACATTCACCATACATTCACATACATTCACATACATGCAATCAAAAACACACATGATGACATGCATGCATACACAGATACAGACATACAGGCACGCAGGCAGACAGACAGCCAGCCAGCCAGCCGGCCGGCCAGCCAGCCAGCCAGCCAGGCAGGCAGACAGACAGACAGAGACATACAGATATGCAGGCATACAGACCTAGAGACATAGACACATACACACATACAAACATCTACACGAAAACACACGAAAACATATATGCACACATATGCACACACACATGCACAAATATGCACACATATGCACACACACACGCAAACTCACATTCGCCTATATGCATACATACAAGATACACATATACACTATGCACATATACACATATACACATGTACACATATACACGTATACACATATACACATATACACATACATACATTTACACACAGACACATTGACACATATTTGCTACATGACATGACAGGACAGGACATGACATGACATGACATTTAATTGCCTTCGGCAAGCCCGCCGGCCATAGAGAGGTGGCGCCAAGGGAGTTTGACGTGCATTGTAGGTGGAAGCCCGCGAGAGAGCAGAAGAGACGAAGACAGAGCCGTAGATCAGAAGCAGCTTGAGTAGCAAGTGCGTGCTTGAACAACCAATGGAATGCATACCAAATGAGTACTGGTCGATCAGTACCGTGTGCATCCTGTGATGAGTACCTGTAGACGACGGTAATGCTTTAGGCAATGTCATTAGCTACCGGCACTACCAGTATAGTACTTGGGGAAGAAAAGAGGAAGGAGTAGAGGAGTAGAGGAATCGGAGTAGGCGTCGGGGTAGGCGTAGGAGTAGGACTAGACGGTTGGCAGCAGTAGTAGTAGTAGTAGCAGAAGTAGTAGCAGCAGTAGCAGTAGCAGCAGCAGCAGTAGCAGTAGCAGTAGCAGCACCAGTAGCAGTAGCAGCACCACTAGCAGCACCACTAGCAGTAGCCGTAGCCGTCGCCCTAGCCGTCGCAGTAGCAGTAGCAGTAGCAGCAGCAGTAGCAGAAGTAGTAGTAGTAGTAGTAGTAGTAGTAGTAGAAGTAGTAGTAGTAGTAGTAGTAGTAGTGGTAGTGGTAGTAGTGGTAGTGGTAGTGGTAGTGGTAGTGGTAGTGGTAGTGGTAGTAGTAGTAGTAGTAGTAGCAGTAGTAGTAGTAGCAGTAGTAGTCGTCGTCGTCGTCGTAGTCGTATACAGTCGTAGTCGTAGTCGTAGTCGTAGTCGTAGTCGTCGTCGTCGTCGTAGTCGTAGTCGTACTCGTACTCGTACTCGTAGTCGTAGTCGTAGTCGTAGTAGTAGTAGTAGTAGTAGTAGTATTAGTAGTAGTAGTCGTCGTCGTCGTCGTACCCTGGGCATCGTCTATTGATCCTAATCAATGGAAACCATAGGTTTTCTATTTGATTTTTTTTAAATCAATAGCTATTGATTTTTTCAATAGAGTGTGTTAAGCAGCTGTTATTGATTTACATGTGCATGGTTCCAATTGATTTCACTATTGATTTCACTATTGATTCCACTGGCTACTTTTGGCCCAAGTTTTGCAGTTTTTTCATGTGTCTGACCTCTTGACAAAAGGGGATCGCCAAGGAAAACCTCTTGGCAAAAGGGGCTGTTATGTCTGGCAAAGGGGGAGCTAGACACACTAGCAAACCCCAGGTGGATTCAGGGTTGCTGTTTCGATGTCTGATTCAGCACAAGGACCTGGTTTGCAACTTGGGACCTTATGAGGCCATATCCAAAACACAAGCAGCTAATCCAAAGGGGCTGCTGAAGAACATACCCTTGATAAAAGGGTTGGTGCAATTGGAAAGCACAGGAGAAATCCATGCCAGTTGCATAAGGAATGCAGTATTCCAAATGGTTTTGGAAGACCCAAAATGCAATGATTCCAAATGGAGTGGAGGGGTGTGGACAAACATGAGAGCAGAGAGAATTGGGACCTTACTCTTCCATATCAGAAGGCTCAAGCTGGGGGATGGCCTAAGAAATTGTGCAAGCAAGTTAACTGCTATGGAGCTTTTGTCCATCCAAGAGGTTCTTGAACTCATGGACAGAAAGCTTGAAGTTGAGGAGCCTGCCTTACCCCTTGTCAAAAGGGAAAAGCAAAGAGAAGACTCACCCCTTGCTGAAAGGGATGCAGAGGCCAGTGGCAAACCTGCCAAGAAACTGAAAAAAGAAATTTCTGATGTTTCCCTTGATTCCATGGGTATGCCTGTTTTGGAACACCTCCAGAAAAGGCAAGTCCCAGCCCCTTGGCAAAAGGGGTCCGCAGCCCCCAGGCTGAAGAAGAACCTTCCAGTAGCTCCTTGGCCAAAAAAATGCCTGAAAGAAATTCCTTGCCAAAAGGAAATACTTTGGCCAAAGAAATTGCAGAGCCTTCCTTTCTAAGGAGGAGGGAAGGCAGACTGGCAGCAGCAGCAGCCAGCAGTGCAGGAGAGAAAGCCAATCTGAAAAGTAAATTGGGCATGGTTGCAAAGATGAAAAGGCCAGCTGCTAAGCTTGCCAAAAAAGCAAGTGCCAAAAGAAAACCCTTGAAAAAAGGGCCAGTGACCACCCATGCAGGTGCTTCACCTGCAGCCTTCCCAAGAAAAGTCTGGACCAAACTCCAGGTCACCAAATCCCAGAAAGAACCATGGAGAGCATATATCTGTGGGACCACAGCTGATGATGGCAAGCCCCCCCTCCACTTGATTGTGGAGACCAGGCACAAAAACCATGTACAGTATTTAGAAATTTTGCAGCACATCAAAGACAGGCTGGAGCAGGATCACTTGACAAAAAATGAAGCAGTGCAGCTGAGAAAGGAATGCTATGACACCTGGTGAATATCTCTTGGCAAAAGGGATTGCAAATAGTTTCATGCTACATATGACCTCTTGACAAAAGGGGCTGCTTTTCAGTAAAAGAATTGCACAGATTCACCAGACCTCTTGACAAAAGGGGCTGCATTTTTCCCAAGGGTTGCCCAAACCTCTTGGCAAAAGGGGCTGCACAAAGTTTCACCATACCTCTTGACAAAAGGGGTTAGCCCAAAATCTCTTGGCAAAAGGGATGAACATGACAGCTTAGGTGTGTGTCAAAAAGTGCACTGTTGGCATGGGAAGGGTGGGCAGGTGTGTTGACCCTTAAAGTTTTTTTTTGTTGACCCCTAAAGGATTAATGTTTTCAAGGGGGTAGGTGTTGACATGTTTTGGGGTGGGTGTTTGGTAATGGTAGATACCACATGTCACACACACACATGTGCACATGTCACACCTCACCTCCCTGTGTTCATGGGTTGCACATGTGAATGTGTCATGCATGACTGCAGCTTTTGGCACAAATTTTGACTGAAAGGAGACCATTTGCAGGTCTCAATTCCTTGCCCAAAGGAATTTGTGCCTTTGACACTTGGAACTCTTGCCAAAAGGGTCCCATCTGATACAAGTCCTGCTGTTGGATCCCTTGCCAAAAGGGACCCTTTCACCAAACCCAAAGCCTAGGGGTGTTGAGGAAACACCCCTTGTCCAAAGGGGATGGCAGATTGGGATAAATGGGATGGCCAATCCTGGTACAGGAATAACAAGAACAGGCCATCAGGAGTTGGCACAGTGAGCCATGCCAGGGGGAGAAGATGAGACAGAAGGCCCTGGCCAGAGAAGCAGCTGAAGCCCTTGCCAAAAGGGATCAAAACCAAGCTGCAGCAGATGCAGCAGCACCAGCTGCAGCAGATGCAGCAGCACCAGCTGCAACAAATGCAGCAGCACCAGCTGCAACACCAAGCACCACAGAAAGCTCCACCAGCAGCAGCAGCAGCTCCAGCATGCATGTGGATGCCAAGAGGGCAAAAACAGAGCCTGAGCAATCTCTTGACAAAAGGGATGAGAAAAAAGATGGGAAAAAAGATGAGAAAAAAGATGAGAAAAAAGAGGGAGAAAAAGATGAAAAAAATGTGAAAAAAGAAGATGAATCTCTTGACAAAAGGGATGAGAAGAAAAAGGATCCATCTCTTGGCAAAAGGGGTGTGGCAGATGAGCCACAAGGGTCTGGTGGGGCAAGTTCCTGGAGAACTCCACCAGCCCCACCCCCACCAAAGCCAAGACCCCTTGTCAAAAGGGGAGAGACCATGGACCCAGTGCCAGAACCAGAGCCTGAAGGCACCTGGATCCTGAAGCAGAACAGGAACACCAGAGTAGCTGTGGACTGGCACAATGTCATGGAGGTCAATGATGTGGTCAGCCTCAAGTCCATAGCAGCTGTGCAAGGCTTGCTGGACAATGGCTACCAGGTGTTCATGGTGTGCTTCTGTGGCCCCCACAGACAACATCAGGTGCACCAGAAGGTGAGGAAGTTGCCCCTGGAGTTCACTAGTGTAAAGTACACTAGAGCCAGAACTGGGGCAACAGGAAAAGCAGAATGGTGCCACAAAAATGGCATAGGTCATCTATTTGATGACAATGTTAGCATTTGCAGGGAAGCCTTGTCAAAAGGCATCACAGCCTGGCCCATCAGAACTCGCCATGAGGAGCACAGATGGGTGGACAAGGCCTGGGACTCACTGCACTCTGCAGTGAGCACCTTCCTCATTGATGAGGCCATGAACAGCTAAATCCTTGCCAAAAGGATTTGAAACCTGCAAAGCCCTACTGCCAAAACTCCTTGCCAAAAGGATTTGAAACCTGCAAAGCACCAGCAGCCAACCACCTGCCAAATTCCTTGCCCAAAGGAATCAATGCCACCTGGTAGCTCTATCTCTTGCCAAAAGGGATTGTACAGTTTCAACAGTTGAGCCCATCAGCACAGGGGCTCACTGTTGTTTTTTTTTCCTTTGTGCCATGCCACATGTGGATGTTTTGAAAACAATGTCATGAAACAATTCTATACTTAATGGCCTGTTTTAACATCAGCAATCATCAAATCACTTCATCATATGTTTGTTTTTGCAGTTGTCAATGGTGTGGCATGGCTCAAAGTGTTTTTTAAAGCAGGCATGAACCTCTTGACAAAAGGGGCACTGCCATGCCAGCTGAACTTCAAACCTCTGGCCAAAAGGGGTCAGAGCAGACCATGAGGTCTTGAAAAACATAATAGCTGTGGGCATGGGATTGGGCCAAGGCAGGTTGAATGGTTTACCCCCCAATGTCTTGTGGGAAGTTTCTGGCATTTGGTTTTTTTTTTTGGTTTAATATATATGTGTGTTGAAATCCCTTTGGGCAAGGGTTCAACTCAATCCTTCTGGTGAAAGATTTGGGGGATGTAGGTTGTTTTCTGAGGTGGGTCCATGGAACAAATATGGAAACCCTTGCCAAAAGGGATTCACATCAATAAGGGCCAACATTGAAATGAACATGTATTCAATACTCTTAAATAGTACAATTTATTTCTTGGGTTTGAAAACAATTGAAAAATCCTTGCCAAAAGGATTCTGTGTGTTGGTTCCACATGGTTTTCAACAGTAAATGTTCATTGTTTTATCCATTATGAGTGTGGTTTCACTTAATTTCATCCACAATTGTTCCTTTTGTCAAGGAATACCATGTCAACCACAACCTGAAACAAAAAAATACCTGACAGAAACAAAAAAATCAAAAAAAACATGAGTTTGATCAAATTTGATCAAATTCAATTTTTTCTGAAAAAAGATCATGAGTGTTGACATGTTTTTTTGGCATGAAATGTGTTGGTTTTCCATTTGAAATTGTTTTTCATGGTTGTTATTTGTTTTTGTTTCTACCCAGGACATGGTTCCAATGTTGGGTGTGTAGTGTGGTTCCAATGGGGTCCAATGTGTTTGGGTTGACAGCACTTGGTATCTGCAGGCTTTTGGCCCAAAAGGATAATGCCCCCAAAGGCAATGAAAAAGAATCCCTTGCCCAAAGGGAAAGCAAATGTAATGAAGGTGATGAAATCAATGAAAGCCAAACCCTTGCCAAAAGGGTCCAAAAATATGACAGGAAAAGGAACAGGGTCCAGCACAGACAAGAAACCTCTTGCCAAAAGGGGCCAAAGGACTATGAAGCTGAAAAGAGCCAACCTAGCCAAACTGGGGAAGCTCACTTTGGCTGAAAAGGTTCAGAAAGCATCTGAGAATGCAGAGAACCCTGATGAGGCAGCTGCAAACCTAAAAGATATGATGAACAAAAGTGACCACAGCAAAGCATGGTCAAAGCACAACATACATATGAAAAGCAAGACTGCCAAAGAAAAGAAAGACTTTGACAAAAAGTCCAAAGGAGAGAAGGGGCAGGAAGTGGCACTGTACCTTGTGAGGACAAATGTTCCAAGGTTTATGCACTGGAAGGAGTCACTGTCCCATGTGCAAACCCTTGCCAAAAGGGAACAATGGAAAAGTGAAGTGGAACTGGTTGCCCAGTTTGGGAAGGATGAGTTTGATGCCCATGTTGCCAGTGGTCGCATAGAATGGAGAGAAGATTCCTTCACCTGGGGGGTCTTCAACTATAGGGACAAAGGAGATCTGGTCAAGGAGACCAGAGTGCTGAGAGGAAAGGAGTGGAGCAGAGGACAGGAATATGAAGCAGAGGAACAGGATGATGAGGAGTTTGACTACCTCATGGATCTTGACCCCACCACCCAGCTGCAAAGGGCACAAGCCTGGGGCAAAGGGAACAAGTCCTTGACAAAAGGACATGGCAAAAGCAGTGGGTCCAAAGGCCCAGGAAAGACCTTGTCAAAAGGTAAAGGAAAAGGCAGGGCACAGCTGGCCATAGAGGACAAGCAGGGGGAGGATGATGATGAAGAAGAAGAAAAACCTGAGGAAGAGCAATGGAAAGCCTTGCTCTCAAAGGCCAAAAGACCAAGCAGCTGCTTTGAAAGCAGACTGCAATGATGCACTGGAGGAAGCTGAGAAGGCAAAGGGGATCACCAAGCAGGGCAAGAAGGACACAGAGGAGATCTTGCAGAAGCTTCAGTGCCAGGAGAAGGTCTTGAAGCAAATCTTGGCCAAGGGGGACCAGTCCATGAGCCTCAAGAAAGCCAAGGATTGCCTGATTGCAACTGGATCAGCTCTCAAGGCAGTCAAAGATGAGGCAAAAGAATTGAGGCAGCTGGCACACAAAGCTGCCAGCAGAGCATCAAAGAAATAGCTCTTGATAAAAGGGCACTCTGCAGACCTCTTGGCCAAAGGGGAGATTTTGCCTGGAGCTCTTGACAAAAGGGCACAATCCATACCTGTCGCCAAAAGGGAAGATATAGCCTGAAGCTCTTGGCAAAAGGGCACATGGAGAGAAAATCCTTGCCAAAAGGATTTGTACAGTTTTGCAAGCTGTGGAAATCCTTGCCAAAAGGATGAGACAGCAAAGACACAGCACAAAGCTTGTGTGGTGAAAAAGGGCAGCTGCTTCTGGGTGGGTGGTGGTGCAGTTAATCCCTTTCAGTGTTTGGTTTAGTTTGTCAGTTGAACACAGCAGTATAAGGGGTTACCACTGTACAAGTTTTTTTGGTGTTTTCTTTCAAGCTAAGTGCATGCTCACACCTGCAGCCATTTGGCTTATCAGCTTGTCAAAAGGTTAAGCCTTTATTCCTTGTCCAAAGGATACGCCTTTACTTCTTTTCACATGGTTGTGCCAGTACTCCTTGTCAAAAGGTGTTGCTTTTCAGACTCAGTTTATATAACCTCTTGTCCAAAGGGTGGTGCCTGACCTCTTGGCAAAAGAGATTGCAGAATGGCTTCTGGAAGCAGGTGTAAGAGGCAGAGAGGTTGGGAATTGGAAGTAGCAAAGTCCACTCCTTGTCAAAAGGATGAAGAGCAGAATGAGGAAGGAAGCAACCCTTTGTGCCAGAGGCTTTTGCAGCTCTGGAGCCAAGGAAGGCTTTCAGCAACCCAGGTGGCTGAGCTGGCCCATTTGGCTATGCCATCAGGCTGCCAACATAAAGACCTGTTAGACTTAGCCAAATGTGGCAGCTTTGGAAGCAATGTCGGTAATTGCCACAGGGACATGACCACCTTGTGCTGCAAGAACATGAGGCTGCCTGAACCAAAAAATGTCAATGTGCCTATGTTTGATTTGAAAACACAGAAGGAAATCACTGGAGAAGCTGCTGTCCTCCTTCCACACCTACTCTTTTCCAACCTCCATGAAAACTATCCTGAAGAATTTGACAGGTTGTTTTGCCCCCATGATTCCTCTGCTTTTTGGCATGGTGTGGAAGGAGCCAAAGACCCAAGGCTTGTTGAACCACTTGCCAAAAGTGGCAAAGTATTGTCCCCTTCCAAGACCATTCCCATCTACATCCATGGTGATGGCTGTGAATTCCATTCAA
This sequence comes from Cladocopium goreaui, assembly GCA_947184155.2. Taxonomy (NCBI): domain Eukaryota; class Dinophyceae; order Suessiales; family Symbiodiniaceae; genus Cladocopium; species Cladocopium goreaui. The sequence goes on along the minus strand of CAMXCT020000651.1, from coordinate 45,966 downwards.
GAGACAGCCTGATGACTTGGTCATGGGGATGTCTCTTGTGCAAGGACAAAGCTTTGCAATCACACCTTCTTATTTGTGCAATGCCCAAATCATGCAGTTTGCCAACAACTTGGCAGAACATTGACATGTGGCTGGCATGGAGCCTGACTGCCTTGACAAAAGGCATCCATCCCACAAAAGACCCTTGGAACAACCCCTTGCCAGAAGGGGTGCTGAAAGACATGGCAGGCAAACCCTTGACAAAAGGGAACCACAGATGTGCAGTTTGGGCGATTCAAGGGGACCAAGAATTCTATTCAAATGTTTTGAAGCTGGGGCATTGGTCTTCCAAACACCCATGCCATGAATGTGATTGCCAGAAGGCAACCTTTAAGAAAACACCATATGTTTGTTTTTGCAGTTGTCAATGGTGTGGCATGGCTCAAAGTGTTTTTTAAAGCAGGCATGAACCTCTTGACAAAAGGGGCACTGCCATGCCAGCTGAACTTCAAACCTCTGGCCAAAAGGGGTCAGAGCAGACCATGAGGTCTTGAAAAACATAATAGCTGTGGGCATGGGATTGGGCCAAGGCAGGTTGAATGGTTTACCCCCCAATGTCTTGTGGGAAGTTTCTGGCATTTGGTTTGTTTTTTTTGGTTTAATATATATGTGTGTTGAAATCCCTTTGGGCAAGGGTTCAACTCAATCCTTCTGGTGAAAGATTTGGGGGATGTAGGTTGTTTTCTGAGGTGGGTCCATGGAACAAATATGGAAACCCTTGCCAAAAGGGATTCACATCAATAAGGGCCAACATTGAAATGAACATGTATTCAATACTCTTAAATAGTACAATTTATTTCTTGGGTTTGAAAACAATTGAAAAATCCTTGCCAAAAGGATTCTGTGTGTTGGTTCCACATGGTTTTCAACAGTAAATGTTCATTGTTTTATCCATTATGAGTGTGGTTTCACTTAATTTCATCCACAATTGTTCCTTTTGTCAAGGAATACCATGTCAACCACAACCTGAAACAAAAAAATACCTGACAGAAACAAAAAAATCAAAAAAACATGAGTTTGATCAAATTTGATCAAATTTGATCAAATTCAATTTTTTCTGAAAAAATGATCATGAGTGTTGACATGTTTTTTTTTGGCATGAAATGTGTTGGTTTTCCATTTGAAATTGTTTTTCATGGTTGTTATTTGTTTTTGTTTCTACCCAGGACATGGTTCCAATGTTGGGTGTGTAGTGTGGTTCCAATGGGGTCCAATGTGTTTGGGTTGACAGCACTTGGTATCTGCAGGCTTTTGGCCCAAAAGGATAATGCCTCCAAAGGCAATGAAAAAGAATCCCTTGCCCAAAGGGAAAGCAAATGTAATGAAGGTGATGAAATCAATGAAAGCCAAACCCTTGCCAAAAGGGTCCAAAAATATGACAGGAAAAGGAACAGGGTCCAGCACAGACAAGAAACCTCTTGCCAAAAGGGGTCAAAGGACTATGAAGCTGAAAAGAGCCAACCTAGCCAAACTGGGGAAGCTCACTTTGGCTGAAAAGGTTCAGAAAGCATCTGAGAATGCAGAGAACCCTGATGAGGCAGCTGCAAACCTAAGAGATATGATGAACAAAAGTGACCACAGCAAAGCATGGTCAAAGCACAACATACATATGAAAAAGCAAGACTGCCAAAGAAAAGAAAGACTTTGACAAAAAGTCCAAAGGAGAGAAGGGGCAGGAAGTGGCACTGTACCTTGTGAGGACAAATGTTCCAAGGTTTATGCACTGGAAGGAGCCACTGTCCCACGTGCAAACCCTTGCCAAAAGGGAACAATGGAAAAGTGAAGTGGAACTGGTTGCCCAGTTTGGGAAGGATGAGTTTGATGCCCATGTTGCCAGTGGTCGCATAGAATGGAGAGAAGATTCCTTCACCTGGGGGGTCTTCAACTATAGGGACAAAGGAGATCTGGTCAAGGAGACCAGAGTGCTGAGAGGAAAGGAGTGGAGCAGAGGACAGGAATATGAAGCAGAGGAACAGGATGATGAGGAGTTTGACTACCTCATGGATCTTGACCCCACCACCCAGCTGCAAAGGGCACACGCCTGGGGCAAAGGGAACAAGTCCTTGACAAAAGGACATGGCAAAAGCAGTGGGTCCAAAGGCCCAGGAAAGACCTTGTCAAAAGGTAAAGGAAAAGGCAGGGCACAGCTGGCCATAGAGGACAAGCAGGGGGAGGATGATGATGAAGAAGAAGAAAAACCTGAGGAAGAGCAATGGAAAGCCTTGCTCTCAAAGGCCAAAAGACCAAGCAGCTGCTTTGAAAGCAGACTGCAATGATGCACTGGAGGAAGCTGAGAAGGCAAAGAGGATCACCAAGCAGGGCAAGAAGGACACAGAGGAGATCTTGCAGAAGCTTCAGTGCCAGGAGAAGGTCTTGAAGCAAATCTTGGCCAAGGGGGACCAGTCCATGAGCCTCAAGAAAGCCAAGGATTGCCTGATTGCAACTGGATCAGCTCTCAAGGCAGTCAAAGATGAGGCAAAAGAATTGAGGCAGCTGGCACACAAAGCTGCCAGCAGAGCATCAAAGAAATAGCTCTTGATAAAAGGGCACTCTGCAGACCTCTTGGCCAAAGGGGAGATTTTGCCTGGAGCTCTTGACAAAAGGGCACAATCCATACCTGTCGCCAAAAGGGAAGATATAGCCTGAAGCTCTTTGGCAAAAGGGCACATGGAGAGAAAATCCTTGCCAAAAGGATGAGACAGCAAAGACACAGCACAAAGCTTGTGTGGTGAAAAAGGGCAGCTGCTTCTGGGTGGGTGGTGGTGCAGTTAATCCCTTTCAGTGTTTGGTTTAGTTTGTCAGTTGAACACAGCAGTATAAGGGGTTACCACTGTACAAGTTTTTTTTTGTGTTTTCTTTCAAGCTAAGTGCATGCTCACACCTGCAGCCATTTGGCTTATCAGCTTGTCAAAAGGTTAAGCCTTTATTCCTTGTCCAAAGGATACGCCTTTACTTCTTTTCACATGGTTGTGCCAGTACTCCTTGTCAAAAGGTGTTGCTTTTCAGACTCAGTTTATATAACCTCTTGTCCAAAGGGTGGTGCCTGACCTCTTGGCAAAAGAGATTGCAGAATGGCTTCTGGAAGCAGGTGTAAGAGGCAGAGAGGTTGGGAATTGGAAGTAGCAAAGTCCACTCCTTGTCAAAAGGATGAAGAGCAGAATGAGGAAGGAAGCAACCCTTTGTGCCAGAGGCTTTTGCAGCTCTGGAGCCAAGGAAGGCTTTCAGCAACCCAGGTGGCTGAGCTGGCCCATTTGGCTATGCTATCAGGCTGCCAACATAAAGACCTGTTAGACTTAGCCAAATGTGGCAGCTTTGGAAGCAATGTCGGTAATTGCCACAGGGACATGACCACCTTGTGCTGCAAGAACATGAGGCTGCCTGAACCAAAAAATGTCAATGTGCCTATGTTTGATTTGAAAACACAGAAGGAAATCACTGGAGAAGCTGCTGTCCTCCTTCCACACCTACTCTTTTCCAACCTCCATGAAAACTATCCTGAAGAATTTGACAGGTTGTTTTACCCCCATGATTCCTCTGCTTTTTGGCATGGTGTGGAAGGAGCCAAAGACCCAAGGCTTGTTGAACCACTTGCCAAAAGTGGCAAAGTATTGTCCCCTTCCAAGACCATTCCCATCTACATCCATGGTGATGGCTGTGAATTCCATTCAAGAGACAGCCTGGTGACTTGGTCATGGGGATGTCTCTTGTGCAAGGACAAAGCTTTGCAATCACACCTTCTTATTTGTGCAATGCCCAAATCATGCAGTTTGCCAACAACTTGGCAGAACATTGACATGTGGCTGGCATGGAGCCTGACTGCCTTGACAAAAGGCATCCATCCCACAAAAGACCCTTGGAACAACCCCTTGCCAGAAGGGGTGCTGAAAGACATGGCAGGCAAACCCTTGACAAAAGGGAACCACAGATGTGCAGTTTGGGCGATTCAAGGGGACCAAGAATTCTATTCAAATGTTTTGAAGTTGGGGCATTGGTCTTCCAAACACCCATGCCATGAATGTGATTGCCAGAAGGCAACCTTTAAGAAAACACCATGTCCACTTGGCAAAAGCTGGAAAATCATCAAGCAGGAAGAGCAGCAATTTGAATACATCAGCCCACAGCAGGCACTCCTTGCCAAAAGGGCAACCATCCATTATTTACCATCCCAGGGGTCAGCACATCTCTTGTGAGAGGTGATGCCTTGCACATATTGTATTCCAGAGGTGTTGGGGCACACCTTGCAGGGTCTCTTTTGCATTATATTTGCTACTTTGATTGGCCAAAGAGACAGGCAGTCAATCCAAGTAAAAGACTGCAGCTCATCTTTGAGAAAATCAAAGAACAGTACACACTGATGCAGGTCAGTTCAAGGCTCAACAACTTAAGGTTGTCTATGATCACTGAGCCAGACAAGCCTCACAAGGGCTACCCTGTCCTAGAAGCAAAAGCAGCTGAAGTGAAACACTTCTTGCCTTGCTTGCAAAGGATCTTGGCTGATGTTCTTGATGACGATGATGCAGTCCATGTACAAATGATGGATTGCTTGACAGCCTTCAATGAGCTGGTTGCCTTATTTGATAGCATTGGTGCATTTCCCACCCCTGGGGAATTTGATAGGGCTGAAAACCTTGCCAAAAGGTTCTTTGACCAGTATTCAGACTTACACGATTGGGCCTTGACAAAAGGCAGGAAGCTCTTCAACAAAACATTCAAGACTCACACAATGCACCATATGATCAGAAATTCAAAATATCTGAACTTTAGACTTCACCAAAACTATAGAGCAGAGGATTTTGTGGGACAAATATCAGTGATAGGCCATAGCATCAGCTTTGGTAACAAAGCCACAAGGGTTTGTCAAAAACTCAGCCAGAAGTATTTGGTACTTTTGCACCTTCAGCTTTGCAAGCCAGGGTTTGGCCATGCAGCAGAAGATGATTGTGACCCTTGACAAAACGGATGAGTTCAATACCCTTTGACAAAAAGGGTTGCCCACAAAAACCCTTTGACAAAAAGGGTGGCCTTCAGTACCCTTTGCCAAAAAGGGTGAAATTCTCTAGTTCAGTTTCACCCATCACATCAATGGATGTGCAAACATTTAACCAGCAATGTTGAAAATTGAGCTGGGATTCTATGGGTTCTGCTATTGATTTTTGCCTTAAAAAGCATGCAGTTTTCTATTGATTTTTACATGGGAATTGGTATTGATTCTTGATGCTATCAAATCAAATAAAAATATATGAATTTTCAAGGTTCCATATCAATAAGTTTCAGCCTATTGATTAGGATCAATAGACGATGCCCAGGGTAGTCGTAGTCGTACTTGGAGGCTCGCCGGCGGTTATAAGTACATAGGGGACATACTATAGGTACATACGGCACTTACTATTTGGATACAGCGCTTACAGTATGTCACTTAGTGGACTTACTGGGACAGCACTTAGCGCACTTACATAAGTGGCTTACAGCACTTACCTAAGTCTGCGAGCGCTTTTGTGTTTTTCCGCAACACGCGATTTGGATTTTTGTGCTTCCATGAAAACTTGCATTCAATTTTGTGTTTCCACCAAAACCCCAGTCAGAATTTTGTGTTTCCACCAAATATGAAACGGGATTTTGTGTTTCCGCAAATTTTTGTAAGTGCACTTAGCCTAGATGCGTAAGTAGCGTAAGTCCTTTACAGGATTAGGCCACTTAGGGCGTAAGCTGCCTATCTCACTTAGCCCACATACGCTAAGCCAAGTGCCATAAACTGCGTAATCATTTATGGAACATAATATATAGTTAGCCGAAAACTGTAACTACTTACGTAAGTGACTTTAGAGACAGCAGACCGCTTAGCACCACTTACAAGGTAACTTAGCACCACTTATAAGGTAGGTTACAGCACTTAGTAAGTAGGTGATAAAGTGCTTTAACCTTGCTATGTACTTATAACCGCCCCCGGCCCTCCAAGTAGTCGTAGTCGTAATCGTAGTCGTAGTCGTAGTCGTAGCCGTAGCCGTAGCCGTAGCCGTAGTAGTAGTAGTAGTAGTAGTAGTAGTAGTAGTAGTAGTAGTAGTAGTAGTAGTAGTAGTAGTAATAGTAGTAGTAGTAGTAGAAGTAGTAGTAGTAGTAGTAGTAGAAGTAGTAGTAGTAGTAGTAGTACTAGTACTAGTACTAGTAGTAGTACTAGTAGTAGTAGTAGTAGGAGTAGCAGTAGTAGGAGTAGCAGTATTAGTAGTAGTAGTAGCAGTAGTAGCAGTAGTAGCAGTAGTAGCAGTAGTAGCAGTAGTAGTAGTAGTAGAAGTAGTAGTAGTAGTAGTATCAGTAGTAGTAGTAGTAGTAGTAGGAGTAGTAGTAGGAGTAGCAGTAGTAGTAGTAGTAGTACTAAATGTAGATTTAGTCGGAAGAGTAATTTTTTTGATTGCAAATTGCAATGTGGACATTGCAAACTGCAATGTGGACATTGCAAACTGCAATGTGTTCATTGCACTTTCTCTTCTTGAGTGAAATTTACTCGGCAACATTTCGAATAAATTTACTTCATGATTCGATAGTAAATTCTACACGGGCAAGTAAATTATTCGGCGAGTATTTTTATTACAATTTGATCTTACAGGTAGTAGTAGTAGTAGTAGAAGTAGTAGTAGTAGTAGTAGTAATAGTAGTAGTAGTAGTATTAGTAGTCGTAGTAGTAGTAGTAGTAGTAGTAGTAGTAGTAACTACTACAGCAACAACAACTACTACTACTACTACGACGACGAGGAGATACGAGGACGAGGACGACGACGAGTACGACTACGACTACTCCGGCTGCCACTACTACTACTACTACAACAACTACTACTACTACTACGACGACGACGACGACGAGGACGAGGACGAGGACGAGGATGAGGACGAGGACGACGACGACGATGACGACGACGACGACTACCACTACGACTACGACTACTCCTGCTGCCACTACTTACTACTACTACTACTAGTAGTGGTAGTAGTAGTAGTAGCAGGAGTAGTAGTAGTAGTAGTAGTAGTAGCAGTAGTAGTAGTAGTAGTATCAGTAGTAGTAGTAGCAGTAGTAGTAGTAGTCGTAGTAGTAGTAGTAGTAGTGGCAGCAGGAGTAGTGGTAGTAGTAGTAGTAGTTGTAGTAGTAGTAGTAGTAACTTTTGTAGTTGTAGTAGTTGTTGTAGTTGTAGTTGTAGTAGTAGTTGTAGTTGTAGTTGTAGTTGTAGTAATAGTAGTAGTAGTAGTAGTAGCAGTAGTAGTAGTAGTAGGAGTAGTAGTAGTAGTAGTAGTAGTAGAAGTAGCAGTAGCAGTAGCAGTAGCAGCAGTAGCAGTAGTAGTAGTAGTAGTAGTACCTATAGTATTAGTAGTAGTAGCAGTAGTAGTAGTACCTATAAGATCAAATTGTAGTAAAAATACTCGCCGATTAAATTTAGTCAAAAATAGTTTTTTACATTTTTTACATTCGACTAAATTTAGTCGTCAGCGACTAAATTTTCCGACTGGATTTACATTCCGACTAAATTTACTCGGGCGACTAAATGTAGATTTAGTCGGAAGAGTATTTTTTTTGATTGCAAACTGCAATGTGGACATTGCAAACTGCAATGTGGACATTTGTGAGAAAAAATGAACATTGCAAACTGCAATGTGGACATTGCAAACTGCAATGTGTTCATTGCACTTTCTCTTCTTGAGTAAAAATTTACTCGGCAACATTTCGAGTAAATTTACTTCATGAGTATTTTTACTACAATTTGATCTTACAGGTTACAGGTTACAGGTTACAGGTAGTAGTAGTAGTAGTAGTAGTAGTAGTACTAGTAAGCAGTGGCAGCAGGAGTAGTCGTAGTCGTAGTCGTAGTCGTCGTCCTCGTCCTCGTCCTCGTCCTCGTCCTCGTCCTCGTCCTTGTCGTCGTCGTCGTCGTTGTAGTAGTAGCAGTAGTAGTAGTAGTAGTAGTAGTGGCAGCCGGAGTACTCGTAGTCGTCGTCGTCGTCCTCGTCCTCGTATGTCCTCGTCGTCGTCGTCGTAGTAGTAGTATTGGTAGTAGTAGTAGTTGTTGTTGTTGCTGTAGTAGTAGTAGTAGTAGCAGTAGTAGTAGTAGTAGCAGTAGTAGTAGTAGTAGTGGTAGTAGTAGTAGTAGCAGGAGTAGTAGTAGTAGTAGTAGTAGTAGAAGTAGTAGTAGTAGTAGTTTTAGTAGTAGTAGTAGTAGTAGTAGTAGTAGTAGTAGTAGTAGTAGTAGTAGTATCAGTAGTAGTAGTAGTAGCAGTAGTAGTAGTAGTAGTTGTAGTAGTAGTAGTAGTGGCAGCAGGAGTAGTCGTAGCAGTAGTAGTAGTAGTAGTAACTTTTGTAGTTGTAGTAGTTGCTGCTGTAGTTGTAGTTGTAGTTGCAGTTGCAGTTGTAGTTGTAGTTGTAGTTGTAGTTGTTGTAGTAGTAGTAGTAGTTGTTGTTGTTGTAGTAGGAGTAGTAGTTGTAGTAGTAGTTGTAGTAGTAGTTGTAGTAGTAGAAGTAGTAGTAGTAGTAGTATCAATAGTAGTAGTAGTATCAATAGTAGTAGTAGTAGTACTAGTACTAGTACTAGTAGTAGTAGTAGTAGTAGTACTAGTAGTACTAGTACTAGTACTAGTACTAGTATGAGGACTAGTATTGGTACTGGTTCTAGCATGCGTATTGCGTATAGGTAGTACTTGTGGAGGGGAAGGGGGGGTGACCTTGATTCAGACGAAGCAAAAACGCGCAGCAAGAGAACAAAGGAACAAGTGCAAGCCAAGAACAAAAACAAGAACAACACCTTCCAATCAGACACACCGGCAGGCCCGGCGGATTTACTACATGACATGACATGACATGAAATACATCCAAGCATACATAAATAGACATAGGTACATAGATACATAGATGCATAGATACATAGATTAATAGATACAGAGTTAATTGCATAGATACAGAAACGGCCATAGGTGGGCACAGATAGACATAGATAGAGAGATAGATATTGATATAGATTTCATTTAATTTGTTGTGAATTGATTTGATCAGATTCGGTCAATTTGGTTAGATTAAATTAGATAGACATAGGCAAATATAGAAGATTATAGATAATATAGATAGATAGAGATATCGATATAAATATAGATAGCTACAGATCGATCGATAGATAAATAGATAAATAGATAGAACTAGATGGAATTCGATAGATACACATAAAGATAGATGGATAGATTAGATAGATAGATAGATGGATGGATGGATGGATAGATAGATAGAGATAGATAGATATAGAGATAGAGATAGAGATAGAGATAGATAGAGATAGATAGATAGATAGATAGATAGATGGATAGATAGATAGATAGACAGATGGATGGATGGATGGATAGATAGAAAGAAAGATAGATAGATAGATAGAGAGAGAGAGATATAGATGGATAGATAAATAGATAGATAGATAGACAGATAGATAAATAGATACATAGATAGGTAGATAGATAGATAGATATAGAAATAGATTTAAACATAGACATAGATTTAGAAATAGATATAGAAATAAAAATAGATATAGAAATAGAAATAGACATAGAACTGATATAGCTCAAGAAATAGATATAGATTTAGCTATAGAAATAGGTTTTGAAAAAGATTAATTCATAGGTTTTGGGAAAAGGTTTGAAATGGAAAGATAGATAAAGACATAGATATAGACATAGATATAGAGATAGATATAGAGATAGATAGAGAGATAGATAGAGAGATCGAGAGAGATATAGATAGATAGATAGATGGATGGATAGATAGATAGATAGAGATAGATAGAGATAGATAGAGATAGATAGAGATAGATAGAGATAGATAGAGATAGATAGAGATAGATAGAGATAGATAGATAGATAGATGGATAGATAGATAGATAAATAGATAGATAGATAGATAGAGATAGATAGAGATAGACAGATAGAGGTAGATAGATACATAGATAGATGGATAGATAGATAGATGGATAGATAGATAGATGGATAGATGGATTCATAGATCGATAGATGGATAGGTAGGTAGATAGATAGATAGATGGACATGGATAGATAGTTAGAAATCGATAGATAGATTTTGATATATAGATATTTGTATTTATATTTAAATATATAGAAAGATATTGATATATAAAAACAAAATATAGATAGATACATGTAGATGTGGTAGAGTTAAATATAGAGAGATGTAAAAATAGTTTTATTTATGATAGATTAAGGAATGTATAAATAGATATGTGGATAGATATTTAGAGAATTGGATGAATACGGATAGATAGAGATAGATATAGGTAGAACAAATAGATAGATCGGAATAAATAGCGAAAGACAGAAACACATTAAACCTGATAGATGGACAGATTTACTGATTGATAGATAGGTGCATTATATGTGTATCAGTCAGTATTATGCGGATGTACGCCGAAGTAAATTCCAACAGGATTAGTTTCATGCAAATGTTTGGGCGGTCACATGTTTCAACTTCTTGTGACTTCACCATGCCTGAGATGATTCACCCCGCAAAATCCAATAGACTAAACAGAACAGTGGTTTGCCCGAACCACCAACCAGAATCAAATATTGGAAGATGGAAAAAAAGACTTACAAAAATATATTAAGTTGCAAGTTCAAACAGATGCTATAAAATGCTCACTTTGTAGGGCCATTTTTGTTCGCTTTAATGGGGTTATTCCAGGGTGCCATTGTCCATTGTGGAGTCTAAAGAGAAAACCCACCGAAACAGCTGGGAAGTGGATTTTCATAAACGTAGTCATGGTTATGGTAAGGCCTTTTGATCAATCCCCATGACTGAGTGTTTGCCTCGAAAGCCGGAGAATACCAATTTGTGGATGATGTTTAGGTTTAGGTGTGAAAATGGGGTTTTCGTGCTGATATATTGGAAAATGAAATTACCGGAGTGCATGATGTAATTTGGTCAGGATCAGTCCATGTATGCAAACATACAAAACTAACTTGTATTTATATTTGTACTTATATATACATATGTATGTGCATGAAATATCAGTATCATGCATTATTCCAAATGTTCCAAAAGTAAGTTATCAAACCGAGAGCAGTTTTCCAGCCTCCATATCCAATTTCAATAGTGTCTCTCTTCATTCGCTGGCGGAACTCCAATTCCTATATTGATGTAGGTTATCAGTTCAGCTTTCCCCATACTCAGATGCCCCTCCATTGTCTGAGAGATTTGTCTGGAACCATATCATGGCCATTTTTCCGAGTCTTTGAACCCTTCTATTTCAAGCATTAACTATGAGTCCTTCCAGGTCCTTCCAGGAGGGGCTGGACAAACAGCTCCTGGGCCATTCCCCTCAGGCAGTACAACTGAAACTTCGTTTGGAAGTTGATGCGGCGGATCCCAGGCTTCTGCGACACGTCAGCGCGGCGGCTCAACACCGTGAAAACCGAAGCATTTTCCAGTCTGGAAACAGATGGGGAACAGAAAACATGTGTCTCTAGAGCATTTTATAGATTATATATATATATTTAGTTATATATATATAAATTATTTTTTCTTATAGCTTACAAACATCTACGAACCAGCTATCCAAAGATATTTAATGCTTTGATCCTCGATTCTCCCAGGAGTTGCCCCCTTTGGTTCTTTTTCGGGCTCAGCATCAGCTCCATTCGAAGTCCTTCTTTGTTACACTGCAACATAACACATGCCATGTGTATTTTTTGTATCTTTAAATGGCATATGGTAATACTCGTTTAATATATATATATATATATCGAGGGAGATAGATGTGAGACACTATCGCAATATGAATTATATGAATATACACATCAGTTTCTTCGTAATGAGAGGTGTGATTGAAGCAGAATGAGGTGCTTGGCAGCTGACTTCGCTATTTGAACCCCTCATCAAGCAGATTTCATATTCAACTTGGCTTTGAAGAACCGCAAGAGAATCGTCACCACTTGACCCCGTTCAAATTATATGATTTGATGGTTAAATCAATTACATCCCCATAAATCCCAGAATTTTCTACCAATCCACCCCTATGGTGACCTCATTGTGGACCCACGTAAGAAGTGATGCTTGAATTGGGTTTAATTCATGACGCAACACTAGGCACCTTTTGCACCGGAGCTCGTGAGAGCCAGCATAGTTTGAACATTGCATAACACCCTGAGGTTGAACGTGGAACTCCGTGGGAACTCAACACATCTCACAGCCTGGTGGTTTCAAAACGATTCAAAAAAAATAGGGCTCAGATTTTTCGGGGGTTCCACTTGGTTCCACGGTCGATTTCTGGAGGGTAGTCTTACATGGTTCCTGAGTGTGCCTTGGCATTGATGGCTGCGGTGAGACGCCGACCGGGCTTGAGGACTGTTAAGAAGGTCAGCCTTCTTTGGGTGCGGTTTGTTGGTATTTTGTTGGCATGGAATCCAGACTAATGTTGGTAAACCCGGTCGTAAACTCCCGATTTTGATGGTTTTCCTACCCACCCTTTGGTAAAAAATTGTAATGATTATTTGGGTTCACCTTAAATTCACCAGCAGTTTGTTTCAGGGTCTTTGAGATTGGCCATGAACTATGCAGCCTGGAAAACATTCATCCGCCACAGTGCTGGGGCGCGTGCAGGCACATGTTTTGAACACTTTTTTGATCTTTTTTGTGTATCTGAAGGGCACTCATGCAGTAGATTCCGGTTTGGCTCATGATTGGCTGACGATGGCACCATTTCGATGAAAGGTGTTGATTTTGTTGGTGGGCTACTCAGGGAGCCGAAGGTAAAGGCAAATAATTGTGGGAGGACTCATGAAGCATCACTAAGCATCATGAAGCCATGAAACTGTATATGGTGTGACTAAGTGTGACTGTAATTCTGAGCCGTCGCACCATGAACTTCGCTGAAAGCCGGCCAAAGGTTTTTCCCCAGCAACAGCAAGGGTCAGTCAGATTCCAAACCAGGAACAACAGGACATGACCTGCCCGCAGATGAATTCATCAGTTTCAAGTTGAACCCCATGTGACACCATGCGGGCGAAGCCGGTATTTGTTGTGAAAGCCTCAAGCGTTTCCATGTTTAAAATTTTAAGAACCTCAACGTTTTGAATCCAGAACTCCAGGAGGTCAAGAAAAAAGGCAATCTGTGTTTCAGGGAACAACAGTGCAGGTGGCGTTCAGTTTATCCATTAGTCCACAAAACAATATACTGCAATAGTGTATTAATATCATTTAATATCATATTATATCATAAAATATACCAGTAGTACCGCACAAGGCGGTGGCGGAAGTTTCAAAAACAGGAAACCTATAGGAGAGGCTGGTTGTTGTGAATCACGGATGGCAGAGCGAAGCCACTGATGGACCGAAAGGTGGTTGAGGTCTCCTCTCTTTCTCTCTCTTTCTCTCTCTTTCTCTCTCTTTCTCTCTCTTTCTCTCTCTTTCTCTCTCTTTCTCTCTCTTTCTCTCTCTTTCTCTCGTTCTCTCTCTTTCTCTCTCGTTCTCTCTCGTTCTCTCTCTTTCTCTCTCTTTCTCTCTCTTTCTCTGATGATATTATCTACCTACCTACCTACTTACCTACCTACCTACCTACCTACCTCCCTTACCTACCTTACCTTACCTTACCTTACCTTACCTCCCTTACCTCCCTTACCTCCCTTACCTTACCTTACCTTACCTTACCTACCTTACCTACCTTACCTACCTTACCTACCTTACCTACCTTACCTACCTTACCTACCTACTTACCTACCTACCTACCTACCGATCTAGATATCTATCTATCTATCTATCTATCTATCGATCTATCTATCTATCGATCTATCTAGATATCTATCTATCGATCTATCTCTCGATCTATCTATCTATCTATCTATCTATCAATCAATCTACCTATTATCTATCTATTATCTATCTATCTGTCTATCTATCTATCTATCTATCTACCTATCTATCTATCTATCTATCCATCTATCTATCTATCTATCTATCTATCTATATATCTAGATACCTTTTTATCTATCTATCTATCCATCCATCTATCTATCTATCTACCTATCTATCTATCGATCTATCGATCTATCGATCTATGGATCTATCGATCTATTCATCCATCGATCTATCGATCTATCGATCTATCGATCTATCGATCTATCGATCTATCTAGCTATCTAGCTGTCTAGCTATCTAGCTATCTAGCTATCTAGCTATCTATCTATCTATTCATCTATCTTTCTTTCTTTCTTTCTATCTATCTATCTATCTTTCTATCTATCGATCTATCTATCTATGCGTCCATCCACCCATCCATCGATCTATTTATCTATCTAGATATCTTTCTATCCATCTATTTATCTTTCTATCTATCTATCTATCTATCTATCTATCTATTTTTCTATCTATCTATCTATCTATCGATCTATCTATCTATCTATCTACATTATCTATCTATCTATCCATCCATCTATCTATCTATCCATCCATCCATCCATCTATTCATCTATCCATCTATCCATCTATCTATCTATCTAACTAGCTAACTAACTAACTAATCTATCTATCTATCTATTTATCTATCTATTTATCTATCTATTTATCTATTTATCTACCTATCTAGCTAACTGTCTATCTCTCTCTCTCTCCCTCTCTCCCTCCGTCTGTCTGTCTGTCTATCTATCTACTTATCTAACTATTTATCTTTCTATCTATCTATCTAACTATCTATCTATCTATCTTTCTATCTATCTATCTATCTATCTAGCTGTCTATCTATCCATCTATATATCTTTCTATCTATTTGTCTATCTATTTTTCTATCTATCTAGATATCTTTCTATCTATCTATCTATCTATCTATCTTTCTATCTAGCTAGCTATATATCTAGCTGTCTATCTATCTATCTATCTAGCTATCTAGCTGTCTATCCATCTATCTATCAATCTATCTATCAATCTATCTATCTATCTATCTATGTATCTATCTATCTATCTATCTATCTTTGTATCTATCCATCTAACCATCTATCTATCTATCTATCTATCTATCGATCTATCTATCTATCTATCTATCTAGCTGTCTATCTATCCATCTATCTTTCTATCTATCTAATCTAATCTAATCTAATCTAATCTAATCTAATCTAATCCTATCTATCTATCGATCTATCTAGCTATCTATCTATCTATCTATCTATATCTATCTATCTATCTATCTATCTATCTAGCTGTCTCTGTATCTATCTGTCTATCTGTCTATCTATTTATCCATCTATCTATCTAGCTATCTATCTATCCCATCTGTCTATCTAACTGTGTATCTAGCTATCTACCTATCTATCTATCTCTCTGTCTGTCTGTCTGTCTGTCTATCTACCTGTCTATCTGCAAGCTTGAAAACCCAGCTATTCTGCGAGACTTCTTCACATCTCAAAGTTAACAACTTAGAAAACGCAGCAATTCTGCGAGACTTCCTCATTTTTCAAAGTTGACATCATCAAAAACGAAGCAATTCTCCGAGACGTCCTCAATGTTTGAACGTGACAACGCCAAAAACGAAGCAATTCTGCGAGACTTCTTCATTTTTTGAACTTGACAACATCCAAAACGAAGCAATTCTGCGAGAGTTCGTCAATTTTTGAACTTGACAACATCAAAAACAAAGCAATTCTGCGAGACTTCCTTCAAAAATGGAAAGTTGATTGCAGAGCTGACGGCCTCGTAACATTGCGTTTTGCGATTTTTCCAGTCCATCTGTCTAAACTATTGCGCCTGCCACGAAAAAGTGATGCCAGGTCATACGAAGTGCTGTGCCTGTCGCGCGAAATCATCTCAGCAAACCTGAAGATCTGATGCTCCAAAATGCAACCCCCTCTCAGGAAATCAGCGCCCTGACCTCCGAACAGCTCCGATGAAAATGTCTCTTGTACTGCGCCTGCCACGGAAAATGCATCTTTGCAGATCCTCTTCAAATGTCCCACGCCTGCCATCGTTTTTGGCAATGCTACAAAACCCTCACGTTTTGCTCACTTTTGAGAAGGTGCACAATCCCTTGCGCCTGCCACACGAAACGAGCTCTGAACCTCCAAAAGTGGTCCGTACGTGGTATGTTTTGTACATTTTGACTTCGAAATGTGCTTCGTGCCACAACGGCGTGCAGTTTTTCGCCATTGCAACTTCTAAATGCGCTCCGAAGCTGAGGTGTTTTGTACATTTTGACTTCAACATGTGCTTCGCGCCACAACGGCGTGCACATTTTCGACATCTCAACTTCCAAAAGTTGTCCGAGGCTGGTGTCTTTTTGTACATTTTGACTTGGAAATGTGCTTCGCGCCACAACGGCGTGCAATTTTTCATCTCTCATCTGGCCAGATGGCTCCGCACCCGCCGCTTTAGCGAGCCTACTTTTCGACCCTCCGGAGCCACAAATCATTGGAAAAATACAATGTTTCGCAACTTTCCTACCTTTTCGCGCATCTGCATCTTCTTTCTTTTGACCCTTTCTCTTCTCTGATCTTCTCTCTTCTACTCTTCTCTTCTCTCTGACCCTTTCCATCTCTGCTTTGCATCTGTCCATATTGTCGGAAGTTTGACTTCTAAACTTCCTTGGATTATATTAATATCATATTTATATTTTTTCAAATACTGTATCATTGGAATCATACCATTCATGTCAATGTTAGTCAATTCTAAGTTCCGTCCTTTGATGGCACCTAAAACACATTTGGCAAGGCCATGCCGGTCTTGCAGCTGAAAATTGGACCAAATTGCAAACGATTCAAAGTTTGCTGAAACCAAAAGTTCTTTTATTCCCCAACAGCGTAAGCTTTTGGTCTTCAGCCATAGTAAAGGTTCCCGAGCAGGTCAGAGCAGCCAAATCCGCACGGCGCAAGGTTGCGAACCGGGTTCCCAGGAAGGGTCTCCTTTTCCAAGAGAATCCCTCGGAGCAGCCAAATCCGCACAGCGCAAGGTTGGGAACCGGATTCCCAGGAAGAGGTTCCCAAGCAAGGTTCCCAGGAAGAGGTTCCCAAGCGAGGTTTCCAAGCAAGGTTCCCAGGAACAGGTTCCCAAGTAAGGTTCCCAAAAGGTTCCCAGGAACAGGTTCCCAAGCAAGGGTTCCCAGCAAGAGGTTCCCAAGCAAGGTTCCCAGCAAGAGGCTCCCAAGCAAGGTTCCCAGCAAGAGGCTCCCAAGCAGGGTTCCCAGGAAGAGGTTACCAATAGGAAGGTTTTCAGGAAGAGGTTCCCAGGAACAGATTCCCAAGCGGGTTCCCAGCAAGAGGTTCCCAAGCAGGATTCCCAGGAAGAGGTTACGAAGAGGAAGGTTTTCAGGAAGAGGTTCCCAGGAAAGGTTCCCAAGAGGTTCCAAGCGAGGTTCCCAGGAATAGGTTTTGCGAGCACGGATTTCAGGAACCGTTTGCAAGGTTTCCAGGAACCGTTTCCCAAGCAAGATTTCCAGGAACATGTGTTACCCAAGCAAAACAAGGTCCTCAGAAGAGGTTTTCAAGCAAGTGTTTCCAGGAAGGGGTTTCCAGGAAAAGGTGTCCAAGCAAGGGTTCCCAGGAAGAGGTTTCCAGGAACAGGTTCCCAAGCAAGGTTCCCAGGAACAGGTTTTGCGAGCATGGATTTCAGGAACCGTTATCAAGGTTTCCAGGAACCGTTTCCCAAGCAAGATTTCCAGGAACATGTTTTTCCCAAGCAAAACAAGGTTCCCAGAACAGGTTTTCAAGCAAGTGTTTCCAGGAAGGGGCTTGCATGTCCAAGCAAGGTTCCCAGCAAGTTTCCCAAGCAAGATTTCCGGGAACATTTTTTTCCCCAACAGCGTAAGCGCGGGGTCTTCAGCCATAGTAAAGGTCCCGCTTCCCAGGAAGGGGTTGCCTTTTCCAAGAGAATCCCAAGCAAGGGTTCCCAGGTTCCCAGGAACAGTTTTCCAAGCAAGGTTCCCAGGAACAGGTTCCCAAGCAAGGTTCCCAAGAGGTCCCCCCAAGCAAGGTTGTCAGGAAGAGGTTCCCAAGCGGGTTCCCAGGAAGAGATTCCCAAGCAAGGTTCCCAAGCAAGGTTCCCAGGAAGAGGTTCCCAGCAAGGTTCCCAGGCAAGGTTACCAGGAACAGGTGCCCAAGCAAGGTTCCCAGCAAGAGGTTCCCAAGCAGGGTTCCCAGGAAGAGGTTACCGAGAGGAAGGTTTTCAGGAAAAGGTTCCCAGGAACAGATTCCCAAGCAAGGGTTCCCAGCAAGAGGTTCCCAAGCAGGATTCCCAGGAAGAGGTTACGAAGAGGAAGGTTTTCAGGAAGAAGTTCCCAGGAAAGGTTCCCAAGAGGTTCCAAGCAAGGTTCCCAGGAATAGGTTTTGCGAGCACGGATTTCAGGAACCGTTTTCAAGGTTTCCGGGAACCGTTTCCCAAGCAAGATTTCCAGGAACATGTGTTTCCCAAGCAAAACAAGGTCCTCAGAAGAGGTTTTCAAGCAAGTGTTTCCAGGAAGGTGTTTCCAGGAAGAGGTGTCCAAGCAAGGTTCCCAGCAAGTTTCCGAAGCAAGATTTCCGGGAACATGTTTTTCCAAGCAAAACAAGGTTCCCAGAACAGGTTTTCAAGCAAGTGTTTCCAGAAAGGTGTTTCCAGGAAGGGAAGAGGTGCCCAAGCAAAGTTCCCAGCAAGTTTCCCAAGCAAGATTTCCAGGAACATGTTTTTCCCCAACAGCGTAAGCGTGGGGTCTTCAGCCATAGTAAAGGTCCCGGTTCCCAGGAAGAGGTTCCCAAGGGGGGTTCCCAGGAAGAGGTTGCCAGGAACAGGTTCCCAAGCAAGGTTCCCAGGAAGAGGTTCCCAATAAGGTTCCCAAGCAAGGTTCCCAGGCAAGGTTACCAGGAACAGATTCCCAAGCAAGGGTTCCCAGCCAGAGGTTCCCAAGCAGGGTTCCCAGGAAGAGGTTCCCAAGCAAGGTTCCCAAGAGGTTCCCAGGAAAATGTTCCCAAGCAGGGTTCCCAGGAAGAGGTTCCCAAGCAATGGTTTCAAGGAAGCGGTCCCCAGGAACAGGAAGGTTCCCAAAAACAAGTTTTGCGAGCATGGATTTCAGGAACCGTTATCAAGGTTTCCAGGAACCGTTTCCCAAGCAAGATTTCCAGGAACATGTTTTTCCCAAGCAACACAAGGTTCCCAGAGCAGGTTTTCAAGCAAGTGTTTCCAGGAAGGGCTTTGCAGGAAGAGGTGTCCAAGCAAGGTTCCCAGCAAGTTTCCCAAGCAAGATTTCCGGGAACATGTTTGTCCAAGCAAAACAAGGTTCCCAGAACAGGTTTTCAAGCAAGTGTTTCCAGAAGAGGTTTTCAGGAAGAGGTGCCCAAGCAAAGTTCCCAAGCAAGGTTCCCAGCAAACTGGTCCCCAAGCAAATCAAGCAATGTTTTCAGGAAGAGGTTCCCAAGCAAGGTTCCCAGCCACAGCTTCCCAGGAACAGGTGCCCATACAAGGTTCTCAAGAACAGGTTCACAAGTAAGATTCCCAAGCATGTCCCAAGCAAGGTTCCCAAGCAAGGCTCCCAGCAACAGGTTCCCAGGAACAGGTTCCCAAACAGGTTTCCCAAGAGCAGGTTCACAAGTAAGGTTCCCGGAAAGAGTTCCCAGGCTATGTTTCCAGGAAAAGGTTCCCAAGCAAGGTTCCCAGGAACAGCTTCTCAAGCAAGGTTGCAGGAAGAGGTTCGCAAGCAAGGGTTCCCAGTTGTTCCTGGAAATTTTGCTTGGGAACCAGCTCTTCCTGGGAACGCTTGCTTGAGAACCTGTTCCTGCGAGCCTTGTTCCTGCTTGGAATCTTGCTTGGAAACGGTTCCTGTGACCTTGCTTGGGAACCGTTTTTGGGAACTGTACTTGCAAGCGGTTTCTAAGAATTTAACCTTGCTTGGGAACCTCTTCCTGGATACCTTGCTTGGGAGCCTCTTCCTGGGAGCTTACTTGGGAACGTTTTTCCCCAACAGCGTAAGCTTGGGGTCTTCAGCCACCCCAGGAACAAGATTTCTAATCAAATTTTCCAGAAACAGGTTCGCAAGCAAGGTTACCAGGAACGATTTTTCAAGCCAGGTTCCCAAGAACGGGTTCCCAGGCAAGGTTCCCAAGCAAGGGTTCCAGAAACAGCTGCCAAGCAAGGTTCCCAAAAACAGGTTCCCAAGGCAGGTACCCAGGAACAGGTTTCCAAGAAAAGGTTGCAAAAAAGGTTTCCAAGAATAGGTTCGCAAGCAGGGGGTTCCAGGCAAGGTTCCTGGGAACAGGTTTCCAGGCAAGGTTCGCAAGACCAGGTTCCCAAGCAAGGTTCGCAAGAACAGGTTCACAAGCAAGGGCTCCAAGAGCAGTGCCTCAAGTTCCCAAGGAAGGGTTCCAAGAACAGGTTTCCTTGCAGGGTAATTAGCAAGGTTACCAAGCAAGGTCCTTGGGAACAGGTTCCCAAGCAAGGTTTCCACGAACAGGTCCCCAAGCAAGGTTCCCAAGGACAGGTTTGCTTTGCAAGCAAGCTTCGCAAGAACAGGTTCCCAAGCAAGGGTTCGAAGAACAGGTTCCCAAGAACAGGTTCGGGTTCCAAGAACAAATTCTCTAGGAAGGTTCCGAGCAATAGGTTGCCAGCACGGTTCCCACGAACACGTTCCCAAGCATGGTTTCAAGTTGCTCGTGTTCCCAGGAACAGCTTTCCAAGAACAACTTGCAAAGCGAAATTTCGAAGAACATCTGCAAGCAAGGTTGGAAGCAAGAACAGAATCCCAAGCAAGGTTCCGAAGGACAGGTTCCTAAACAAGGTTCCGAAGCAAAGTTGCAAAAAACAGGTTGCCGAGCAAGGTCCCCATGAAGAGGTTTGAAGCAAGCAGGCAAAGTTTCCAAGAACAGGTTCCCAAGAGAAAGTTCCCAAGAACCGGTTACCAGGCAATGCTCCCAAGAGCAGGTTCCTAAGAATAGGCTCCCAAGAACAGGTTCCCAAGCAAGGCTCCCAAGCAAGGTTCCGATAAACAAGTGTTCAGCAACGTGTCCAAGAACAGTTGCCCAGGCAAGGTTCCAAGAACAGTGAACAACAGAATACCGCATTTCGGCAGCAGTTCAAAAAGATGCTGAAGCACTAAGGTGGGCAAGTGAAAGACTACAAGATGATAAAGATGTTGAAGAATTGTTCTAATAACGGAACGGAGGGATGGAAGAACTAGTTTTGCTTCAAAAAATGACACGGCACTCGCACATGGATAAAAACACTAGACGACAGCGTGGCATGAAAGAAAGCAGGAGGGAGGAGACGAGAAGATAATACACAAGAAAAATGATGATGGTGATGATGATGACGACAATGATGATGGCGAAGAAGATGACGAGGATGAATGGCGATGATGATGATGATGATGATGAATGGTAGCTGACGCGAGTCAAATGTCATATATCCACGGTTTCATGCCTTTTGTCCCCACAGAGGGTTTTCTCCAGGGCTGGCACCTGAGCGACAGTCAGAATCAAAAGACATGTTGTTTTTACACAGCGAAAAATTCACACAGAGAAGATTTTACACACAGAAGCCTTTACACAGAGAGGGATTTACACAGAGCAGCTTTTACACAGACGCTTTTGCACACAGACGCTTTTACATACAGAAGCTTTTAAACAGAAAAGCCTTTTCTAAAGAAGCCTTACCACATGAAGCCTTTACACAGAGCAGCTTTACACACACCCGCTTTTTCACAAAGAAGTTTTTACACACAGCAACTTTAACGCGCAGATGCCCAAGCTTTTGCACACAGGAGCTTTTGCACACACACACACACCTTGCAAAAATATTTTTTTAGACGCAGAAACTTTTACAGCCTTTTCACAAGAAAGCTTTTACACAGAAGCTTTTGCACACAGATGCCTTTACAAAGAGAAGCTTTTACACACAGAAGCTTTTACTCAGAGAAGCCTTTGAACAGAGCAGCTTTTACACACACACACAGAAGCTTTTACACAGAGAAGATTTTGCACAGAGAAGCTTTTTCACAGACAAGAGTTTGCGGGAAGGAACTTTGAGCACAAACGGTTTTTACATACAGCAGCTATCACACAGAGAAGCCTTTGCGCGGACCAGCTTTTACGCTCAGGTTTGTTTTCGCAGAGCAGCGTTTACGCGGAGCAGCTTTTACACACCGAAGCTTTGACGCAGAGAGGCCTTTACACAGAGAAGATTGTACACACAGAAGCTTTTACACACAGACGCCTTTGCACACACACACAAACACACACGCACACACACGCACAGATGCCTGTACATTGAGCAGCTTTGACACACAGACGCTTTTTCACAAATAAGTTTTTGCACACAGGAACTTTAACGCGCAGATGCCCCGCTTTTACACACAGGAGCTTTTGCACACGCACGCCTTAACACAAAGAAGTTTTTAGACACAGAAACTTTTACAGCCTTTTCACAAGAAAGCTTTTACACAGAAGCTTTTGCACACAGATGCCTTTACAAAGAGAAGCTTTTACACACAGAAGCTTTTACACAGAGAAGCCTTTAAACAGAGCAGCTTTTACACACACTAGACAAGAATGGATCTTTGACAACTGAGTCCTGTAACATGCAAACCATACGAACAGAAATGCAGGTACAGGAATGTGCGTCCACATTCCCTTCCGGCTGGATCCCATAGCTTCGTTGGCATGGCTAGGGAAACAGCTGCCATGCCCCCTGCATTATTGTTACTATTAGAAAGGGAGAGGAAAGAAGAAAGAAAAAGAGAGAAGTTTTACATCTATTCAGATGTTACACACACACACACCCGGCCGGAGCCGGGTCAACCCTGAAAGGCAAGAGGAAGAAAAAAGCGGACAGACGACGGGCCAAGGACCAAAACAGCGCAAGGGGGGAAGGGAACAGACGGACCACCGGAACCAACCTACACGGCGAAACGGACCTGACAAAAAAACAGGGCACACACCTAAACCCCACAACACAGTACAGAGAAGCCGCGAGGGGAGGGTAATTTAGGGACCAAATGGGGGACTATGGTGACGAAAGTAAAACAACCAAAACAATTACCTAAACCCAGGACTCAGCCCCACTAAACCTAGAGGTCGTATCCCCGTTGACATTTCCCATTTAGAATGGTAGGCCTTGGGCCCCCTATAAATCAGTTTTTATGTTTTTTTTGGTGCCGTCGGGGCACTCCATTTTGTAGAAAGAGACCTGTTTGTACACACCCAACATCACTTTATATGAGAACAAGATCATATGCCAGTGTCAGGCACCTCCATTTTGTAGAAGATTTGGAATACCATTTTGTAGATGGGTACGGGGAGTTGATAAATACATCCACAAATGTAAATATATTTGAACACAAAAAAATATCAACCGCTTTTGGTTGGCTCAGCAGTGCTGGCCGCTTCCCCCAAGCCTTCGAACTAGCTGATTGTCAGTGGCCATGCTGCGCTTTCACATGGCGTTCCTGCTGATCGTGGGATTGGTTGGGGACGGCGTCAAGGTGGCTGACGACACAGCCACACAGACGCCAGAGGAATGGCATCTTGTCTTCGAACGTGACTGATTGGGACAGTTGCCAGGAATAGGACAACTCCAAGAAAGACACTTCAAGAATTGGGCGCAGTTTTCAAAAAAACAAGGAAACTTTTTTGTTTTTACCAATTCCATTTGGAGCTACAAAATGGTAGGCCATTTCCATTGGCAGCTACAAAATGGTGGGATACAGAAATAGTTAGACCATGTAGTCTATGAATGGGGACCATCCATTTTGTAGACTGGTATGGGCTAGCTGGCCAGAGTTTGCAATGGGTTACCCAATGTTCTTTTACTAAGGTGGTTCAAACCAGAACAACACAAAGAGACGCTTCTGGATTGGATGTCCTGGTTGTCTTGCCGGGTGCAGAAGCGGTACCACGTGCTAGACCTTAACTATTTCTGTATCCCACCATTTTGTAGCTGCCAATGGAAATGGCCTACCATTTTGTAGCTCCAAATGGAATTGGTAAAAACAAAAAAGTTTCCTTGCTTTTTTTTAAAACTGCGCCCAATTCTTGAAGTGTCTTTCTTGGAGTTGTCCTATTCCTGGCAACTGTCCCAATCAGTCACGTTCGAAGACAAGATGCCATTCCTCTGGCGTCTGTGTGGCTGTGTCGTCAGCCACCTTGACGCCTTCCCCAACCAATCCCACGATCAGCAGGAACGCCATGTGAAAGCGCAGCATGGCCACTGACCCCTCAGCTAGTTCGAGGGCTTGGGGGAAGCGGCCGGCACTGCTGAGCCAACCAAAAGCGGTTAGACCAGGGTGCGACCACAGGGTTGCTTTGTGTCTTACAAAATGGCTCTCCCATTTTTCACAGTTTTTTGGACACTATGTTAACCCAAAATACTTGATGTTGGTGGGCAGGTGGGGTACCCTGGTGCCACCATTTTGTAGGCAGCAACCCCCATGGGCGCTACCATTTTGTAGGTGTCCCCATACCATTTTGTAGGGGGATAGGCTGGGCACCCTACAGAATGGAGCTCTCATCGTCTCGGGGCGAATTTCAAGGGGGATGAGGTCGTGCGTTACTCCCCTTCGGGACCGTTGTCAAGTCGCGCCGCAATGGCATAAACAGCTGTTCAAGTTCCATCGAATTAGATGCACAATATGTTCAACCTCACCAGAAACCAAAGAGACCACACCTGCAGGAAAAGGACATGCCTGTTGCCTTCTGTCGCACATGTCCTGTTGTACTTCAAAAGCTGAAGCTGCAGCAGTGAAAATGAAGTTTTTGGCTGTTCGGACTGGCTTCACTCAGAGAGGAATGCAATTCACAAAGGTTCGAGTGGGACCACCGGAGCAGCAGGACTTGGTGAAAAAGGTGCGTAACCGAAAGGCCATCTGTTTCGCATTACTTAGATGAATTACCAAGTTAAAATGTGTAAATTCGGAAGTCAAGTCTGCCCTCAGTCACCCTAAAAAGGGTTGCCTCATCTGGCTCCATGGCACCATGTCGGAGCCACCATGGATATTACATTAGACAAGAACGGATCTTTGAATAGATCCGTCAGGAACTGAGTCTTGTAACATGCAAACCATACGAACAGAAATGCAGGTACAGGAATGTGCGTCCACATTCCCTTCCGGCTGGATCCCATAGCTTCGTTGGCATGGCTAGGGAAACAGCTGCCATGCCCCCTGCATTATTGTTATTATTGGAAAGGGAGAGGAAAGAAGAAAGAAAAAGAGAGAAGTTTTACATCTATTCAGATGTTACACACACACACGGAAGCTTTTACACAGTGAAGATTTTGCACAGAGAAGCTTTTTCACAGACAAGAGTTTGCGGGAAGGAACTTTGAGCACAAACGGTTTTTACATACAGCAGCTGCAGCTTGCACACAGAGAAGCCTTTGCGCGGACCAGCTTTTACGCTCAGGTTTGTTTTCGCAGAGCAGCGTTTACGCGGAGCAGCTTTTACACACCGAAGCTTTGACGCAGAGAGTCCTTTACACAGAGAAGATTCTACACACAGAAGCTTTTACACACAGACGCCTTTGGACACACACACACACACGCACAGATGCCTGTACACAAAGCAG
The DNA here is from genome assembly GCA_947184155.2 of Cladocopium goreaui. Classification (NCBI taxonomy): domain Eukaryota; class Dinophyceae; order Suessiales; family Symbiodiniaceae; genus Cladocopium; species Cladocopium goreaui. The sequence continues at coordinate 20,396 of CAMXCT020000651.1, read as the reverse complement.
CTTTGACACACAGACGCTTTTACACAGAGAAGCCGTTACATAGAGCAACTTTTACACAGTGCGGCTTTTGCACACTAGATGCCGTTACACAAAGAAGCTTTTCTACACAAACGCTTTTACACATAGAGGCCTTTACACACAGAAGCTTTTACGCACAGAGGGTTTTCACACGGAAGCTTTACACAGAGAAGCTTTTACATAGATAAGCGTCTAAACAGAGCATCTTTTTTACACAGAAGCATTTACACGCACAAAAGCTTTACATACACACAGAGCTTTTACACACAGATGTTTTTACACATAGAAGCTTGTTCACAGAGCTTACAGACCGAAGCTTTGACGCAGAGAGGCCTTTACACAGAGCAGCTTTTACACACAGACGCTCTTACACAGAGATGCACAGAGCAGCTTTGACACACAGACGCCTTTACACAAAGAAGCTTTTATACACAAACGCTTTTACACATAGAGGCCTTGACACACAGAAACTTTTACGCACAGTCACAGAAGTTTTTACACACAAGCTTTACACAGACAAGCTTTTACACAGAGAAGCCTCTACACTGTTACACAGGGCATCTTTTTTACACAGAAGCATTTACACACACAAAAGCTTTACACACACACACACCTTTACACACAGAGCTTTTACACACAGACGCTTTTACGCATAGAAGCTTGTTCACAGAGCAGGGTTTACACAGAGCAGCTTTTACACACCGAAGCTTTTACACAGAGAGAGGCCTTTGCACAGAGCAGCTTATACAATCTTATACACGCAGAAACTTTAAACACACAAATGCCCAAGCTTTTACACAGACAGGTCTTTACACAGAGGCATTTACACAAAAGTTCTTCACACAGATGCAGCAGATATTTCTACACACAGAAGCTTTTGAACACAGATGCCTTTACACACAGAAGCATTTACCCAGAGACGCTTTGACATATGCACGCCTATACACACAGAAGCTTTTAGACACAGATTGATTTTCAGAGAATCACAGAAGCTTTGACACAGAGAAGCCTTTACACAGAGAATCTTTTACACACAGAAGCTTTTACACACACACACAAGCTTTTCCACATATATAAGTTTTTACACAGAGAAGCTTTTACGCACGAGCTTTTACACACAGACGCCTTTGCACACAGAAGCTTGTACACACGGAGGCTTTTACGCACAGAAGCTTTTACACAGAGAAGCCTTTACACACAGACGCGTTCCCACAGAAAAAAACAATTCCACAGAGCAGCATTTTACACACGCAATTTTACGTAAGTTTTTGACGTTCGACCATCATGTCGTGCGAAAGGGTTGCATCCGGTGTTAGAAAATCGCAATTTTGACGTTGGACAATCATTTTGCGTGAAACGGTTGTGCCTGACCTTGCAAAATCGCAATTTTACACACATGTCACATAGATGAAGTTGATGGAAAAATGTGTAGGTGGTGTAGATAATGTAGGTGAGACAGATGTAGGTGATGATGATGATGATGATGGTGTAGATGTAGATGTAGATCTAGATCTAGCGAAGATGGTGTAGAAGATGGTATAGAAGATGTAGGTGATATAAAGGACATAAGAGATGTGGATGATGTATGTTTCGTAGATGAAGTGAAGAGTGAGGCGGACAGCAGTTCTTTGGGAAAAACTCTTCGCACGAGCTTCGGGAATATTGGCCACAGTATTGCAAACGCGTGTGGAAAAGCGCCTTGCATGTGACCTCTAGAGTAAGAAGGGCGGGGCAATAAACATACTTCACTCATTGCTTGTTTGGCAACTGTTTTTGTTTCTGGCTGTTGGGGATACTCTTTGGGCTTATGTTTTTTGTTTTGCGTCAGAACATGTAAATAGAATGAGTGTTTTGTCATGAGCTTGCTTGATCTTGCTTGCACCCAAGCATGTTCCACACCTGATTCCCTGCTGCACAGCATATCTATACAAAAATGCCCCTTCCCGATTGGTTGAAGGGAACCACTAGAAACCCATTGCGACTACTTGTTTTGATATGACTATGACTAGAAATTGCTTTCTTGTAAGACCGTTCCCCTCAATGATGAATCCATGTTTTGTTCCGTCTTAGTCGCAGTTTGGTTCTCAAACTGACACTCCCTGGTTTCTAAAAAACTGGTACTCGCTGGTTTCTCTCAAACAATTGGTTGGTTGATTCTCACAAAATTTGAATCTTGGTATGGCTCAAACCTCTGGTATGTACCTTGGTTTTAAAATCAGCCGGTGAATAGCACTTTTGATGTCCGTCCCCATCGTCCCCCCTATGGCTTTGCGATTGGGGTACGCCCAATTCTTGGAGAAACCCATTCAATATCCCCCCGCAGCCCCCAGAATGAATATGAATAGGTTTTCGGATGATGCAAGCAGATAGAAAAGTAAAATGATACCCAACATACCAATTTATATCTGAATATCTTATTAACAACACTAGTGGTCAACTAAAAATTTCTACTGTTTTGGAAGACTAAACCAGTGTTTCAGATTATCAAATCCCTAGCCTGTCCTTTGCTCCCTGGACTTCTGGATTCCGAAAAACCAGCGCGGCGGTGCGGGAGTTTGCCACACCTCTTCGCATCGTGTAACCCTTCCCTTCGCCAAATGACAGCAGTCTTTTGGAACAATTCAAAGACCTGCTGTCGGCGGCCTTTGCGATTTAAAAGGATTTGCTCCTCGACTGGAGGATACTGGGGGTGCATTCGAATCCTGAAGCGTCAGTGTTTCAAGGACGAGCGGTCACTGCGTGGCGTGGGGTCCTGAAAATTCCAAGTGATTTTACCAACGGGATACTCTCCGTGTAGCAGACGTGGCTTGCTGGATCCACCATCGCGATGATCTTCCGATTGAAATTTGACATGATTTAAAAAAACAAAACGGTGTAAGATACATTGTTCCCCACATTGACGTGTGGGTTTTTTGTTTTTAGTTCTGTATCCGCTCCTTCCTTCCTCCTTCCTCCTCACTCACTCACTCACTCACTCACCACCCACCCCACCCACCCACCCACCCGACCCACCCCACTCACTCACTCCGCACCTCCACGCCACACGCCACTCTCCAACCCCCACCCCACCCCACCCACTCACCTCACTCACCTCACTCCACTCCCCTCCCACTCCCTCACGTCCACTCCTCACTCCACTCCTCACTCCACTCCCTCACTCCACTCCCTCCTTACAACTCACTCCCTCCTTCACTCACTCCCTCCCCTTCCCCCCCTCCCTCCTCCTCACTCCCTCACTCCCTCACTCCCTCACTCCCTCACTCCCACTCCCCGCTCCCTCCCTCCTCACTCCCTCACTCCCTCACTCCCTCGCTCCCCCCCCTCCCACTCCCTCACTCCCTCACTCCCTCACTCCCTCGCTCCCTCCCTCCTCACTCCCTCACTCCCTCACTCCCTCGACTCCCTCACTCCCTCACTCCCTCACTCCCTCACTCCCTCACTCCCTCCAAGAGGTCGGATGTACGCCCTGGCGTCCCTCCGGTGTCCCTTGGTCTCCGCCGCTCTGCCGATGGCTTTTGCGTGGCAGGTGTGGGACTTGGCGCCAGAAATGAAAGATAGAAGGATAGATAGATAGATAGATTGACAGATAGATAGATAGGTATAGATAGAGAGATGGATCGATCGCTAGATAGCTGATTAGTTAGATAACATCCGCACGTACATCACATATATTACAAACTGCATCTTACACCCGGTACACATATCGTTAACACACTACCAAAGTGACACACCTGTACATGCACATACATACATACATACATACATACATACATACACACACTCATATTTCCTCTTCCCTTCTTGCTTTTCTATGCTCAGTCTAAGTATGGTGAATTTGTTAACATGTGGGGTTATCCCATGTTTTTATGGGTGCTTGGGTCTAGGAATGCCGTACTCAAATCAGGCTTTAAAGTTTATTCCAAGACCCGTCCCATGATGAAATGACTAAAAGATGTAGAAGCCGTGACCCCACCGCTGTCTGGAAATGACGCCCATTTGGAGCGCGCCCAATTAGAAAGCAGAATAATCAAAATAGCAATCCCATGGGATTCCTGCATGCGGAACGGCAATTGGCCACAATGACTATTGAAGATACCATGCAGTACTCTAAACTGACCGGAGAAAATCATTGAAAAATCTTCTGTTTGTTTTCCTCCATTCCAAAATTACGCCCTCCCATTGTCATGTTTTGTAAGTTCGAAGGAGGCCTCAGTGAACCTTTTGCGTGGCCACCGTGATTCCCACCCTGACGAGCTGGTGATGGTTTCACTGGGTTGTCCGGGATGACTCGTGATGACTACAAGATTCCACGAGAATTAGGACAGCAGCGTCGTTGTGCGCAGAGCGCCTGATGGCGAATACGCTGTGGCAATGGTGCAACTGAGAAGATGAGCAACATCTTTGCGCAGCATTCTAATCTGGTGGGTGGTTTGGATCATTTTTTTGGTATACATTGGGAATAATCCCAACTGACAAATATTTTTCAGAGAGGTTGCAACGACCAACCAGTAATGATTTCAAGAGTTTTACGACGTTTCCAATGTCACTCAGTCACAGCGAAATATATGCGGCCAGTAACTCATGTCTGCGCTTGATCACGACCGTGATCAATGCAGCGTACAGCACATTGTGTCCACGATGGATCGTGTTTTTTTTTTATGGCTAATATCAACCCTGGATTAATAAACCCCTAGGCTGCCTAGGTAGTTTGATTGGGGAGGTACCATTTGAGTATTAGACTACCATAGATTACCACTAGTTGGGGAGCACACCCTAATTAATAAACCGTGGTTTATTCATCCAGGTTTGACATTATTCCGTAGGTTCCAGTCCGAGAACGTGTCAGACCTCGTGACCTCGGCAGAAATTGCAGACGCGCAATCTTCGCGTATCATTATTGATATTTTGGATATTGATAATGACCGAAGCCTTCAACATCACTGGCTGCGGCTAAAAAGAAACTTATAACCAAGTTTTGTTGCACGAGGCTCCCAGTGGCAGCGCCTGTTTCGTTCGAGGACGTCCCGCTGTGAAAGCCGGGGACCTGGGAGCCAAGTTTTGAGCCGTTGGTTTCTTTGCAGAACAACAATTTAAGACATCAAGACTTGAAAAACCCAAACTAACCTCTTATTCGAGAACTTTGATCGCTTTGTTTGAGGACTGTTTTGCCAAACATCTCCAAGCAAATCCCCCTGGATGTAGAGATTCATCACCGCCTGAGCTGGAGCAATGCTTATGGATCTCCAGGTTTTTGCCTATCACCTCAGGTTCAAGGTGTCCCAAACTTCGCCGGACGCGTCCCAAATCAAAGGCCATGTGCTTTGTTTGGGGGTTCCCTCTCAACCAGAGGAATGGCTGGCTCAAGAGACAGGAAGATAGTCTAAAATGTCTAAAGATGGCCACCACTCCACGCAACACTGTGAAATGTATCTTAAATTGGGAATGAAACTATTCCACAAGCACTGATAATTGGTAAGATCCAATTCAGTCCGTAGCTGTAAATTTGTGCATCCAGTTTCACAGAGTCATATCACAGAGTTTCCATGGCATTCATTGCTGGACCCTGACAGAGCCCCAGCACATTCACCCCAGGGTGTTGTGGCGCTCCGCAGCGAATGGTTAGCCATGACAACCATTGGCGCTGACAAAGACAAAGCCCGAGGCCGAAAGAGTGGGCTTGGAACTGCATTGACAACAAGAAAAATCCATCCATGGATCAATGGATGGAAGAAATCTACACATTGTGGATCTATGGTGGCTCCATATTCCAGTAGAAGTTGAACTTTTCAGAGGGGATCGAATATGTGGGTGATATTCGGGGTGACTGTACGGTGTGTATTGTATATCTTACTATTTACTTATTTATATACTTAATATATATATATATATATTGCATACGGTTGCACATGGACATGTAGAAATTCATATGCATGTAAAAAATGCATCCATGTCGATTCTTTAGGTCCGGTATTTTTTGCTGCAAAAGGGCACCACATGACCCACAAAATGATGGGAGCGTCCATGTCCTTCTTGCAGCAACCCAAGTTTGGGCTTTGAGTTTTGTAGCCAGATGCCTACGAATCTCAGTTCATTGCCTTTATCAACCACAGAACAATCCGCGGTAGTGTTCGGGTAGATACAGAATGAGTTGGGGTAGTAGTCCAATGGATTATCATATTATAATATACTATAATCGTTTTGCAACTTAATTTCTGGGAGATATGGCCCCATTTTCTAGACAGACCATGGAATCAGAAGAGAGCGTAGAAGCGCCCAGGACGGCGTTCCGTGGATGAAGAGCTCTTAGGCTTGCTGGAGCGGCTTTCATTGCAGATGCTCGGCGCCAAGCGCTGCGAAAAGGACCCGGGATGTTTCCCCATGAAGTAATGAAAGATTAGCTATGATTAGATAACATAGGAATTTCAGAGGCTTTAGGATCCCAGCTGTAAATGATGTTTGAACAGTCATCATTACAGCAGACCTCAATTAGGTCGCTTTTCAGCTACGGAAATGGATTTCCAAAGATGATAGAGACTGATCCATTTACATCCCTTTACGTCAATGCACCATTTTGTGCTCATACTGTACCACATCCCTACAACGTTGGGCCACCCATCAGGTTCGAACTTTGCCCACGACTCTCATGCTTTGCCTTTGGTGAATATATGGGAATGCTGGAAGTAGCATTTTCCTATGCATAAAAGTGGCCATGTATATAATTGTGTGCTGTTTTCACCACCATTTTGGTTGAGGCTCGGGATAAGATGTATATTTATTTATGTATATTCCATTGTACCACATCATATCCCATTCAACTACCTATTGTAGTTGCTGAAATGCCCATATGTTAAATTAGTTTTCATGGCTAAATGACCCCAACCTGAGGATGGGCACCCAGGGACGGCTGCAATCCTTCCGCAATGGCCAGCTTTGCCCCTGCTGCAACTGTTGCAGACGATGCCTGAGGTGGAGCATGGTGACACCAACATGGCCAGCTGGGAATTCCAATTGGAAATCCCGGAACCAAATTGGCTTTAGATGGCCTTGGAATGAGAAAATCACCTACAAATTGGGAATTTTACATTGTTATGTTTAACTACTAGACTAGAGGGTTTAACAAAATATAATATGTATTATGTATATATATATGTGTGTGTGCATAGTTTTAGTACACAAAAAGAAACGCTCTTTGCCACGCGTGTAGTAAGACTTTACGTTTCTACATAAACATATATATGTATATAAATGTAAAGAGGGAGAGAGAGAAGCTCTTGGGGTTTGATCCTGCGCTTAGACAGAGAACTAACAAATCTATATATGCAGTTGCATATGGGCGTCAATAAGATTGCTGTAATTTGATTAATAAATAGCTGCGCAGACAAACAAGCAACAGTGTATGCATGCACAACACAGGAAAGAAAACTAGTCAACTGCTGAATATCTTAAATGTTAATGCAAACGCGCTGAATATTGCTTGCTTTGTGCCCACCCACCATTTTCACACATACCTTCCTGGGAGGTGCGTTTGGTGGGTGTCTCTGCAGCATCACCTATTTGCTTGTGTTATTAAAAGCCACACTTTTTGCTGGTGAAATGTTGCACTGCAGCAAGTTCTGGCAACAGGTTCAAGCTCAGTAGTTAATGTCCAAGTTTGTTTGGTTCAAATCAATTCAAATCCCAAGTTTGAATGATATGTTGTATCATGTTGTTTGGTTACATCAACATGAATTTGATCCACAATATAGCCTGAAGAGAGGCTATCCCTTACTCTCATGGCCATTATTTTTTTCATTGTCCATGTGGGGGAACCCCGAGATTTTTGGACCCAAACGATTTCAGCTTCAGATCCGCAGGCGCCCCGGCCCTCGACGTGCAGCCTCTGCCCCCTCAGCCGGCCCAAAAAGTGCCAAGCGGCCAGACAGGCGGGGGATATTCCATGACTCTGGATGGTTGCGAAATCCACCAGTTGAAAACTATTGGAATTCTTATCATATATGAAACGCCGGTAAATTTCATGGGATTTTAGCGGGATGTTTTCCATCTTCCAACTGGTGCAGGATTTTGCAACCATCCACAGCATCATTCATTAGTGGTTGCAAATCAGGGTTTGACCATCTAATTTTTGGCAAATGTTGCGTAATAAACACTGGGATAGTGTTTTGATGCTTTGTTTGGTGGCTTTGAAGTTTAAATATGTACTTTGTTTTCGATCTTTGGAATGATGATCCCAAATGACTAATGGTTTTTGGAGGGGTTGAAACCAGGAATCAGCTGTGATTGGCAGGTATCATCTCCCAAAGTGACTGTTTGACCACGTTTGACCCTGATAATCCCTCATGATCGTGAAGGCACATAGTCTTCCACCGCGTGCATATAAGATAGATAGATAGATAATGAAAGATGGATGGATGGATGGATGGATAGATAGATAAACAGACAGACAGACAGACAGACAGACAGACAGAGAGACAGAGAGAGAGAGAGAGAGATAGATAAATAGATAGATAGATAAATAGATAGATAGATAAATAGATAGATAGATAGATAGATAGATTAGGATAGATTAGGTAGATTATATAGATGGATTAGATAGACTAGATAGATTAGATAGATTAGAGAGATTAGATAGAATAGAATAGATAGATTAGATAGATTAGATAGGTTAGATAAATTAGATAAATGAGATAGATCAGATAGATTGAATAGATTAGATAAAATAGATAGATTACATAGATAGATTCAATAGATTAGATAGATTAGATAGATTAGATAGATTAGATGGATTAGATAGATTAGATGGATTAGATAGATTAGATAAATTAGATAAATTCGATAGATCAGACAGATTGAATAGATTAGATAAATTAGATAGATTAGAAGATTAGATAGGTTAGATTAGATAGTTTAAATAGATTCGATAGATTAGATAGATTAGATAGATTAGATAGATTAGTTCGATTAGATCGATTAGATAGATTAGATATTTTAGATAGATTAGATAGACTAGATCGATTAGAGAGATTTGATTTTTTTAGAGATTAGACGGGTTAGATAGTTTAGATAGATTAGCTAGATTGGATAGATTAGATAGATTAGATAGATCTGACAGATTAGATAGATTATATAGATAGATTAGAGGGACTAGACAGATTAGATAGATTAGATTTGATAGATTTGATAGATTTGATCAATAGATAAATAGATAGATGGATGGATAGATAGATAGATAAATAGATGAATAGATTCGTAGACTGCTAGGTAGGTATTTTTGTTTTAGTATACTACATTTATATATATGTGTTTTTGATATAATATTATCGTTTGATATTATATTATGTCTTTTATTTTTTAAGCGTTTGTAAAATAATGCTATATATGTTTGATATTATATGTTAAAAATAGCTAGGTTCAAGATAGGTGGTAGAGGCCTTAAGTAAGATCCAAACATGTCTGGTACGTACGGCTGGTAGGTTTGGTTTTCTTGGTACGGTACGGTTGGTACATGTGGTACGGTACGGTTGGTACGGTTGGTACGCTTAGTAAGGTACGTTTGGTACGCTTACCAACCGTACCGACCGTACCAACCGTACCAGTGAACCGTACCACCGTACCGTACCCCCCTTGACCCCCCCCTTAAACGGTACGGTGGTACGGTTCACTGGTACGGTTGGTAAGGTCGGTACGGTTGGTAAGCGTATAAACGTACCTTACTAAGCGTACCAAGCGTACCTACCCAAAGCGTACCAAGCGTACCAAGCGCACCAAGCGTACCGTACCAAGCGCACCAAGCGTACCAAGCGTAGCGTACCTATCTTATAGCTGGATATCAAGCACGTATCTTGAACTTAGATAATGTTAAAGTATACTTTATTTTAAATGTATTTTTTTTTTCGATATATTATTTTGGATTATTATTATTTTATTATATATATATATATTTCTTTACATTTTCATTTTTTAGTTTAAAACAAATTTCATATAATTTCATATTTTGTTGTCTTTTATTGATATATATATATATATGATATTAGATTTTGTTGTATTATATATTTTTTACTTCAGATTTTGTTGCATTATATATCGACAGCTTGGAGTGTCAGAGGGATACTTTCGTCACTGTAATTGGTTCGGCCATGGGATTGAGTGACTGATGAGTACATAACTGATTTTTAGCCCATGAGATATAGCCAGTTCCAAAGTGGTCGCGATCTCTAGTGAATCACTCTAGTGAATCAGTGAACTAACTCTATGGCCCATCTAAGTCTCTAAGTTCTGCGTTGTCTTGTTCTGACAGCCTCCGGTTTTTTTACATGGCAATGGAAAATAATTATCCATTATATATAGATGATTTTCCCCAATCCTCCATTGATAGGCTTTATAGAGAGCGTTCCGTTGCCATGTTTGGTTGCCGGCAACGCCGAGCCGCGCGCAGGACGGCCAGGACAGCCACGTGGGTTCCCAGTGAAGCGCCTGCCGAGGTGGGGCTGTGAAGTGGCAATCGTGGCCATAACAATTACAGGAAAACTCCATGATCTTCATGGAAAAAAAACATGGTTTCCGGTGAAGATTTTCCCAGCAAAAGCAGTCCGATGATTAGTTGATACGCCATTTACTAACAAGGCCTGGGGATCTCACATTTCCAAAAATTGATTTAAAAAACGAGTTGACATTCACGAATTGTGGGTCGGTCACTTGGCGCTGTGTCGGGCAGTTCTTCAAATACCGGATCGAGTAACTGATCCACCAGATGGGATACCCCACATGGATGGCACAAGTAGAATCACATTATTGATTTTTTATTTTTAGTATTATTTTTTAATTACAAGCGCGTGTATATATATATATACATAATTATATATATCTCTGTGTGTAGTATATGCTCATATGCTCTAACAATAACCACATTCTGTGAGTCCATGGGTCTAAAGTTCAAATCCACACCCAAATTAGTGCATGTTAGTCAGTGTTTGTCCTGCCAGTTTGTTGATATTCCATGACATCGACCACAATTCAAGATACTGAGAACCCAGCAGGCGTGCACTTAAACCTGCACGCTACAGTACGATAGACTATATAGTTGGGGAAACGTTGGGAATCCCAGAGCAGTGGTCCTTGGAAGGAAAAGTTGCCTATTGCCTATGGGCCTTTGCTGTGCCTAATTTCTATAGCGCACTGTTGTTTCTGACGGATAAAGAGGAATAGGGTTCCGCTGATCATTTCCCACATGCTGACTACCCATTGGTGAAATATTAGGCTGCAACGATGTAAGAGCCTGTTTCAACCGTCTTAACTTTGGTCAACATCCTTTCTTCTTAAAATGGTCTAGCAAATTGTTTGGAATTCAGCTGCAGTTCTTCTTGAAACTTAAACTCAGGCTGTTGCAGTATTTACAAATATCACTGATACGCAAGAATTAGGCACACGCCGCATGCACGCATTTTTTCCTCTGGGCCCCTACGTTCTTGCGGCATCACCAAAGATCACCACGCCCTGATGAAACGCCCTTGAGGCCAAGAGCAAGTTGAAAGCCAAAAGCTCCAAGGGAGCAGAGAAGCAGCGGAGAAGCAGCAAAAGCCTCGAAGCACCTGGGATTTGCACCGGCCTATGGCTCCATTTGAGCCCATTTTTTCCGAAACAAATGAGCAAAAGTACAATCGTAACACAGCTTTCGGTACTCAAACATGGCTAGCCGGGAAATCCCCTGTAAGTGAAGGTTTTAAGAGGGAAATCGTCCATAAATGGGGGATTTGCCGTTGCCATGTTTGACTGCCGGAACGGAGTCCGTTCTATTTTGTTGAGATGTTTTTGGGTATAAGGTTATAACGGATTGATAAGCACCTGTAAAAGAAACACATATTACATATTATATCATATTATATTTTTTGGGGGGTGCACTTTCCCCAGTCAGTTAGCCGGGTATTTGCTAATTTGGGTTGACTAGAGATATCACATTCAACAGGTAGGCATTTTGACCACTGAATCTTAACCTGCAGAGATTTGGAGGATATATACTTGCAAATGTCTCACAGATGCTCACCAACAGTCAATGTGGATACGAATCAATCATGCTGAGGATGTTAGCCATCAAAACCATCTCAATCATTTGGCCTTTAATTATATAGATGTTCTGATAGGAGATTCTTGCATTTCTGTGAGCCTTTGTCCGGATTTTCGTGAGGATGGATGGCGTGTCGTCCATGATGGGCTCGGGGAATAAGCACTGGTGGCACACCTTATGTCAGCCATATTCAGCTGCTTCGCTTGTTGGTTGCCTAAGCTGTTTTTAACCAAGCATGAGGGTATGTCCTACGGCAGGTTGTTTAGTCACTCTTCGATGATTTTCCAGCTCCTCCTGGGACTTTTTGGTCCTTTCCTACCATCAGTCAGAAATGTGCACCCTGGTCAGGGTGCACAAATTCCCCTAAGAGACGACCGTATATTTTAGCCCCCCATTGTTGGTTATTGCTGGTGAAATCCCACTTGTTGGTGATTCAACCATACTCCATCAATTTGAAACCATACAAACAAAACACATTTCCAAAAAATATCCATCAAAAACACAAACTACAAGCCAAGAATTTCCAGATATTTCCACCAGCTCAATCCATTGGTTCCCATTGGTTCCCAGCCAGGACAAGGCTCCCAGCCCCCGTCCGCGTGCCCCGCTACGCCTGGGCGCCTCGGTGAGCGTTCCGCAGCTGCGCGCCACGGTTGAGGTGCGACCCAGGACCAGCTGGAGAAGCCATGGATGTTGGGAGGAAATTCCAATGTATCCCAATGGCCCAATGATTAATGTATTTTAATGATGGACAAACCAAGGATGATAAGGATGTTGATGTTGGTAATCATTTTATTTCGATGTAAATCCCATGAATTCTTTTTTGGGGAAACCCCAAGGATTTGAATGGATTTTGCCATTTAATTAAAGACATACCAATCGGAATTTGTTATAGGGAAATCATCAAAAAGCCATTGGGAGATTGTGACATCCTTGTTGTTTGCTGATGGTAAAATAATGTAAAATCATTGTTTTCAATTAACAAGTTGATCATTTGAATTTGCAGTTTTGATAAATGAGAGTACTTGTAATCATCAACTATTCAAATGTTGGTATGTATGGTATATATATGCAATTATTATTATTGTTATTATTATATATGGCTAGACCATCCGTTTGTAATCGTTAAAAAAATATGTTTTGCAGTTGCAATGTTACTTTGTGTGTTTTGCCAGTTGTTTGTGGCCGTATTTGGAGGGTATAAATAAATGTCTTGAATTTCTGACCGTTCTGCGATCAAACATGACGGGCTGCAACATCCACAAACTATATCAAGCTATATAAACGGAGGTTTATGATGCGAAACTCATCGCACTAAATGAGGGCTTGTCCATTGACATGTTTGATTGCAAGAGGGTGAGCCTATGTATGTTATGTAGCTATTGAATGCTATTGAATGATAGATGGCGATGGATCAAAACCCTATGATGTGCTATATATATATACATATACATATACATACATATGGAGGGTGGGTCAAAATAAATTGTAGCATTTTGTAATTTAACAGTTTGCTTTGAACAATGAACAGTGGATGAACATCACCCATTTAGTTCGATTTAGCATCAAAAATGGTGATTGTCCAACACGCTTCTTGATCACCTGAGATTACCTCTGTGGTGCAGATGGCCATGGCATCAGGGTGGAAACCTGCATGCGCTTCCCAGGAGACGTGCCACCCCCAAGGCAACCACCAAGAGGACTGTTGGAGATGTGAAATGGATCAGCACTTAGTTCCAGTTGCTTTAGTTGCTTCTTCAGGAGATCGCACGAGTCATCTTCAATTTATGGCTTCATGATCTTCATGATGCATGGTTTCATCAGGTGCAGCTGTATTCATCACTTCATCTGGTGTTCCCAGGACGCCCGCCCCCGAGCCGCCGCCGAAAGCCGTGACCGCAGCTGCACCGCCTTCGCTTCCTGCGCCGGAGGCGCCCGCAGCAAGCGAAGCCAAGCTCCGTGGCCGGCGCGGCTCACGCAATCTGTTGGCGGAGCTTGCGGGCGACGGCGACCGCGAGCTGCGCTGGGAGCCGGTGACGGCGACCCGTTTGACGGCCTTTGAGCCCCCGACGCGGAAGCTGGGAGTGGCCTGGTTTTGGAAAACCAATTGGTTGCGGCATGTTGGATAAAGATGGATCAATAATGATAAAGATGAATCATGTTAATGCTGCAGATTATGAGTATAATATAGTATAATTACAATGAAAATTGTGAAACATCGAGACGGACTGTATGCATTTTGAATATTATTGTTTGTAGTTTTAGGCCGGGGTTTTGTTCCATCCGCATTTTTTTAGGTAGGTCCTGATTCGAACATAGATGATTCTAAGCCAACTTCCAGATCTTGCAGAACCAACTGAAAAGGATGCATATGCAGCTAAATGCAAGGATATGGGGCCCAGCTGATGCGTATTGACTCAGATATTTATTGCATTATAATAATTATAATCGGTCATCCTTCTTGGCAAGTGCTTAATAACCCATGGTTAGCAAGTGCCCTGGGCTCGGTGAGTCCAGTTATGTATGTATGTATATATATATATAAAAACATACGTAATTAATAGTGAATGTTGGGCTAAACGCTCTATAAACCATAGTTGCCATCTATAAACCGTCGCCATAGTGTCCCAAAACTCCTCCCCAACGAGGTGCCCCCAGTGCCGGAGCCGCGCGTGGAAAGCGCCCGAGAGATCTTCTACGGAAGTCCTGAAAAACCCTGTGGCTCAGTGGTAGGGAAGGGAAGGTTGGCTTCTTTCACTGAGTTTTTGTTGGGTGATTTCAGTGATTTCTGAAGAGAAAATTGATGTTTAGATTGATTAGATAATGATTAGATAATGATTACTATCATCAATCGATTGATATTTAAAGTATATAGATCTTCTGGTAATTGAACATAACTATGGAGAATCACTATTTGTTGATATCAAGTCCATAAATGGACCATACCTCCATATACCTCCCATAGCTATGTTAAATTGCCGGGGGGTAAAAGTGTTTCTTTTGCTGATTTCTTGTTGCTGCAAATTGGACTGTTAGTTTATTTTGGAGGAAAACATATGACATGAGGGCATATCATAGTAGCGCATTTTAGCGATGGTGAAACGATGTGAAGCACGTGGGAATAAGATGCCCAGTGGCATCGATGCGTGGACACGTCATATCCACGGCAGTGGCACTTTTGGACTGCTGATGAGCCTTTTCGGGTGGAGTTCTATGGGATGCCTTTGGGTCACGGTGAAGTAGCACAGTGTTCCACAGTCCAGATTTCCATGGCATAGGTGTTGGGAGCAGGGACTAGCCCTATCCAAGAAGACCAGGTTTCTTCCATAACCACCACTTCATCTTGACTTTTCATCAGGATTCCCTTTCTGTCTTGATTTGCAGATTCTGTTTCAACTCGATAAATTTGAGCAGCATCAGTTTCTGGAAGGCATGAGTAGGCTCCGGTAATGCAATATTGACAATTCCAATTTTAACAAATCAATTCAGAAATACACTACTCACTACTGTATCATACCTTGAATCTTCATGAAGTTCACTTGCCAAGGCAGATTATCGGGTTGTATAACCCGGGGCTAATCATAAACCAATTGTGTTGTTTGATGATTATCATTATTTTCAGGCCACCATCCCCAAAAATATTGGGTAGTATTCCTCTTAATCAATCAATGATGGATTACGATGCATCTACATAATTTGGGTTTTAGAATGTGTGATGGTTATACCATACATTACCATACTATTTCATGTGATATTGACATTTATTGTCACCAATTATGGGAACCCATTTTCACCGTATAGTTTATCGTATCACCATCCCCATCATTCTTTCTCATGCTATTCCACTGTCCACCGTGCTATATAGCTTCATTACAGTAACCCAAAGTATAATTTTACTAAATGTGGAATGTATTAGTATCAGCCGTTATCAACAAACATAGTGAACAACAGTCATTATTATATATATCCATTGCGCCCTATGGCACTATGGTAATTCACCCCTTAATAATCCCATTCTCCATTCATAGTAAACACCCCATCCCGTGGTGTCCCACATATGTGATTTCATTCCATAAATTTTACCATGGTTTCTGGGGGGGCTGTTTAACAGTATATCAGGGGATGAGATTAATTATAGCCGGTTGGCTGCAAACCAACATAATTACGCCCATTAACATCCCATTGAATCACATGTTTTGGTTAAAACCACTATTTTAAACCAAAAAGTCCCCATGTATTGATGCTTAAAACGACTGGTAAACCATGAAATCAACCCACTATTTTCACCAGCGCGAGGTGAGCTTTGCCCTAACTGCGGGCGGACCTTCACAGAGGCGAACCTGGGAAAGTGGCGAAGTCTCGCAGTGAATCGTAACGACCTTACGTCGCAACGTCGGTGGCTAATGAGGCGGAACTCTTCCAACATTGTGTTTTTTCTGTAACTTGCCCAGGTCTGGATGGATTGTAGCGATACAGATCTAAAATGATCTAGAATCTGAGAGAACATAGATGTTTGCTATATGTTGCGGGTTAGATTGGTAAACACTGCTTTATTTTCCCTTTGAACATTGTGTAGCCTTGGCGAGAAAATCGACAACCTTTTGGGTAAACCATCCCCAAGTGGATGACCAAGGGTTTAAAAGGAAGTGTCCCCAAATTGGCAGTGAGATTAATCAATCTGCAGGAAAATTGCCCTGATTAGCCCTAATTGAATATCCTTCTGCTGGGTTTCACATGGAAATGGTCAACACTTATAGCAAGAACAGTCAATGGGGACTATGGAATCTCAGCTCCGGCAGCCAGGATTCCATTTTTTGTCGTCATTGCGGCTGCAAGAGAGCAGCCAGTCAGAAGGTGCACTGTGGGACCTCGACCGGTGAAATTGAAGTCCCTTCATGGTTGCTTTTGCCCAACACACAAACAACAGAAGCGCTTTGATGACAGAAAACACGCGGACTCTTTTATATAGTAATTATACGTGCGTTCCATCAAATTCTCTCCGTCAATGCATTTTGTGTGGATACAATGAGAACATTGTGTTATATGAATATAATTTGGGTAGGTCCAGCACCAAAAACTACCCCTGTGGTTTCAAGAAGCTCTAAATATCTCCAACAAGCCCTTTGGGCTCCAGTGAGCCCTTCTCAACATATTTAAAGGAAGGACCATGGTTTCCAGTTGGGGTTCTCAGATGGAAATGACCATTGGTTGAAGGCTAGATGCAAAAATACATTGACGATCAAGTAAAGATAGCAGTTGTCAGTGGTATCAACATGTGTTATCTCAGTTTGCGCATGGAACATTTGTGAGTTCCCCTGGTTTTACACAATTGGATGTTGAATTATTACATATGTATATATATTTTTTTTGTTACACATGTATAAACAAATAGCTAAATAAAAAAGTAAAGAAAATCAACACACACATAATCACATATATATATATATATTGTTTGTTTAATCGGCAATACACCCTGTACCGCATAGATTATGAAGTAATCACTTACTAAAATTGGGTCTCACACCCGAGCTCAGGAGGCTCCCAGCCTCAGTGCGGTGCGCTTTAACCCGAGCACCGTGTCCGACACTGCAGCGGAGCCGCTGAATTTGGACAGCGCCACGCGGCAGTTGGAGCAACTGGTGCAGGATCCCGTGTTTTCCACCCGTTTTTTGGGGAATTTCGGTGATTTTCATGGTGATTTTGTGATAAAAGAAGATACAATGGGTTGAGAAATGATGATCTGGCAGTTTCACAGATTTGTTTGAATCATACTTGGGATGGGTTGAGATGATGAGCATATTGGAGGGGGATGGGTCAAAACCACCAACTACATAAACAAATATATGGCTACTGTAGGTTAAAAATCATACCATACCATATGTGGAGTGAAGATATGAACATCCAAGCTCTAGCTATTTTGACGTTCACCGGGGGTACAGGTTTTCTTGAAATGGATTTTGACCCAGAACCATTTATATAGATTTATAGATCATACATGTTGCATCATGATTATGATTTGTGTGTGTTGCACAAAGATATATAATATACACATTTGCACGTAGACGTTTCTTCAAATTGATGTCTATGCAAAAATGGGTTTCTTTAGACCTGTATAGATCACGTAATCTATAATGTATCATTTTTGTACTGCAAGTGACAAGGGGGGGATCCTTGAACGGTGGCCCTGCCAGGCTATGCCCCCTTTGCCCAGTCAGGAGACACATCAAGCCTTGGTGCGAGATGGTATCATCAATGGTGAGCACAGCACGGTACCTTCAGCAACTTGACGTGGACTCTGCGGTGGCTGGACCAAGATGGATCAAGATGGTAACCAATTGTACTGGGCAAAAGGCCGGATAGTCTTTGCCCACTTTGATGCCTTTCACATTTTAAGGCACAGCTTTATTGTCGAGGAACCCCGGGTTGAACAGCCATGGCTCTACATCTACATAATCTGTTTTCTCCAGATTTTCAAGTAGAAGTAGGCTCATTATTATCGAAAACATGCAAGAAATCTGCAGATGGTATCTATATAATTCTTTACCTACAGTATATACGGTGTATATATATATATCTATATATATATCATTATATATCATCATCATTCGACAGCCCTGGGAGAGTCACCAAGGCCACCCCCAACTTGGATGCCGTGGACCGAGCATTGGAGGAACTTCAGCGTGGGCTGCTGGAGATAGACCACGTTTTGGCCGGGCCTGGACCACGTTTGGGGCTAGGAAGTCCTCGGAAATCTATTGGAAGTCCTAGAAAAAATGGAGGTTTCAATGGCAAAATTGAATCTATACAATCATGGAGGTTTCAAGTTGAAAAATCATCTAACTTTTGCGCAGAGGATTTTTCTCTGACTTGAACCAAATCGTATCTTGTACAGTATGGAGGGAAGGAGCCATGTGACTGAGTACAATGGGGTATGGTGTTGGGGAAACCTTCGAGGGATATTTTTTATTCCTACCTTTGTAGCCATAAGCGGGAATAGACACTAACCAGCTAAAAATGAACATGTTGTTGGTGCATACTGCCGGGTACCCCTAGGATGCTTGTCAAGAAATCAAATCCGACCAAAATAGTCCTACAATCATACTTCAGGGTTAGTCACGGCCAGTTTGGTAGAACTTTATAAATTTATCATATCCACTACTATCTCGATGCTTCATCATAGGGTTTGCCTCATGTATTATTTTCTGATCTTTGCTGGGACCTGGCAAAAACTTGTTTTGGATGATAATGTCACGCTTGGACATGTCAATCGGATTTCCATGTTTTGTCTTCAATGTTGGATTTAAAAGGCTGGCTTGTGCCATTGCAAAAGCTGGCTTTTGAACAGGCTCAGACAGCTCTTACTCCCTGGGCCCTGGATAGATTTCATTTCCGGGATGGGAACGGTTTGCCCAGCAACACCAGGTACTTTTGTCACCCAACACACCATCGCCAGGCGAAGCCAATGCCAGATGCACCGGCCGCCTGACAGGGACATGCCACCTGCCGACTTTTGCGCCCAGCAAAAACGGAACCTGTTTCACCAGAGCAGGGCCTGAGTCGTATGTCGTGGCAGCAGCACAACATAGCGCAACCTTTGGCCCCCAATGTATTCAAAATTGGGTGGCAGGATGGTTGACAATGTTTGACCGTGATGGAATTGAATAAACAGAGGATCAGATTTTGAAGAAAGAGAGAGAGAGAGAGATAGATAGATAGATAGATCGACCGATCGATCGCTCGATAGATAGACATACACATTATACACGTATGTATATATATATATAGAGTTGGGATCCCCCTTGACTGTACCTGTATGGAATGGAAGAACCCATTCCCCGTATGAAATGGAAAAAACAACATCATTTCATACACGGCCCATCTTGGAAAACGGGGCAAAAAACCCTTAAATTTTGGTGCCATGTTGCACCCCTCCATTTCATACAAAACGATGGTAATTCCATTGCATACAGCTGCATTTTTCTTTGGAATCATTAGTCCCAAAATCGGCATTTCCATAATATAAATGTTGTTTGCTTTACTGTTTTTAATCATTCTTATGTGGTCCTGGAATACGGCTACCATAATATACAAGTAATATGGTAGAATGTTTGAAAAGTGATTGTGGATAAAACATACCAAAAACATACATATATATGTATAAGATTGTGGATAATAACCACAAATAACCTACATAACCCATAAAACAACATATAACCCATATAACCACATATAATCCATATAACCAAGTATAAACGTGACATTTCTCATGTTCTCGTTGTTTCCCCGTGTTTGGTTACCCGTTGTGTTACCCCGTTGTTTT
>CAMXCT020000650.1:195509-226875 GCA_947184155.2 Cladocopium goreaui | reverse complement strand
CGTCGAGATCCCCAGTTTTGGAGGCTAACAAGTTCCGACGCCGTTGCGCGTAGTTCTATTGTGCTTGCAACTCAGTCTCTGCAGATCGCATTGTAATGGCTGCGTCAAGGTTGCTTCGTGCTGTGGCTGCATTGGTAATACTATTGTCTTTTGCAGCTGGATCTCGGAAATCGTCTTGGAGTGGCTGCATGAAGGCTGCGAAATGGATTTGTTAGCAGATTTTCTCCATTTTGGCACTAGTGTTTTTTTTGGTTGGACGTACGTTTAGAGCAGTGTGAAGTGTGGGGCGTGAAGAGTGCAGTGTGAAGTGTGAAGTGTGAAGGAAGCAGTGGGAAGTGAGAAGTGTGAAGTGTGGAGTGTGAAGAGCGCAGTGTGAAGTGTGAAGTGTGAGGTTTGGAGTGTGAAGGAAGCAGTGAGAAGTGAGAAGTGTGAAGTGTGGACTGTGAAGTGTGAAGTGTGAAGTGTGGAGTGTGAAGTTTCAGTTTGGAGTGCGAAGAGCGCAGTGTGAAGTGTGAAGTGTGAAGTGTGAGGTTTGGAGTGTGAAGGAAGCAGTGAGAAGTGTGAAGTCTGAAGTGTGAGTGAAGTGTGGAGTGTGAAGTGCGAAGTGAGAAGTGTGAAGTGTGAAGTTTGGAGTGTGAAGTTTGGAGTGGGAAGGAAGCAGTGAGAAGTGAGAAGTGTGAAGTGTGGACTGTGAAGTGTGGAGTGTGAAGTGCGAAGTGAAAAGTGAGAAGCGTGGACTGTGAAGTGTGGAGTGTGAAGTGCGAAGTGAGAAGTGTGAAGTTTGGAGTGTGAAGGAAGCAGTGAGAAGTGAGAAGTGTGAAGTGAGAAGTGTGAAGTGTGGACTGTGAAGTGTGGAGCGTGAAGTGCGAAGTGAGAAGTGTGAAGTGTGAAGTTTGGAGTGTGAAGGAAGCAGTGAGAAGTGAGAAGTGTGAAATGTGGAGTGTGAAGTGTGAAGTGCGAAGTGAGAAGTGTGGACTGTGAAGTGTGAAGTGTGGACTGTGAAGTGTGAAGTGTGAAGTGATTGTGAAGTGTGCAGTGTGAAGTGTGAAGTGTGAGGTTTGGAGTGTGAAGGACGCAGTGAGAAGTGAGAAGTGTGGAGTGTGAAGTGTGGAGTGTGAAGTTTGAAGTTTGGAGTGCGAAGAGTGCAGTGTGCAGTGTGAGGTGTGGAGTGTCGAGGGAAGGACACGGTCGGGTCATTTATGTTTGGGAAACTTCCACCGCCAGCTTGCCCGGGTCTATGTTATATTTTGATATATCTTGATATTACTCTGTCAAACAAGTCATCACCACATTGGAAGCTCCTGTTTACAGTACAGATTCAATAATATAGCTCTATTTCTTAATATATGTCGATATATTTTGACCTGACCTTGATATAATACATACATATATATATATATAATATATTATATATTATATATACATCCCGATATACATGATATATTAAATACGTTTTGAGAGATCCATCTCAGGTACTGCTATGATGACTATTCATTGGATGAGGCTGCGGCCTCGTACTACTCACCTTACAAGTTGAAGGCGAGCATGGCAGGTCGCCCTGAAATGTCCACCAGTTGTTCCTTCGGAATGATGGCCGGCCTCAGCAGGGTTGGCTTGACGGATAGCCCCTGCGCGAGCATCTTGGTGGGTGAGCAGGGCACAAAGGCCAAGAATGCGGCCAGGCATCAAAATCATCAAAGTGGGAAGAGATTGGGAAAAGTGTGGAAAAGGTATTGAATGTGCGCAGAATGAATTTCAATGGTGGGGCGCACTGGGGAAAATACAAGCAGATACACGTAGAACGTAGAATGGGAATGAATGAGATAGAAATCGGTAGAGGTGAGGCAAGGAGAGGCGAAGGAGATTCCTGTGTGCCCTCAGGCCCTGAGCGTGCTTAGATGATCTAAGATGTCTAAGATGTGCCAAGGTCCTCATTGAGCAGATCACGAACCACTGGTGCCCAGGAATTTGGCACGAAGCAATGGACAAAGGCGCAACTTGCTCAGCCGATCGATTCCCTAGTTGGGCCAAGCATGGCTTTGTCCAGGACGAGGACGAAGAAGGCATTGTGGAGCGTGCCGAATATCTCGTGAGGGGCATCGGAGGGGAGACTAAGGAGGATTTGATGGACTCCCGAACTGCCAAGATGGGCTTGCCTGAAGGTGCCTTGGAAGTTCAAGATTGTCATAGATTGTCATAGATTGTCATAGATTGTCATAGATTGTCCAGATTCATGCAATTTATATCAATTTATATCAATTTATATGCAGATCATTGATCAGCATTGCAGAATATTGCAGATCTGTGAAGAATTGCGTTGATCATTTTAGAATACTTTAGATAGGCCGGGAAGGGCCATGATATGCCATGATGCGTCCCATTTTTCCACGGTGTTTTTGGAGATGCATTGTTTCAGCCGCTGTCTCTGTCTTGAGGTGTTTGTGAAAACATTGAAGATGAGCTCTTTGATGGAATACTTTCAGGCAAAGGAGATGAGGCACCTGACTTCTTCAGGGATGCCATGGTGAAATAGGATGAAATAGGGGCATCCACTAGCCGCTAGCCATCGCTAGCCATCCTGCGCTCCGTTGCTGAGATGGCAGTTGTCAATTGATTTCCTTTAGATAGAGCCAAGTTCGTCTCGGCCAAGCTCAGCCGAAATCGCAGCGGCTTCAAGTTCCAGAAAAAATGTTCAGTTTCGCTTATGCCTTGACGTTTGCAAGCTTGATCAAACTTCTTCAGTGTAAGTGTGTGTGTGTGTGTCCTTTGTTTTTGTGAGAGATCGTCAATTTGAGTTTGTTGGACATATATAGTTGGAGAAATCGTAGGAGGCGTGCCTCAATTGTGTCTCAGTGATTCTTAGTGTTACCATGCCATGTCTCCACAGATTGGAGTAGCGCTGTAGAATGCCCAAAGATGCCCAAAGTTAATGCGTGCCGCGCAAAGACCCAGCTGATGATTTGTTACAAGTTCATCAGCAAAGATTTGCTCAACAGACTCAAGAAAAGTGGGGTTGATTCAGTTGATTCCTTCAGATGTCATTGGATCCAATCATTTGAGCGTCGCTGTCTTGGAAGCCTTATGAAGCCTTGCACAGAGTCGGGCTCGTCGGGTTCTACAGGAGACATGTCACAAATGAATATACATGAGTCAGAAAGCAATTTTGCAGGCCACCTACGTCCACCTTGAATGACGTTCATATGAACGCTTCGTCTTTACATTTCCCGATGAACACTCGCAGAAGTTTTGAGGCCCATAATTTATCAGAAGCATTTGCCCGACCCTGACCCTTTCAACTGCTGTTTTTGTTGTTGAAAGTTCATGAAAGTTCTACAGTATTTCGCTGTCCGCTAAACATACTAAACTTAAAAGTACTTCAAAAGCGTTGTTTGAATTTGTTGGGCAGTCGTGGTGCAGGCTGTGCTCTGGTGTTCAGGAGGCTGGGCTGCTCAGGGTGCGTGCAGTTCTGTGCCCTGAATTTACCGGGGTGGTCTTGCTTGACTTGGCAAGAGATTGATATATGGACCATGGATTATATATATAAAAGCATGTTAAAACGATTTTAAACGGTTATTGAATAAATTTGAATACCAACTCGGCTTGGGTCAAAGTCAAACACAATTTCTCCATCACATTCTTGTGGTCTTACCAAAGCGTAAGCAGCATTGCTAGCCTCAAGTCTTCGAAGATTGTCAAATCTCAGCCGAGTTCGTCCCTGCGCCATGCTGTCTCAGCTTGCCGTCCTTGCTGTCCTCTTCGCTTCGGGAGATTGCTTCCGCGCTTCTACGGATTTGAAGGACCAGGAGTGTCAAGAGAGTCAGACCAATCCTGAATACTTCAGTGAATTGAGGAGCAACGCTTTCATCACGGAGTGCAGCAAGAAGGACGTGTGTTTACTGATGCGTCAGCTGGATGCTTACTTCTACGCCCGTGCACTCAAGGGTGAGTTGGTGGACTATGGAAAACCTCCAGGAGGCAGATTTCTGGCCAGTGGGAATTGCAAACGACCTCTGAACTCCAAGAAATTGGTTCCAGTGACTACCAAGGAAGAATGCCAAAAAATCCTTTCCAAACATACCAAGAAGAAGATGAAGGTCATCCACTCCACCAAGTACCCTGCGGGTTGCATCATGGATTTTGTCACGAAACGCGGTCGTTTCAACAAAGCCGACACCAACGTCGATGCGGGGGTCAAGTACATTCGGGTTGGCAAATCTCGCATTTCTGCACAGCGAAAGAAGACGGACGTCCGGCAGTATCTTGATATATCTTAAATATTCTTAAATTATCTTAATATATTTTGATATATCTTGATATTACTCTGTCAAACAAGTCATCACCACATTGGAAGCTCCTGTTTACAGTACAGATTCAATAATATAGCTCTATTTCTACATATATGTCGATATATCTTGACCTGACCTTGATAAAATACATACATATATCATATTATATATTATATATACATGATATATTAAATACGTCTTGAGAGATCCATCTGAGGTACTGCTATGATGACTATTCATTGGATGAGGCTGCGGCCTCGTACTACTCACCTTACAAGTTGAAGGCAAGCATGGCAGGTCGCCCTGAAATGTCCACCAGTTGTTCCTTCGGAATGATGGCCGGCCTCAGCAGGGTTGGCTTGACCGATAGCCCCTGCGCGAGCATCTTGGTGGGTGAGCAGGGCACAAAGGCCAAGAATGCGGCCAGGCATCAAAATCATCAAAGTGGGAAGAGATTGGGAAAAGTGTGGAAAAGGTATTGAATGTGCGCAGAATGAATTTCAATGGCGGGGCGCACTGGGGAAAATACAAGCAGATACACGTAGAACGTAGAATGGGAATGAATGAGATGGAAATTTGTAGAGGTGAGGCAAGGAGAGGCGAAGGAGATTCCTGTGTGCCCTGAGCGTGCTTAGATGATCTAAGATGTCTAAGATGTGCCAAGGTCCTCATTGAGCAGATCACGAACCACTGGTGCCCAGGAATTTGGCACGAAGCAATGGACAAAGGCGCAACTTGCTCAGCCGATCGATTCCCTAGTTGGGCCAAGCATGGCTTTGTCCAGGACGAGGACGAAGAAGGCATTGTGGAGCGTGCCGAATATCTCGTGAGGGGCATCGGAGGGGAGACTAAGGAGGATTTGATGGACTCCCGAACTGCCAAGATGGGCTTGCCTGAAGGTGCCTTGGAAGTTCAAGATTGTCATAGATTGTCATAGATTGTCATAGATTGTCATAGATTGTCCAGATTCATGCAATTTATATCAATTTATATCAATTTATATCAATTTATATGCAGATCATTGATCAGCATTGCAGAATATTGCAGATCTGTGAAGAATTGCGTTGATCATTTTAGAATACTTTAGATAGGCCGGGAAGGGCCATGATATGCCATGATGCGTCCCATTTTTCCACGGTGTTTTTGGAGATGCATTGTTTCAGCCGCTGTCTCTGTCTTGAGGTGTTTGTGAAAACATTGAAGATGAGCTCTTTGATGGAATACTTTCAGGCAAAGGAGATGAGGCACCTGACTTCTTCAGGGATGCCATGGTGAAATAGGATGAAATAGGGGCATCCACTAGCCGCTAGCCATCGCTAGCCATCCTGCGCTCCGTTGCTGAGATGGCAGTTGTCAATTGATTTCCTTTAGATAGAGCCAAGTTCGTCTCGGCCAAGCTCAGCCGAAATCGCAGCGGCTTCAAGCTCCAGAAAAATGATTCAGTTTCGCTTATGCCTTGACGTTTGCAAGCTCGATCAAACTTCTTCAGTGTAAGTGTGTGTGTGTGTCCTTTGTTTTTGTGAGAGATCGTCAATTTGAGTTTGTTGGACATATATAGTTGGAGAAATCGTAGGAGGCGTGCCTCAATTGTGTCTCAGTGATTCTTAGTGTTACCATGCCATGTCTCCACAGATTGGAGTAGCGCTGTAGAATGCCCAAAGATGCCCAAAGTTAATGCGTGCCGCGCAAAGACCCAGCTGATGATTTGTTACAAGTTCATCAGCAAAGATTTGCTCAACAGACTCAAGAAAAGTGGGGTTGATTCAGTTGATTCCTTCAGATGTCATTGGATCCAATCATTTGAGCGTCGCTGTCTTGGAAGCCTTATGAAGCCTTGCACAGAGTCGGGCTCGTCGGGTTCTACAGGAGACATGTCACAAATGAATATACATGAGTCAGAAAGCAATTTTGCAGGCCACCTACGTCCACCTTGAATGACGTTCATATGAACGCTTCGTCTTTACATTTCCCGATGAACACTCGCAGAAGTTTTGAGGCCCATAATTTATCAGAAGCATTTGCCCGACCCTGACCCTTTCAACTGCTGTTTTTGTTGTTGAAAGTTCATGAAAGTTCTACAGTATTTCGCTGTCCGCTAAACATACTAAACTTAAAAGTACTTCAAAAGCGTTGTTTGAATTTGTTGGGCAGTCGTGGTGCAGGCTGTGCTCTGGTGTTCAGGAGGCTGGGCTGCTCAGGGTGCGTGCAGTTCTGTGCCCTGAATTTACCGGGGTGGTCTTGCTTGACTTGGCAAGAGATTGATATATGGACCATGGATTATATATATAAAAGCATGTTAAAAACGATTTTAAACGGTTATTGAATAAATTTGAATACCAACTCGGCTTGGGTCAAAGTCAAACACAATTTCTCCATCACATTCTTGTGGTCTTACCAAAGCGTAAGCAGCATTGCTAGCCTCAAGTCTTCGAAGATTGTCAAATCTCAGCCGAGTTCGTCCCTGCGCCATGCTGTCTCAGCTTGCCGTCCTTGCTGTCCTCTTCGCTTCGGGAGATTGCTTCCGCGCTTCGACGGATTTGAAGGACCAGGAGTGTCAAGAGAGTCAGACCAATCCTGAATACTTCAGTGAATTGAGGAGCAACGCTTTCATCACGGAGTGCAGCAAGAAGGACGTGTGTTTACTGATGCGTCAGCTGGATGCTTACTTCTACGCCCGTGCACTCAAGGGTGAGTTGGTGGACTATGGAAAACCTCCAGGAGGCAGATTTCTGGCCAGTGGGAATTGCAAACGACCTCTGGGAATTGCAAACGACCTCTGAACTCCAAGAAATTGGTTCCAGTGACTACCAAGGAAGAATGCCAAAAAATCCTTTCCAAACATACCAAGAAGAAGATGAAGGTCATCCACTCCACCAAGTACCCTGCGGGTTGCATCATGGATTTTGTCACGAAACGCGGTCGTTTCAACAAAGCCGACACCAACGTCGACGCGGGGGTCAAGTACATTCGGGTTGGCAAATCTCGCATTTCTGCACAGCGAAAGAAGACGGACGTCCGGCAGTATCTTGATATATCTTAAATATTCTTAAATTATCTTAATATATTTTGATATATCTTGATATTACTCTGTCAAACAAGTCATCACCACATTGGAAGCTCCTGTTTACAGTACAGATTCAATAATATAGCTCTATTTCTACATATATGTCGATATATCTTGACCTGACCTTGATAAAATACATACATATATCATATTATATATTATATATACATGATATATTAAATACGTCTTGAGAGATCCATCTGAGGTACTGCTATGATGACTATTCATTGGATGAGGCTGCGGCCTCGTACTACTCACCTTACAAGTTGAAGGCAAGCATGGCAGGTCGCCCTGAAATGTCCACCAGTTGTTCCTTCGGAATGATGGCCGGCCTCAGCAGGGTTGGCTTGACCGATAGCCCCTGCGCGAGCATCTTGGTGGGTGAGCAGGGCACAAAGGCCAAGAATGCGGCCAGGCATCAAAATCATCAAAGTGGGAAGAGATTGGGAAAAGTGTGGAAAAGGTATTGAATGTGCGCAGAATGAATTTCAATGGTGGGGCGCACTGGGGAAAATACAAGCAGATACACGTAGAACGTAGAATGGGAATGAATGAGATAGAAATCGGTAGAGGTGAGGCAAGGAGAGGCGAAGGAGATTCCTGTGTGCCCTCAGGCCCTGAGCGTGCTTAGATGATCTAAGATGTCTAAGATGTGCCAAGGTCCTCATTGAGCAGATCACGAACCACTGGTGCCCAGGAATTTGGCACGAAGCAATGGACAAAGGCGCAACTTGCTCAGCCGATCGATTCCCTAGTTGGGCCAAGCATGGCTTTGTCCAGGACGAGGACGAAGAAGGCATTGTGGAGCGTGCCGAATATCTCGTGAGGGGCATCGGAGGGGAGACTAAGGAGGATTTGATGGACTCCCGAACTGCCAAGATGGGCTTGCCTGAAGGTGCCTTGGAAGTTCAAGATTGTCATAGATTGTCATAGATTGTCATAGATTGTCATAGATTGTCCAGATTCATGCAATATCAATTTATATCAATTTATCGAAGGTAGTTTAGAAGTCAAACTTCCGACAATATGGACAGATGAAGAGCAGAGCAGGGCAGAGGCAGAGAGAAGAGGAAGATTAGAAGAGAGAAGATCAGAAGAGAAAGAGTAAGAAGAAAGAAGATGCAGATGCGCGAAAAGGTAGGAAAGTCGCGAAACACTGTGTTTTTCCAATGATTTGTGGCTCCGGAGGGTCGAAAAGTAGGCTTGCTAAAG
This sequence comes from Cladocopium goreaui, assembly GCA_947184155.2. Taxonomy (NCBI): domain Eukaryota; class Dinophyceae; order Suessiales; family Symbiodiniaceae; genus Cladocopium; species Cladocopium goreaui. The sequence continues at coordinate 218,313 of CAMXCT020000650.1, read as the reverse complement.
CGGCGGGTGCGGAGCCAGCTGGCCAGACGAGAGATGAAAAATTGCACGCCGTTGTGGCGCGAAGCACATTTCCAAGTCAAAATGTACAAAGCACACCATGGTCGGAGCACTTTTGGAAGTTGAGATGTCAAAAAAGTGCACGCCGTTGTGGCGCGAAGCACATTTCCAAGTCAAAATGTACAAAACACCTCAGCGTCGGACCGCTTTTGGAAGTTGAGATGTCAAAAAAGTGCACGCCGTTGTGGCGCGAAGCACATTTCCAAGTCAAAAGTGTTAAAAACTGACGGTCTCGGACCACTTTTGGAGGTTCAGATGTCGAAAAAGTGTCGAAAAAGTGCACGCCGTTGTGGCGCGAAGCACATTTCGAAGTCAAAAGTGTAAAAAACTGAGGGTTTTGAGCCTTTTTTGACGTGAAGATGTCGAAAAAGTAGACACTGATTAACTTAACTAACTTGACTAACTTAACTAACTTCACTAACTTAACTACCCTAACCTCGACGACAACAGCAACAGCAACAACAACAACAACACCAACCACAACAACTACAACTACAACAACAATAGATCGATAGATGGAGAGATAGATAGATAGATAGATCGATCGATAGATAGATAGATAGATAGTCAGACAGGTAGACAGCTAGACAGATAGACAGATGAAAGAGAGAGAGAGAGAGAGATAGATAGATAGATGGATAGATAGATAGATAGGTAGATAGGTAGGTAGATAGGTAGATAGGTAGATAGGTAATTAGATGAAAGAGAGAAAGAGAGAGATAGAAAGATCGATAGATAGATAGATACATAGAAGATAGGCTGGTAGGTAAGTAGATAGTCAGAGAAAGAGAAAGAGAAAGAGAGGAGACCTCAAGCACCTTTCGGTCCATCAGTGGCTTCGCTCTGCCATCCCTCATTCACAACAACCAAGCTCTCCTATAGGTTTCCTATTTTTGAAACTTCCGCCACCGCCTTGTGCGGTACTACTGGTATCAATTCATATGCAGATCATTGATCAGCATTGCAGAATATTGCAGATCTGTGAAGAGTTGTGTTGATCATTTTAGAATACTTTAGATAGGCCGGGAAGGGCCATGATATGCCATGATGCGTCCCATTTTTCCACGGTGTTTTTGGAGATGCATTGTTTCAGCCGCTGTCTCTGTCTTGAGGTGTTTGTGAAAACATTGAAGATGAGCTCTTTGATGGAATACTTTCAGGCAAAGGAGATGAGGCACCTGACTTCTTCAGGGATGCCATGGTGAAATAGGATGAAATAGGGGCATCCACTAGCCGCTAGCCATCGCTAGCCATCCTGCGCTCCGTTGCTGAGATGGCAGTTGTCAATTGATTTCCTTTAGATAGAGCCAAGTTCGTCTCGGCCAAGCTCAGCCGAAATCGCAGCGGCTTCAAGCTCCAGAAAAATGATTCAGTTTCGCTTATGCCTTGACGTTTGCAAGCTTGATCAAACTTCTTCAGTGTAAGTGTGTGTGTGTCCTTTGTTTTTGTGAGAGATCGTCAATTTGAGTTTGTTGGACATATATAGTTGGAGAAATCGTAGGAGGCGTGCCTCAATTGTGTCTCAGTGATTCTTAGTGTTACCATGCCATGTCTCCACAGATTGGAGTAGCGCTGTAGAATGCCCAAAGATGCCCAAAGTTAATGCGTGCCGCGCAAAGACCCAGCTGATGATTTGTTACAAGTTCATCAGCAAAGATTTGCTCAACAGACTCAAGAAAAGTGGGGTTGATTCAGTTGATTCCTTCAGATGTCATTGGATCCAATCATTTGAGCGTCGCTGTCTTGGAAGCCTTATGAAGCCTTGCACAGAGTCGGGCTCGTCGGGTTCTACAGGAGACATGTCACAAATGAATATACATGAGTCAGAAAGCAATTTTGCAGGCCACCTACGTCCACCTACTGATGAATGACGAAATGATGAAATGATGAACGCATATGAACGCTTCGTCTTTACATTTCCCGATGAACACTCGCAGAAGTTTTGAGGCCCATAATTTATCAGAAGCATTTGCCTGACCCTTTCAATTGTTTTTGTTGTTGAAAGTTCATGAAAGTTCTATTTCGCTGTCCGCTAAACATACTAAACTTAAAAGTACTTCAAAAGCGTTGTTTGAATTTGTTAGGCAGTCGTGGTGCAGGCTGTGCTCTGGTGTTCAGGAGGCTGGACTGCTCAGGGTGCGTGCAGTTCTGTGCCCTGAATTTACCGGGGTGGTCTTGCTTGACTTGGCAAGAGATTGATATATGGACCATGGATTATATATATATATGTATAAAAGCATGTTAAAACGATTTTAAACGGTTATTGAATAAATTTGAATACCAACTCGGCTTGGGTCAAAGTCAAACACAATTTCTCCATCACATTCTTGTGGTCTTACCAAAGCGTAAGCAGCATTGCTAGCCTCAAGTCTTCGAAGATTGTCAAATCTCAGCCGAGTTCGTCCCTGCGCCATGCTGTCTCAGCTTGCCGTCCTTGCTGTCCTCTTCGCTTCGGGAGATTGCTTCCGCGCTTCGACGGATTTGAAGGACCAGGAGTGTCAAGAGAGTCAGACCAATCCTGAATACTTCAGTGAATTGAGGAGCAACGCTTTCATCACGGAGTGCAGCAAGAAGGACGTGTGTTTACTGATGCGTCAGCTGGATGCTTACTTCTACGCCCGTGCACTCAAGGGTGAGTTGGTGGACTATGGAAAACCGCCAGGAGGCAGATTTCTGGCCAGTGGGAATTGCAAACGACCTCTGAACTCCAAGAAATTGGTTCCAGTGACTACCAAGGAAGAATGCCAAAAAATCCTTTCCAAACATACCAAGAAGAAGATGAAGGTCATCCACTCCACCAAGTACCCTGCGGGTTGCATCATGGATTTTGTCACGAAACGCGGTCGTTTCAACAAAGCCGACACCAACGTCGATGCGGGGGTCAAGTACATTCGGGTTGGCAAATCTCGCATTTCTGCACAGCGAAAGAAGACGGACGTCCGGCAGTATCTTGATATATCTTAAATATTCTTAAATTATCTTAATATATTTTTGATATATCTTGATATTACTCTGTCAAACAAGTCATCACCACATTGGAAGCTCCTGTTTACAGTACAGAATCAATAATATAGTTCTATTTCTCAATATATGTCGATATATCTTGACCTGACCTTGATATAATACATGCATATATCATACTGGTATTATATATATATATACATACATGATATATTAAATACGTCTTGAGAGATCCATCTGAGGTACTGCTATGATGACTATTCATTGGATGAGGCTGCGGCCTCGTACTACTCACCTTACAAGTTGAAGGCGAGCATGGCAGGTCGCCCTGAAATGTCCACCAGTTGTTCCTTCGGAATGATGGCCGGCCTCAGCAGGGTTGGCTTGACGGATAGCCCCTGCGCGAGCATCTTGGTGGGTGAGCAGGGCACAAAGGCCAAGAATGCGGCCAGGCATCAAAATCATCAAAGTGGGAAGAGATTGGGAAAAGTGTGGAAAAGGTATTGAATGTGCGCAGAATGAATTTCAATGGTGGGGCGCACTGGGGAAAATACAAGCAGATACACGTAGAACGTAGAATGGGAATGAATGAGATAGAAATCGGTAGAGGTGAGGCAAGGAGAGGCGAAGGAGATTCCTGTGTGCCCTCAGGCCCTGAGCGTGCTTAGATGATCTAAGATGTCTAAGATGTGCCAAGGTCCTCATTGAGCAGATCACGAACCACTGGTGCCCAGGAATTTGGCACGAAGCAATGGACAAAGGCGCAACTTGCTCAGCCGATCGATTCCCTAGTTGGGCCAAGCATGGCTTTGTCCAGGACGAGGACGAAGAAGGCATTGTGGAGCGTGCCGAATATCTCGTGAGGGGCATCGGAGGGGAGACTAAGGAGGATTTGATGGACTCCCGAACTGCCAAGATGGGCTTGCCTGAAGGTGCCTTGGAAGTTCAAGATTGTCATAGATTGTCATAGATTGTCCAGATTCATGCAATTTATATCAATTTATATCAATTTATATGCAGATCATTGATCAGCATTGCAGAATATTGCAGATCTGTGAAGAGTTGTGTTGATCATTTTAGAATACTTTAGATAGGCCGGGAAGGGCCATGATATGCCATGATGCGTCCCATTTTTCCACGGTGTTTTTGGAGATGCATTGTTTCAGCCGCTGTCTCTGTCTTGAGGTGTTTGTGAAAACATTGAAGATGAGCTCTTTGATGGAATACTTTCAGGCAAAGGAGATGAGGCACCTGACTTCTTCAGGGATGCCATGGTGAAATAGGATGAAATAGGGGCATCCACTAGCCGCTAGCCATCGCTAGCCATCCTGCGCTCCGTTGCTGAGATGGCAGTTGTCAATTGATTTCCTTTAGATAGAGCCAAGTTCGTCTCGGCCAAGCTCAGCCGAAATCGCAGCGGCTTCAAGCTCCAGAAAAATGATTCAGTTTCGCTTATGCCTTGACGTTTGCAAGCTTGATCAAACTTCTTCAGTGTAAGTGTGTGTGTGTGTCCTTTGTTTTTGTGAGAGATCGTCAATTTGAGTTTGTTGGACATATATAGTTGGAGAAATCGTAGGAGGCGTGCCTCAATTGTGTCTCAGTGATTCTTAGTGTTACCATGCCATGTCTCCACAGATTGGAGTAGCGCTGTAGAATGCCCAAAGATGCCCAAAGTTAATGCGTGCCGCGCAAAGACCCAGCTGATGATTTGTTACAAGTTCATCAGCAAAGATTTGCTCAACAGACTCAAGAAAAGTGGGGTTGATTCAGTTGATTCCTTCAGATGTCATTGGATCCAATCATTTGAGCGTCGCTGTCTTGGAAGCCTTATGAAGCCTTGCACAGAGTCGGGCTCGTCGGGTTCTACAGGAGACATGTCACAAATGAATATACATGAGTCAGAAAGCAATTTTGCAGGCCACCTACGTCCACCTTGAATGACGAAATGATGAAATGATGAACGCACATGAACGCATATGAACGCATATGAACGCATATGAACGCTTCGTCTTTACATTTCCCGATGAACACTCGCAGAAGTTTTGAAGCCCATAATTTATCAGAAGCATTTGCCCGACCCTGACCCTTTCAACTGCTGTTTTTGTTGTTGAAAGTTCATGAAAGTTCTACAGTATTTCGCTGTCCGCTAAACATACTAAACTTAAAAGTACTTCAAAAGCGTTGTTTGAATTTGTTGGGCAGTCGTGGTGCAGGCTGTGCTCTGGTGTTCAGGAGGCTGGACTGCTCAGGGTGCGTGCAGTTCTGTGCCCTGAATTTACCGGGGTGGTCTTGCTTGACTTGGCAAGAGATTGATATATGGACCATGGATTATATATATGTATATAATATATAAAAACTATAAAAGCATGTTAAAACGATTTTAAACGGTTATTGAATAAATTTGAATACCAACTCGGCTTGGGTCAAAGTCAAACACAATTTCTCCATCACATTCTTGTGGTCTTACCAAAGCGTAAGCAGCATTGCTAGCCTCAAGTCTTCGAAGATTGTCAAATCTCAGCCGAGTTCGTCCCTGCGCCATGCTGTCTCAGCTTGCCGTCCTTGCTGTCCTCTTCGCTTCGGGAGATTGCTTCCGCGCTTCTACGGATTTGAAGGACCAGGAGTGTCAAGAGAGTCAGACCAATCCTGAATACTTCAGTGAATTGAGGAGCAACGCTTTCATCACGGAGTGCAGCAAGAAGGACGTGTGTTTACTGATGCGTCAGCTGGATGCTTACTTCTACGCCCGTGCACTCAAGGGTGAGTTGGTGGACTATGGAAAACCTCCAGGAGGCAGATTTCTGGCCAGTGGGAATTGCAAACGACCTCTGAACTCCAAGAAATTGGTTCCAGTGACTACCAAGGAAGAATGCCAAAAAATCCTTTCCAAACATACCAAGAAGAAGATGAAGGTCATCCACTCCACCAAGTACCCTGCGGGTTGCATCATGGATTTTGTCACGAAACGCGGTCGTTTCAACAAAGCCGACACCAACGTCGACGCGGGGGTCAAGTACATTCGGGTTGGCAAATCTCGCATTTCTGCACAGCGAAAGAAGACGGACGTCCGGCAGTATCTTGATATATCTTAAATATTCTTAAATTATCTTAATATATTTTGATATATCTTGATCTTACTCTGTCAAACAAGTCATCACCACATTGGCAGCTCCTGTTTACAGTACAGATTCAATAAAATAGCTCTTATTGTATCTTATTGTTAATATATGTCGATATTTCTTGACCTGACCTTGATATAATACATACATATATCATATTAGATATATATACATGATATATTAAATACGTTTTGAGAGATCCATCTCAGGTACTGCTATGATGACTATTCATTGGATGAGGCTGCGGCCTCGTACTACTCACCTTACAAGTTGAAGGCGAGCATGGCAGGTCGCCCTGAAATGTCCACCAGTTGTTCCTTCGGAATGATGGCCGGCCTCAGCAGGGTTGGCTTGACCGATAGCCCCTGCGCGAGCATCTTGGTGGGTGAGCAGGGCACAAAGGCCAAGAATGCGGCCAGGCATCAAAATCATCAAAGTGGGAAGAGATTGGGAAAAGTGTGGAAAAGGTATTGAATGTGCGCAGAATGAATTTCAATGGTGGGGCGCACTGGGGAAAATACAAGCAGATACACGTAGAACGTAGAATGGGAATGAATGAGATAGAAATCGGTTGAGGCGAGGAGAGGCGAAGGAGATTCCTGTGTGCCCTGAGCGTGCTTAGATGATCTAAGATGTGCTAAGATGTGCTAAGATGTGCCAAGGTCCTCATTGAGCAGATCACGAACCACTGGTGCCCAGGAATTTGGCACGAAGCAATGGACAAAGGCGCAACTTGCTCAGCCGATCGATTCCCTAGTTGGGCCAAGCATGGCTTTGTCCAGGACGAGGACGAAGAAGGCATTGTGGAGCGTGCCGAATATCTCGTGAGGGGCATCGGAGGGGAGACTAAGGAGGATTTGATGGACTCCCGAACTGCCAAGATGGGCTTGCCTGAAGGTGCCTTGGAAGTTCAAGATTGTCATAGATTGTCATAGATTGTCCAGATTCATGCAATTTATATCAATTTATATGCAGATCATTGATCAGCATTGCAGAATATTGCAGATCTGTGAAGAATTGCGTTGATCATTTTAGAATACTTTAGATAGGCCGGGAAGGGCCATGATATGCCATGATGCGTCCCATTTTTCCACGGTGTTTTTGGAGATCCATTGTTTCAGCCGCTGTCTCTGTCTTGAGGTGTTTGTGAAAACATTGAAGATGAGCTCTTTGGTGGAATACTTTCAGGCAAAGGAGATGAGGCACCTGACTTCTTCAGGGATGCCATGGTGAAATAGGATGAAATAGGGGCATCCACTAGCCGCTAGCCATCGCTAGCCATCCTGCGCTCCGTTGCTGAGATGGCAGTTGTCAATTGATTTCCTTTAGATAGAGCCAAGTTCGTCTCGGCCAAGCTCAGCCGAAATCGCAGCGGCTTCAAGCTCCAGAAAAATGATTCAGTTTCGCTTATGCCTTGACGTTTGCAAGCTCGATCAAACTTCTTCAGTGTAAGTGTGTGTGTGTCCTTTGTTTTTGTGAGAGATCGTCAATTTGAGTTTGGATATGTGCCTCGATTGTGTCTCGGTGGGTTCCACATGCAGTCCTATGCTGGTCAGGCGTGAGCCAAGCCAACCGCCAGAGCGCAGAAGCGTTGTGTCACGGTGAGCAAAAAGGAGTTGAACCATGGTTCTAGGTCTCAGGGAGGAGATGACATAGAAAATCATAGAATTCTGGAGATGTAAGTGAGCTGCGTTTTAAACCTCCGTGTTTATGTTTAGTATTGGGATCCCTTGTAAGGGCCTGTGGCGTAAGCAAAACACTGGTGCGCGTAAGCTTGCGTAAGCATTTTTTACCAATATTGCTGGCGTAAGGATGGCGTAAGCTCATTTTCAACAGTTTTAATATGAGGTTTTAAGTAGTGGTATGTATGATGCATCCTAACCTGACATGACCGGACGGGTTTTTGATTTTCCTGGGGCCACGGTAGCCCTCCTGTCTTTCAGTTCAACAGACCTGCATGGTTTTGGTATCAATTTCAGGTTGCCTGGCGTTATAGAGTATGGATGGTTTTCCCCATTTCTATCGATATGGACCATTTATAAACTGAAAAGATTCGCTGTTCAAGGCTTGCAGGGACCCACATGTACTTAAGAATTCAGCATATCAGAAAGGGGCAGATGCAGAGAGTGACAGGCAACCTATGCATAGGAATGCCTTTTCTTGAAGGAACATTGGTTATCTTGAGTGGGTGTTTTGCGTAGTTGTTTCCTGACATCCGCGTAAGGACCGCGTAAGCGTCGCGTAAGCTGCGCGTAAGCCAAAGATGCTTTTGCCAGTAGTTGCCCATGCCGCCCAAAGAGAAACTCTCCAGTCATGCCCGTGCTCTCAGCAAGGGTGCTGTCAAAAAACGTCGTCAGCTTCGTGCTCGGCGAGCTTCTGCATGGTGGTACTTCTTCATCATCTTCTTCCACGTCTTCATCGTCCACTGCTTGATTTTGCCAATCACTGCTTCGATTCTTGCATGTAAAAGTTGCTGCGCGTAAGTCGAAACTGTGGTGAGGTGACGTGCTAAAAATTGTCCGCGTAAGGTCTGCGTAAGGTACTATAACGTGCGTAAGTAAAACTTGTGCGCGCGTAAGCAATGCGTAAGCAGCAGCGTAAGCTTTTCCTTGTTTGGTGCCGCCATGCAAGACATTTAAAACACAGCTCAAGTGATGCAAGAGTCACAATTCTAGATAGTACTTAGATATACAGATATATATATATATATACAGTATTCTTATTATATTAATTATTATATATATATGATTATATTATATGAAGTACTTGTACTTAGTTTCTTCATTTTTTTGAGAGGAACACTTCAGAAAATCCTGGGAGTGTGCAAGGTCCTGGTGCCTGGTGCAGCCAATTTGGCTCGAAACCCAATTCCACATCGGCCGCTGTGCCCGCTTCCTGTGTCCTCCCAACATGGAACAAAGGATGGAGACATCATCTGCAAGGCTGGTAAAAGATGGGAAAAAAACATGAGAAAAAACCTGAACAAAACATTGAATCTGTTCATATTCTGTTTATATTCTGTTTGCACTGTTAATGATGGTTAAATCCCAATACAACAGCTTAAGTCACAACGGCAGGACCTACGAACAATTGTCGGCACAGATGTTGGGCATTGAGAACCTGATGACGCAGATGGTTGGACAGGTGGTGGGCCGAGTCAACCTTCAGGGTACGAGTCTCTCTCACAGAATATCATGAAAATATCTTGAATCGCGTCCAAAACATTTGCAAGCATTCTGAGTACATGGGGTTCCAAAGTGCCAGACTAGATTGGGTCGTTTTTAAGGAGAGTGTGAACTTTAGCATGGGTATGAATCATCAGTGTGAACAAATGGCTCATGACCTGTCGAGCAGTTGGGATTCAATAAAAATGCCATTGTTCAATCCTCAATCGTCAAGTAGTAATTAAACAATAATAAGCAACCGTTTGGGATTCACCTGTATCATTTCATTTCTAGTCACTTCCGACATTCTCTCACTACATCATCTACATCCTGACTCACTCAGGGATTATCGTTTTGATCCCGTTGGTCCCGTTGGCTCAGGTGACCACGACATTGCGGATCCTTTGGCAATAATTTCAATATGTCAATATCAATATATATATATATGCGTGCGTGCGTGCTGCGGTTATGTTTACATATAATTTTATATATATATATAATTCTGAATAGTATGTCCAAACATGTCAAAAAAGGATTCCAGAGTCTTTAGACTCGCAAAGGAAACAAAGGCAATGCCTCGCATGTCAAAACATGATGCCTGGGTAGCTGCTGTAATTTTTCAAGGGGAAACTGCAGTCATAAGTTTGACTGGATGAAATGAAGGTTGTTGTGCATGGCTACCAAGCCTTCAAGTGTTGAAGATAGCAGTGAGAATCATGGAGAAAAGGACAAAAAAAATCAGATGTGACGCTCTTGCTCTTGATTGTTCCTTGAAGTCAGCAAACTGATTGTGGCTGCAAAATGCGCATCAAAATGGTACAGTACGGTAAAAAGTTTAGCATTGGAATTATTAGATGCACTGATGATGGCACAGGGTTTTTCATTGACAGGCTCTTCCTGTGGTGTTTATCACAAAAACACGCAGGGCCTTCTGCGGGTGATCCAGACATGAAAGATGATGGAAAGCAAAACAGAAGTGTCATCAAACGTGCCAAGATGAGTCACGCTCCATATGATGTTGGAGTGATGCTGGATTTGTTTTAAATGTTTTTTGTCTCTATTTTCTTTCTCAATGGATCTCCTGAGACTTTGAACATCTTTGAACCCATTCAGGAAGGAGATCCGCGCAGTGGAAGACCGACTCAGTCGCCAAATTCAATCTGATCGGAAGGAGGAGGCTGGATATAATGGCGCCAACCAATTGATACCAGTTTTAGCCAGCACACCAATTTGCCAATCATCAATGGTTTCTACTCCCCATCTGAGGCTTCTCCTACTGTATGTTGTTCTGTACATGTTTCACTTTAACCAATTTTGATTTCTGGGAATGAATGGGATCAAGGTCGAGTTTACCATGTACAACGTACCAATCTCGAGCTGGACAACAGATTTGGTTCTCATTTACTGCAAGAGTCCGGCAACACTTTGAATGGCCACTGGCAGCGCGTCGTTGATCTAGGCGGCCGAGTTGCACAAAGTGAAAGCGAATTTGACGAAACAGATCTCCGAAGATGTGGCAGCAGCTGAGGCAATGATAGACCGATATTGCTAGAGAGAAACTCTAGCGACATGGCAGAGTTTGGTATGAATATGTATGAAATTGTATCAATAATTTATAATTATTATATAAATGGTTGTGGTTGATGTTGTTCCGCCCTCTTCGATATTGATGTTGTCGATCAGAATCCAGCCTTTCGAAAAAAGACCATGGTCCATGACAATGATCCTCACTGACCCGTGCCTTGCAGGAACGCATTTATCGCCGCATGGAGTCTGAGCGTATGAAGCACAAGGCTGAACCCCACCCCTGTTCTGCGGAAGCACTCAACAGCACTTCCCTCCCAAGAAAACGGGAAGATCAGAAGGTAGAATGAAGACTGAATGAACTGGATCGTTAGATCATTTTCTAGGACCAAGAGCTGATTGTTTTCCATTTCTGTTTGCAGCCTGGATATGTGGCATTGATTCGCACTGACGCAGGAAATGATTGCAGAGCTGCGACGTGAGACAAGTTCCCAGATCGCAGCAGGGAGCTCAGTTGCGCGGAGGGGAATGCGGCATCGGCAGGCCACACTGCCACACTGGTTCAAAATGTGTCAGACTTTCAGATTTTTTCCGGATTTGTTTCTCCGTGTTTTTAAAAAACTATTAAAGAAAAGAAAAACAACATGAACATTATGTTTAAAAAAAGTCAGCTGCTTAGGCAAAAAGCTGACGTGTTGACATCGCATCACGTGGATTACACTACGTGTATATATATATATTATATATGTATATGACTATGCCTAAGTTTCCGGGCAGTCCTCTCTTTACGACCACGACTTCAAATATACTCCCTGCAATCACCCCTTGCCCTTCACTCTTCTTCTCTATGTTTCTTCCATCCTGCCCTTCACATTTCCTGGCCTATTTGGGGACGACGGAGTGTGACTCAGAGCCACAACTGCTGCTAGTGTATGTGGGTGTCCATCTAAAGGTCCTTGCAAAGAGTTATTACGAAGACCGTTCATATCATGTCGTGTCGAACTCTCGCAAATGTGTCTCCAGTTCGCCGAAGTAACATTTGTTTCGCGATTTGTTTTCGAAAATTAGTGTTATGAATCATCATCATGATACACGAACAAACCTGCTGAAGTTCTGCAAAGAAGTGGGCAGAAGTGAAAGTGCAAAACCAAAGCCATCGCAAGCCCGATAGGCAATTATCTATCGCAAGAAGGGATTCTGTATTGCCACCTGCATGTGTTCAAGGCAACCATAAATCTGTGAAAAAACTGCAAGTAAGTGATTGAGTGTCCCTGACAGACATTGTTGCCTAATATTTCTATCATAATCATAATATAATTCTATATATATAATATATATATATGTAGATTTGATATATTTTATATAATTGTTGTATATTATTAGTATGTACATATATATATATACATATTATGGTATCAAATAGTGATGCGTGGTCATCACCATGTAGCAGATGTGATACTTTGTGTATATTCAGTGCATATCACACTGCCATTGCCTGAGGCCCAGCAGGACACTGCTTCTTTCACCACACAACGAGTGGCACCTTGGTTGGTGTTCCAGCTCTGGAAATAGAGACTTCGTTGGAACAGGATGAACATGGATCTTGCATGATGTTGATTGATAATTGGACGACGTGGATGGGTGTTATGTGATTTGATGATTGATTGATAATTTGCTCAAATCAGCGATGAATCTTGCCAATTTATCTCCATGTTCTTCATGAGTGAGGTGCCAAAAGAGACCGAAGAGATGGCTGCATTGCGCGCTGCCATGGAGGACATTCGCACAGTGGCCGAGAATTCAAAGAAGGACGGGGCGACGGGGCCAGGGCTTGAACTGCCTGCAACATGAAGCAACCATCGGCAACCATCATTCCAGTTTGACCAGCTTGACACAAGATGTTCATATCGATTCATGCCTTTAGTCTTGGCCCGGCTTTGGCAGCGACGATTTGGGCATGGCTTGGCGGTCCGCATGTTCTTTTGAGTTCTTTTGTAGAGGTTTGCAATATTTTGCAATCAGTAATTCACAGACTATTTGCATACATTTTCCAACATGTATCTAACATCATGTTCTCTTTGCAAAAAGTCAAGCTGTTGGCAGCACCCGGTTTGGTCAGGATGTGAAACGCCTGGCTCAAGACCTGGCGGATCAAAAACATGTTTGCGACACTTGATCCAAAGATATCCAAAGATTCAAGGATTGAAAATGATTGATGACTCTTGATGTAGACTGATACGGTCAGATCAGGATTGAACTGTGGATGAAGATGGAAGATATTGAAGCATCTAGAATTTGTTTGACAAAAACTTAAATATATGTTCAGAGACAGGTTGGAAATTGTGAAAAGGTGTATACTCCCATGGTAACTTGGAGATTTGTCCAGAGTACAACATGCTGGGGAGGGTTCTCGGTATGATGCAATAATGCTTAAAAAGTTGACATCAGTTTCGAATAACGCTCATGTCCACTTGCATACAACGTTAGAGATTGGGTGGGTTTGGAGTGGAGTTGGGGAACAAAGACCCCAGAGACAAACTCCCGAATGGAAAAGTTTGGGATTGGGTCGATCAATGGCAGTGGCGTCACAATCGCCTTGTGGCAAATGTGCAGCAAAATTGCACGACGCCGCTAACAACGACGATAGGTTTTACCAAGCACTGCTACAAAATTCCAGTGGAATGGCCCCAGAACACTTTGATGGCCAAAGCTGAAGCTGCCTCTCCAAGCAACTAAACCGTACTCGTACCAGTGATAGATATATATGTGAGTAGCATGAGTAGCGAGTAGGCAATCATATTGCGGATTAAAGTCTTGCAAGGGTTTGCAATGAACTTGGTTCTCGCACTGCTGCACATATGGAGCATCCCATCCGAAATTATTCCGATGTGGATGTTACATCTAGGAATAATTTTCCAGAATAATTTCCTTGGGAATAATTTTTAGGCACTATGGGCAAAGTGTAGGTGGCAAGACATTGGAATAATTTTGGTTAAAAGAGACAACATGATGTGGATAGACATTGGAATAATTTTGGTTACCGATGTGGACAGACATTGGAATAATTTTGGTTAACAATGTGGATAGACATTGGAATAATTTTGGTCAAAAGAAACAACAAGATGTGGATAGACATTGGAATACTTTTGATATGTAGCCTTTCAAAATGCGTGAAATTATGTGTTATAACATATCATCAAACGGTTCAAATGTTGGAACGAACTATATAGGTTTAATCTGTGATGTATCTTGCATAATGTGTAAATAACTAAATCTTCTTTTTCTAGCTTGACCAAGAAAGATCGAGAAACTTTAAAACCTAATTTAACAAGTGACCTGAGGAACCGTTTCTTGACGCCAAGAAACCAATCTCAAGGTCACTTGTAAAAATTGGGTTTGAAAATTTGAAATCCTCTTGACTTTTGCTGGCAAAATGACTGAAGTCGTTTTGAGGGATTTTGCATGAGTAATAAAGTGAAAATGCATTGATCACCAACCTTCTTCCCCCAAAATTCTATCTCCGAAACCACCCGTATCCTCACCTGCACGCGTGTAAATATATTCTTGCTGTCAACATATGTTTGGCACCCCTGTTGTATATAGGTTTAACCTGTAACTTAGATAGCTTGTGACTAGCCACATATTTTTCTGGGCTCAAGGAATGTCAAGGAATGTCAAGGAATACAGGATGTTGTGTTGATGTATTGTCAATGATTTTCAATTCAGCATGCAGTGATCCTCAGCCCTTTCCCACCAATATTCTACCTCCGAAACCACCCGCATCCTCCACCTGCGGGCGTCAAGATTACTCCTGGTGTCAACATACCCCTAGGACCCGTGCTTTATAGAGGTGTAGCCTGTAAAGTAGCTTGCGCAGTCTGCACATAGCATTTGTGTATTTCTGGCCTCAAGGAATATCAAGCAATCAAAGAGATCATTCTGATGCATTTTGAGCTTCAGTCGTGAATGCAATTAATGATCACCAACCCTCTTCCACCAATCCATATCCGACAGCGCCCGCATCCTCCAACTGCGGGCGTCGAAATATATTCCTGGTGTCAACGCATGTCTGGCACCCCTGTTTTGTATAAGTTTAAACCTGTAGCTTACATAGTCTGTGACTAGCTACGGCTTCTTTTTTTGGAAGTCAAGGAATGAAGGATGTCGTTCTGATGCGTTTTGAATGAATTTCAAGTCAACTTACAATGATCATAAGCCCTCTTCCACCAATATTCTACCTCCGAAACCACCGGCGTCCTTTACCTGCACGCGTCAAAATTATTCCTTGTGTCAGGACATGTCTGGCACCCCTGTTTGTTTAGGCTTGAATACGCTCTGCAACTCTTTCCAGAATTAGCGGTACCAAGGACCCCGGGTTCCGGACATGATAATTTAGACGCGTATAGGTGGAGGATGCTGATTGCTTCGAAGATCGAATATTGGTGGAAAAAGGGTGATGACCAATTGATTTCTATTGATTTTCATTTCCTTACTCGTTCAAATTTATGCAAAAGTATTTTGCATTACGTTCCCTGTTGAATCTGCATCAAAGAAGGTTAAACGATGTTAAACACACGTCTCGAAACTTTTCTGCACATCCTGTAAGCCAGAAAAATGGAGGGGCTTTAGCTAGTTGCAGACAGAGCAGGCCACTTTGCAGGTTAAACCTCTACAGCACAGGGGTGCCAGACATGTGTTGACACCAGGAATAATTTTGACGCGTGCAGGTGGTGGAGGATGCTGGTGGTTTCGGAAGTAGAATATTGATGCCTTTGCAGGTTAACCCTCTACAAAATACGGGTGGCAGCCATGTGTTGACACCAGGAATAATTTAGATGCGTGCAGGTGGAGGATGCTGATGGTTTTGGAGATCGAATATTGATGGAAAAGGGTTGGAGATCAATTCATTTTTATTTCATAACTCGTTCAAACTTATGGAAAAGCATCTTACATTACTTTCCCTGGTGAATTCTGCATCAAAGAATGTTAAACGATGTTAAACACACGTCTCGATACCTTTCTGCACATACTGTAAACAAGAAAAAAGGAGGGTCTTCAGCTAGTTACAGACAGAGCAGGCCACTTTGCAGGTTAAACCTCTACAGCACAGGGGTGCCAGACATGTGTTGACACCAGGAATAATTTTGACGCGTCCAGGTGGAGGAGGATGCTGGTGGTTTCGGAAGTAGAATATTGATGCCTTTGCAGGTTAACCCTCTACAAAATACGGGTGGCAGACATGTGTTGACACCAGGAATAATTTAGATGCGTGCAGGTGGAGGATGCTGATGGTTTTTGGAGATCGAATATTGGTGGAAAAGGGTTGGAGATCAATTCATTCTTATTTCATAACTCGTTCAAACTTATGGAAAAGTATCTTACATTACTTTCCCTGTTGAATTCTGCATCAAAGAATGTTAAACGATGTTAAACACACGTCTCGATACCTTTCTGCACATACTGTAAACAAGAAAAAAGGATGGTCTTTAGTCTTTAGCTAGTTACAGACAGAGCAGGCCGCTTTGCAGGTTAGACCTCTACAGCACAGGGGTGCCAGACATGTGTTGACACCAGGAATAATTTTGACGCGTGCAGGTGGAGGAGGATGCTGGTGGTTTCGGAAGTAGAATATTGATGCCTTTGCAGGTTAACCCTCTACAAAATACGGGTGGCAGACATGTGTTGACACCAGGAATAATTTAGATGCGTGCAGGTGGAGGATGCTGATGGTTTTTGGAGATCGAATATTGGTGGAAAGGGTTGGAGATCAATTCATTTTTATTTCATAACTCGTTCAAACTTATGGAAAAGCATCTTACATTACTTTCCCTGTTGAATTCTGCATCAAAGAAGGTTAAACGATGTTAAACACACATCTCGAAACTTTTCTGCACATCCTGTAAGCCAGAAAAATGGAGGGGCTTTAGTCTTTAGCTAGTTACAGACAGAGCAGGCCACTTTGCAGGTTAAACCTCTACAGCACAGGGGTGCCAGACATGTGTTGACACCAGGAATAATTTTGACGCGTCCAGGTGGAGGAGGATGCTGGTGGTTTCGGAAGTAGAATATTGATGCCTTTGCAGGTTAACCCTCTACAAAATACGGGTGGCAGACATGTGTTGACACCAGGAATAATTTAGATGCGTGCAGGTGGAGGATGCTGATGGTTTTTGGAGATCGAATATTGGTGGAAAAGGGTTGGAGATCAATTCATTCTTATTTCATAATTCGTTCAAACTTATGGAAAAGTATCTTACATTGCTTTCCCTGTTGAATTCTGCATCAAAGAATGTTAAACGATGTTAAACACACGTCTCGATACCTTTCTGCACATACTGTAAACAAGAAAAAAGGATGGTCTTTAGTCTTTAGCTAGTTACAGACAGAGCAGGCCACTTTGCAGGTTAGACCTCTACAGCACAGGGGTGCCAGACATGTGTTGACACCAGGAATAATTTTGACGCGTGCAGGTGGAGGAGGATGCTGGTGGTTTCGGAAGTAGAATATTGATGGACAAGGCTTGATGATCAGCCCATTTTCAGCGCATTGCTCTTTGCCATGTGTGGAAAAGCCTCTTGCATTACTTTCCCTGTGTGCTTCTGCATTCAACAATGTTGGATGCATAGCTCGAGACCTTTCTGCAGATCTTTTCGGCGGTAGATTCTGGGTGGAAGAGGGCTGATGATCATTGCATTGTCGTTTGAAAATCGGTGAAAAAACGTGAGCAAACATCTTGGGCTGTTGAATTCCGCGTTAAACAGTGTTAAGCAATGTTAAACACATGGCTCGAGACCTTTTTGCACATCCTTGAAACCAGGCAGAGAGGGCTTGAGCAATTTACAAACTGCGCAAGCGACTCTGCAGGCTACACCCCTGTAAAGCACGGGTCCTAGAGGTATGTTGACACCAGGAGTAATCTTGACACCCGCAGGTGGAGGATGCGGGTGGTTTCGGAGGTAGAATATTGGTGGGAAAGGGCTGAGGATCACTGCATGTTGAATTGAAAATCATTGACAGTACATCAACACAACATCCTGTATTCCTTGACATTCCTTGAGCCCAGAAAAATATGTTACAGGTTAAACCTATATACAACAGGGGTGCCAAACATATGTTGACAGCAAGAATATATTTACACGCGTGCAGGTGAGGATACGGGTGGTTTCGGAGATAGAATTTTGGGGGAAGAAGGTTGGTGATCAATGCATTTTCGCTTTCTTACTCATGCAAAATCCCTCAAAACGACTTCCGTCATTTTGCCAGCAAAAGTCAAGAGGATTTCAAATTTTCAAACCCAATTTTTACAAGTGACCTTGAGATTGGTTTCTTGGCGTCAAGAAACGGTTCCTCAGGTCACTTGCTAAATTAGGTTTTAAAGTTTCTCGATCTTTCTTGGTCAAGCTAGAAATAGAAGTTGTAGGATTGTACAAGATACATCACGGGTTCAAGTTACAAAAGACAAGATGCCGTTCAGAAATTCGCAATAGGACAAAATGACGCGAGAACGAGTGGGACACCAGGTGGCCTAACAATTAGATACAACTTTTGGAACTGGTTCAGATTTTTTTCGCGAAACGGAGCCTGAGACTGCGACAAGCATTTTGCATTCCAACTGATCACACAAGATTCGAATGTTTAGATGGTTTTTGGGTCGAATGTTTACATGGTTTTTAGATCATACTTGAACAAACCTGGAGATGAAATCTGCATTTTAAAAAACCAAATTATTCTGGATGTGGATCACCTCAGAATAATAATGGCTCCAGTGTAGGTCATAGACACTGGGATAATAAAAAAAATATTCCAGTGTGACACCCACATGCCCACACCAGAAGGCATGGTCCATCTGCACATGCTGAGGACGGTATTCAAATTTCAATTCAAAATGTGGCTTGGCTGTTGCTTTCGCAGTGCCAGCAATGGGAGATGGAATGATAGTCGAATGAACAGATATTTGATGGTATGGTTGTGACCCAAAGCACAATTGTCGATATGTCATTAGAGCATTGCAGTGATCAGCATAGGGAAAACACATGTAAACACTATGCCACTAAGCCAAAGGAAATAAAGGAAGTCTGAGGGCTTGCAAGGTCCAGCAACATCCAGCAACATCCAAGTTACTAGTACTCTTCAACTCCAAGGTCCTGAACATCACTTGACCACACCATGCAGTGACTGATTCCTGGACTCGTTTCCTGACGCTGAGTTGCCAAAGCACAACGAAGAGATGTTGGCCTTGAAGTTGGCTGTGGAAAAAGCTGAAAACATGGCTCAGCAGGCAAAGAAGGTGCTCCTGACCTTGGATTCAGAGCCGTGTTTGGTGCTCCTAAGAATCAAAAAATATAAAGAAAATCCACTAAGAGCTGCAAGCTTATGGGCGTTCAGGCGTTCAACGGCGTTCAAGGGTTCAAGAAAATGTGCCAGCCACACACCAAGCCAAATTCCCTCATTCAATTTTTGTCGCACCAAGAGAGGCTTGCAGGTTGGAGACATCTTGGGACAATGGTTACTCAATGTTACTCACACCAAGCCTTGCTGTGCCAGTTGGCAGAGAAGGATGTCACCCTGGGCATGGAATCTCAGAGGATCCTGGCAAGCACCGTGAGGAACTCAGTAATTATCCTGTCCCCTAACACACAGTAGATGGATTCATGCACATCTAGATTCTTAGATACATCTAGATAATTCATTGATAATTCTAGATACATCTAGATACATGGATGCTCGCATCAGTGAAGCTTATGGTCTCGAGGTGATGGACGATTGTTTGAGTGCTGACATTGTGAACTGCACCAAGGTGGGTGACATGGACGCCGACATTCGTGCAGATATGAGGCGTCAAATGGCAAAGGCCACCGGATGCCACCGGCGAAGCAGCCAGTTCCCCCACGGACTTGTGGCACTGGATGCCACTGGTACCTTACTGAATTTTACTGGCACTTCAACCTTGGTTTTATCATGCTTTATCAAAGATTTGCTGCAAGATTTGGAATTCAAACAAACACATGTTGGCATCCATCAGCACACATTATTTTTGCATGTTTTTGCCGGACTCTGTGTTGTTCTGCTTGAGAGGTTTCGCATTTCATGCTATGCAAAATCGTCCGCCTTGTCGCAGGTTCAGTCCGATATGATGCTGGAGATGAACAAGCGCCTAGAGGACATGGTAGCGCGGTAGCGGGGAGTTATGGGAGATTGGGATGGACAAACAAGGAACACCATGGAACACCTGGCCCAGGACACCCAGCAAATAAGAGAACTCGAGGCCGCCAAAAATGGGGAGGGTTGGAAGAATGAAAGGTGTGGAGAATGTGGAGAATGTGGAGAGATGTGAAGAAGTTCAGCAAGTTCAGCAAGCTTGGGGTAGATGTTTTTAGCATGCTCAAGCGGAGCCATGGAAGAAATAGATAGGAAAAAAAATGGAAAAATGAAGAGACACAGCAACTTCTCCATCGTCAATCATTTGGCCCAGCTCCGTGGCAATCCAAGTAGCAGTCCTTTACCCACAACTGGGATTTGCGCAGGTTAGCCAGCGTGGAATCACTAACATCGTTGCTTGTCGGCTCAGTGATTCTGAATCGGAGATGCATTTGATTTGATTCCCATTAAGGCCTCGGATGGATTTTGCTGTTGGAGTTCAAAGTTGGAGAGTTCAGCATAAACAGGTCGAGACTGATTTCTACTACACATTGACATGAGGTGTAGGACCTTGTAGGAGTTGTGGGAAACCGTGCAAAAACAAATTGAGACCGCACAAATTTTGGGTACCCGTTGGCTTGCCACTTGTCAGCGTACCAACTTGTGCTCCGATTGTGCTCTTGTGAGTTCCTTCCTGACGTGAGTTCTACTGCATGCACAAGCAGGCATGCATCATTCAGCATGAATCTGTTTAATATGATTGATTAATTCCCCAAATAGCCAAAATATCCTGCATATTCCTGCATGTTTGATATGTTTGGGCCAATGTTTGGGCCAATGTTTGGGATTCTTTAGGAGGACTCTTCAAGACATTTCAAATTGGTCAAAGCTCCAACGACTGTGGCACTATGGTCCAAGGACTCGCTGGAATCCTTGGAGAAGAAACTGAAGAAGTTGGAAGATGCGAATTTGGAGTTGCGACTTGCAAAGTCCGGGCGCCAAGATGATCCAAGATGATCCAAGATGGGTGCTGAATGGTGATGAATGGGTGGAGAGAATCCTGAAGTCATGGCAGCTAGGACCTTAGGACATGTTTGAGCCACCAGTTTCTCCAGTTTGTGGCTTGAGCTGGTTGGCTTGAGCCAAACCTGCGCTGAAGAAGAGGTAGATACAGATAGAGGTCGAACATATGAGTGATTGACGTCATTTGACGTCCCGTCCTTAATCATTCCATGTTTTTGCATTGCCTGAAATTAAAGGGCAACGGCTCATTGGCATCCTTTTACAAATGCCAGATCATTTCAACAATTGGGCTTCAATAGTTGTAACATGTTGTAACGGGATCGTTTGTTCAAACATGTTGAAACAATGTTTTCGTATGCCTGTGTGAGTCGGTGTTTTGTGTGACTACAAGAGATTGCATTTCCTCCATGCTGTAAGACCCATGGTAATGCAGACTCCCTTGTTTGCAACGTTTGTGCATCAAAAAGAGAGCCTGCGTTCATAAAATTTTACAACCTGGCGCACTACTGTACATTTCTTTGAAAGCATTTGCACAGTGCATGAGTGCACCTGCTATACGCATCATGTGTTTTTGGCTAATGCAAAGTGTGCGTCCAAGGTTGAGCACGGAGTCAGTTGTGCATCACTTAGGTTGGAGGGAGTTGCCCAACGAGCAGCAAACTACAGCGATGCAGGTTGGGCACTGCAAAGTGGTTGATGGCTCAAGTTGATGTTACTAGTAGGTACGAAAAGTCAGGCCAATATGAACAACAAAGTTGTGCACCAGGGGACATAACTTTCGAGGTTATCTCCAGCTGAGAGTTTGATACAACCTGTGAGTGACATGCAAAATCGCGATGAGACTGCAGAACAGCAGCAGCCAAAATCACAGGCACATCAGACACTCCCCTAGCAGTTTCCAGGGTGGAACAAAGCCTGGCTAGGAAAAGTTACCATTTTCACTAGTTTCATATAGTTTCATTCGTGGTTTCATTATTTCAATAGCCTTGAAGATAACAATGGACATATATAGTAAATCAGTTGCATCAGGATAGCCAGCTGTCGAATCGTGTCTCGGGACGCCCAGGTGATGCTACCCTCTTCACCACGTCTCGGCGTCCCTTGGGCATCTCGGCAGCGGTGAACATGTCCACTTTGTCAATGTCAGAGTGTCAAGTTCAACGCTTCCACGTAGCAATACGTAACATGTCGGTTTTATGTGAGCCACGTTTTTTTTCCCGAGAGCGCCTGCGAAGGGTTCTTCGTAATAAAGCAGCCGTTATACTACATCTTCACACCTTCACATCTGCTGATCTACATCTTCACACCCTCACATCTGCTGATCTACATCTTCACACCCTCACATCTGCTGATCTACATCTTCACACCTTCACATCTGCTGATCTACATCTTCACAGCCTCACATCTGCTGATCTACATCTTCACACCGTCACATCTGCTGATCTACATCTTCACACCCTCACATCTGCTGATCTACATCTTCACACCCTCACACCTGCAGATCTACATCTTCACACCCTCACATCTGCTGATCTACATCTTCACACCCTCACATCTGCTGATCTACATCTTCACACCCTTACATCTGCTGATCTACATCTTCACACCCTTACATCTGCTGATCTACATCTTCACACCCTCACATCTGCAGATCTACATCTTCACACCTTCACATCTGCGGATCTACATCTTCACACCCTCACACCTGCTGATCTACATCTGCACACCCTCACACCTGCTGATCTACATCTTCACACCCTTACATCTGCTGATCTACATCTTCACACCCTCACATCTGCAGATCTACATCTTCACACC
>CAMXCT020000650.1:91280-194489 GCA_947184155.2 Cladocopium goreaui | reverse complement strand
CTCTCTCCCTTTCTCTCTATCTATGTCTCTGTGGGTGCAAGACAAGTGTCACATGATGCCCTTTATAACAAGCAGCACAGTGCATATGCATGGGTTGTCGCATGTATCCTCTTCTTAATCAATCTTACTTTTCACAACCTATCCCTCCATAGCTCGTATAAAATTCACCAACCATTCACCGACTATTTTGTACGACTACCATACTCAGAGCTGCTTGAAAAACGTGTTTTTCGCTCTCGGGCCAACCGTCGTCTAGTTCCAGATGTTGGAATTTAGATCGAGGAGGAACTCAGATCATTCATGCGTAGGGTCCTGCGTAGGCATATGGCGTAGGATAACGTAGGAGAGGCTGCGTAGGCAGTCTCGCGTAGGCACTTGTTTAGATGTTCTAGATTGTTTGTTTCTGACCTCGGAATCTTGTTTTTCTTGGTGGGTGGCAATGATGTTGCATGCAAACTGGATTCATGATATGATTCATATGTTTAGCTTAGCTAGAAGAAAGGCGAGATTAAAGAAACACTGGGTTAATCTTTCAGTTGGAACCTCTGATTTATGCCCGCCAGTAGCTGCAAGGGTCAGGGCGCACAAAAGAGACTCGTGCACGAAACATGCATAGATCATAAGAAATAGTTTTTATCTTGTATATAACCTCCTGCAACCGGGTTCTTAAAAAAAACGGCCATCCACAGGAAACCACAGAGATACCTTGCTTACCCCCGCAACCCCCAACTTCAATGTTGTGATCGGAAGTGCCGAGCATCCGCCAAACACAAAATTCAGAAGACAACATTGAATTGGGGATGGGGGGACATGACCTCTGTGGTGTGGTACTTCATGGGATGGCTGTTTTTTTTGAAGAACCCGGAATTACACGTGGCAACGTTTATCCCACTGTTTTAGATGTTCCATTTAAAGGGGATTTCCCATTGCCACGTTTGAATGCCGGAAAGGGAAAATCAGTCAATACTGTAATTAGTCCAGTTGATGTATGGGTATCCCACTTCCAGACAGAAAACCAGCTGAACCAGCTGATGTACATGGCACAGGCATGTGTGTTTTGACTTCTTGCATAATAGCCGCGTTGTCTCTGCCGACTGCCATGTCGTGGTCAGTTGAAAAATGTCCAAGAACATCGGGAGCAAGCATATCACGATTGATCAATCATACATATTACATGCATTTACTTATTTACACATCAATACATGTCAGACTATTGTCACTTAGTTTCGTTGATTAGAAACTGTTCACTCTTCTTCACCCTGCGAAAGTTCCACAAGAATCAACCCGAGGCGCTCACCAGGCGCTCCCATCCCAGAGACTAGACCACCCCTTTGAAAGCCAAGTCAGCGTCATGGCCTGAGGCGAAAATAAACTGACGGTTTCGGAAGAGAAGATCTCGGAATCTCGACTGCATCTTTCAGTGGATAGTCTCCTCGATAGTCTCTTGGATAGTTCCAGTTGCATCAGGCTGGCAGGAAGCACTCCGGCTCCATGACACTGACTGCTGGGGATGATCCCATGGTTCGATGTGATTCGATGCTCCAAGGATCCATAAGGATCCAATGATTTTCCACCCCATTTCTGCATTCTGCACGTCTCAGGACATGCCATTGACAAGGCCGGATGGGCTAAAGTTTGATCCGTTTGATCGCCTTTTTTCATGGATGTAATACATGTTTGCCCTGCCGCCGACCCCAGAGAGCTCATCAGATTGAAAGAAGCACGGCATGATTTTGCAGCTCAACATGTAGTACTTGGGCCAAACGTCACGTTTGAAACCCTAGATAAAGAACAATCCCTGCGGTTTTCCTGCTGCTGGCTGCTGTTTCTTTTGCGGCTGTGTTCTTGGGTATTTTGGCTGAAATGGCTGCCAAACAAGCGTTTTTGCTTCTGCTTGAGATGGTTTCGGAAACTCTCCGAAAACACGGAAGCTGCCTAACGTCACGTTTGACACCCTCGAGAAAAAGAACAATCCCTGCGGCTGTTCCTGCTGCTGGCTGCTGTTGCTGCTGCGGCTGTGTTCTTGTGCATTTTGGCCGAAATGGCTGCCAACCCTAGAAAAAGACGCAACAGTCCCTTAACGTATCTTAACGTTCTGTTTCAAATCCAAGAGAAAAAGAACGTGCGGAACGCCAGAAGACCATGGCAGTGTGCGTGGCTATGGCTGCGGCTGTGGCTGTGGCAGTTGCTGTTGTTGCTGTTGTTGTTGTTGCTGCTGGTGTTGTTGTTGTTGTTGTTGCTGTTGGTTGCTGGTTTTTGTTTTTGTTTGTTGTTGTTGTTGTTGTTGTCGTTGTCGTTGTCGTTGTCGTTGTCGTTGTCGTTGCTGTTGTTATCGTCGTTGTTGTCGTTGTTGTTGTTGTTGTTGTTGTGGTTGTTGTTGTTTGTTGTTTAAGGTTTGTGGTTTGTTGTTTGTTGCTGGTTGTTGTTTTTTTGTTGTTGGTTGTGGTTGTGGTTGTGGTTGTGGTTGTGGTTGTTGTTGCGGTTGTTGTTGTTGTTGTTGTTGTTGTCGTCGTTGTTGTTGTTGTCGTTGTTGGTTGTTGTTGGTTGTTGTTTTTTGGTTGTTGGTTGTTTGTTGATTGTTGGTTGTTGGTTGTTGTTTGTGGTTGTGGTTGTGGTTGTTGTTGTTGTTGTCGTTGTCGTTGTCGTTGTCGTTGTCGTTGTCGTTGTTGCTGCTGCTCCTGTTCTTGCTCCTGCTGTTGTTGCTGTTGTTGCTGTTGTTGCTGTTGTTGCTGTTGGTTGTTGCTGTTGTTGCTGTTGTTGCTGTTGTTGCTGTTGTTGTTGTTGCTGTTGTTGCTGTTGTTGCTGTTGTTGTTGTTGCTGTTGTTGCTGTTGTTGCTGTTGTTGCTGTCGCTGTCGCTGTCGCTGCTCCTGCTCCTGCTCCTGCTCCTGCTGCTGGTGTTGTTGTTGTTGTTGTGATTGTGATTGTGATTGTGATTGTCATGGTTTTTCAGAACACAAGTCTCCAATCTCTGTGCGCGTTTCCCCTTGCCATCGGCCAGGGTCGGCGGATATTTTGGATGCAATATGATAAATGTATATATATATATTATAATATACAATTATATATATATATATTGCAATACTTATGATGTAGTATAATAATGGAATCATAAGTTTGCCTGCATCAAGGTTTGACTCCAACTGGCTTCTCTCAAGTTGCAATGGAGCAATTTCCTCCTGGTTCTTGGCAGGGAGGAGCGCCGAGAAGAACGTGAACGCAAAAGCCGGGAGCGTCGACTTTCCATGGATCCCCGAACGGATTCCCAATTGGAGTCGTTACTTTCTCTCATGAGATGCTCGGCATTGGAGAATTGGGAGATCGCGTTGTCATGCGTTGTCAGTTTAAATTTTCCGTGGTTCAGAAGCAAGAAACCAAAAACAAACGCAAGAAAATGCAGAGGTTCGGTTGTGGTTTCAAGTCCTGTTTGAGACAGCACTTAGTCTTCGTGACTCTGGTTTCAGGCACAGACAGCACTTAGTATTGACTTGTAGAAGTGCCATTGATATTCCTGTACAGTAAGCATGTATCATGTACATTCATGTACTGTATTTGCAAAGCTGGTGCATGCCGGTGCCATTGTTCTGGGTTTTGATCTCGGAGTCCTAGGTGAGTGACAGTGAACATGTTTGTCGCTCATGGGTAGAGAAATGATTGAACCGATGGAGCCATCTGGACCTGAGTTATTGTATATTATTATATATTGTGATGTTTTGTTGTGCGCCAAGGCCAAGGTAAAAATGCCTACAAAGATTACAAAGGACAGGGTGACTTGAACGAAATTTCAGAGCTAGAATTTGCATATTTTGAATGCGTTGGGGTCTCAGCATTCGCCGCATTCGCGTGGAATTGGAGGATTGAGAGGTGTGGATTGAGAAGGATTGAGCTACGTCACATCGATTCATATCGTATGCCCAGGTGAAATCCATGAGCCTCAGCCGCTGGTGTCTGATGACTTGAAGAGCAGGTTCACTTCATTGGAATTCTTGTGACTAAGACACGTGTGGCACTGTATTGTGGCAGATATGATAATGGAATACAAGAGATATAGAATGATATAGATATTAGATAGAACATGTTCTTGGAATCTGCATCTTTGAATTTGTGCATCCGTTTGCCACTCTCCTTTCCTAGCGACATGGCATTAGCTGGCATCTGGCAATCCATCACGGACATCTTTGGACATCCCAGATCCCGCTCGACAGGTTGGAGAGTTTGGTGGAGCAGGTGAAGGAGACCTTGTCACTTGACTGCGGTTCTTGTCGAGAGCAGTATGAATGCCAGGCTTTTTTGATGGCTGCAAGGTGTTGCAAGATGCAAATGGATCAGCACAAGAATCATGTAAAGCATTGTAAAGCTAATTCTATCCAATTCTAACGTTTTGAGCAAACCTAGAGCCAAGGAGTGGTGTGAACGTCACTTCGCTCTTGGAACCCAAATACGACGAGAGCTATGGTGCGCAACCAATTGCCGAGCCTGAGGAAGCGGAGTACTACGACGGGAACTACCAGAGCGACTATGTGCAGAACGATGGTTTTGATGAACTCGACGGGCCTGTGGAAGGCTACGAAGAAATGGCGCAGATGGATGGTGCGAACTATGGAGGGCACGGACACATCCCCAATGGGCAGATGATGCCGATGCCAAACGGCCAGATGCACGGCCAAATGCCCGGCCAGATGCTGCACTATCAGCCACAGGGGATCCAGTCTGAGGGACAGGCAAGGCCATGAGTTTTCCATTGAAAACCCACTGCTGCATGTAGTTTGAAATACTTTGAACGTGCATAATTACTGTACATGTTCGTGTATATGATACATATATATAATATAATATATATATATATATTATTGTATATATATATATTATTGTATATATATATATATTATTGTATATATATATATATTGATATTGATATACAATTATATACACACACGTGATATCAGTTTTTCATAAACACCCATACAAGAATGGCATACATTGACATATGTATTAATTCGGATATATATTGTATCATAGGTGTATCTCAACACCGTAATACAATTGTTATCACAATTGTGCACGTTGACCCTAAAGTCGGCGAACATTGTCCGCCCTGAGATGCACTTCACGCAGTATGACCAGCAGTATGCGGAGCCACAGTATATGCCGCAACAAGTGGTCGCACAGATCCTTTTTCGCAGCCCCAGCTTTCCCATGTTTTGCCGTGTTTACCCATTCAATCCCTTCATGATCCTTCATGCAAGTTCCTGATGCCACATTGATGAGTCGATGCAGCTTGCCCCAGTCCCATTCCCTTGTCCTTCGCATACGTTGGCATGTCGTTTGTGGCTCCAAGAATGTTCACATGTGAGGTTGGCAGATTTCGGGTGTTTGAACTTTGGTTTGCACATCCACATACCCTTCTGGAAGATTCTGGAAGTAAAATAATGTAAAATATGCTTGCTATCATCCTGGTCCCCAAGCTTGAATATCATGTATCAACAAAGGGATCGCAGTTTAACAAAAGATGTCTTTGACATTCGTTGATGGTTTGTACATCAAGAAGCAGTGTATATCAGTGTTTCATGAGATACAAGATGGTCCATGGTCAGACATTTATCATCATTTATCTATGCAGTATAATATAATTATATTATATAATATGTATAAATATGTATATATTAATATACGTATTATATATACAATTATATAGTTACATGCATGCAGCATAAAAAAAAGGTTATGTTCTGTCTTGAATTTCCGAGGGCACCAGTGGCTCCAATCGCTCAACCTTTGCAGCACTTCGTCCAGCACCAAATGGCACCCGTGGCTCAGTCCCTTGGCTCAGACAGATGTCGTTAGAATTCGATAGATCATACTTTATCATATTTTATCTTTTTTGTCACTTTGCTGTTACTGCACGAAGCGTGCTTGGTCTTTGCCGACATGCAAACTTACCCATGAAAGTCAGGCTGTACGATTTCCTGACTAATGAGTTCAGTGCTGTTTAATTCGGCCAAATGCGTCGCCGGCTGACATGATCCTGTAAGATTGCGATCAGCCAAAAAGCGACCTATTGCAATGGCCAGTGATTTAATGTGATTGATCATACTTTATCATATTTTATCATACTTTATCATACTTTATCATACTTTATCATAATTTATCATACTTTATCATACTTTATCATAATTTATCATATTTTATCATACTTTATCATACGTTATCATAGTTTATCATACTTTATCATACTTTATCATACTTTATCATATTTTATCATACTTTATCATACGTTATCATAATTTATCATACTTTATCATACTTTATCATACTTTATCATATTTTATCATACTTTATCATACGTTATCATAATTTATCATACTTTATCATACTTTATCATACTTTATCATACGTTATTATGATACGTTATCATAATTTATCGTACTTTATCATACTTTATCATATTTTATCATACTTTATCATACTTTATCATACTTTATCATACGTTATCATACTTTATCATACTTTATCATACTTTATCATACTTTATCATACTTTATCATAATTTATCATACGTTATCATAATTTATCATACTTTATCATACTTTATCATACTTTATCATACTTTATCATACTTTATCATACTTTATCATAATTTATCATACTTTATCATACTTTATCATACGTTATCATACTTTATCATACTTTATCATAATTTATCATACTTAATCATACTTTATCATACTTTATCATATTTTATCATACTTTATCATACGTTATCATAATTTATCATACTTTATCATACTTTGTCATACTTTATCATACTTTATCATATGTTATCTTATATTATAATACTTTATCATACTTTATCATATGTTATCATACGTTATCATACGTTATCATACTTTATCATACTTTATCATACTTTATCATACGTTATCATCTTTATCATACTTTATCATACGTTATCATACTTTATCATACTTTATCATACTTTATCATACTTTATTATATTTTATCATACTTTATCATACTTTATCATACTTTATCATACGTTATCATAATTTATCATACTTTATCATACTTTATCATACTTTATCATAATTTATCATACTTTATCATACGTTATCATAATTTATCGTACTTTATCATACTTTATCATACTTTATCATACTTTATCATACTTTATCATACGTTATCATAATTTATCATACTTTATCATACTTTATCATACTTTATCATAATTTATCATTATTTATCATACGTTATCATAATTTATCATACTTTATCATACTTTACAATACGTTATCATACTTTATCATAATTTATCATACGTTATCATACTTTATCATACTTTATCATAATTTATCATACTTTATCATATGTTATCTTATATTATAATACTTTATCATACTTTATCATATGTTATCATACGTTATCATACGTTATCATAATTTATCATACGTTATCATAATTTATCATACTTTATCATAATTTATCATACGTTATCATAATTTATCATAATTTATCATACTTTATCATACTTTATCATACTTTATCATACTTTATCATAATTTATCATACTTTATCATACTTTATCATACGTTATCATACTTTATCATACTTTATCATATTTTATCATACTTTATCATACGTTATCATACTTTATCATACTTTATCATACGTTATCATAATTTATCATACTTTATCATACTTTATCATACGTTATCATACTTTATCATACTTTATCATACTTTATCATACTTTATCATACTTTATCATACGTTATCATAATTTATCATACTTTATCGTACTTTATCATAATTTATCATACTTTATCATATTTTATCATACGTTATCATATTTTATCATACGTTATCATAATTTATCATACTTTATCATACTTTATCATACTTTATCAAACTTTATCATACTTTATCATACGTTATCATACTTTATCATACGTTATCATACTTTATCATACTTTATCATACGTTATCATACGTTATCATACGTTATCATATTTTATCATACTTTATCATACTTTATCATACTTTATCGTACTTTATCATACTTTATCATATTTTATCATAATTTATCATACTTTATCATATTTTATCATACTTTATCATACGTTATCATAATTTATCATACGTTATCATACTTTATCATACTTTATCATACTTTATCATATTTTATCATAATTTATCATACTTTATCATACTTTATCATACGTTTATTATAATAATACTTTATACGTTATCTTATATTATACTTTATCATACTTTATCATACTTTATCATATTTTATCATAATTTATCATACTTTATCATACTTTATCATACTTTATCATACGTTATCATACGTTATCATACGTTATCATACGTTATCATACATATCTTTATCATACTTTATCATACTTTATCATACGTTATCATTCTTTATCATATTTTATCATACTTTATCATACTTTATCATACGTTATCATAATTTATCATACTTTATCATAATTTATCATACTTTATCATATATACTTTATCATACATGTTTTATAATACTTTATCATACTTTATCATACTTTATCATAATTTATCATACTTTATCATACTTTATCATACTTTATCATACTTTATCATACTTTATCATACTTTATCATACTTTATCATACGTTACCATAATTTATCATAATTTATCATACTTTATCATACTTTATCATAATTTATCATTATTTATCATACGTTATCATACTTTATCATACTTTATCATACGTTATCTTATATTATAATACTTTATCATACTTTATCATATGTTATCATACTTTATCATACTTTATCATACTTTATCATACTTTATCATACGTTATCATAATTTATCATACTTTATCATACTTTATCATAATTTATCATACTTTATCATACTTTATCATACTTTATCATACTTTATCATACTTTATCATAATTTATCATACGTTTATCATACTTTATCATACTTTATCATACTTTATCATACTTTATCATACTTTATCATACTTTATCATACGTTATTATCATAATTTATCATACTTTATCATACTTTATCATAATTTATCATTTTTATCATACTTATCATACTTTATCATACTTTATCATACGTTATCTTATATTATAATACTTTATCATACTTTATCATATGTTATCATACATTTATCATACTTTATCATACTTTATCATACTTTATCATACGTTATCATACATACTTTATCATACTTTATCATACTTTATCATACTTTATCATACTTTATCATACGTTATCTAATTTATCATACTTTATCATACTTTATCATATTTATCATACGTTATCATACTTTATCATACTTTATCATACTTTATCATATATTTTATCATACTTTATCATACTTTATCATACTTTATCATACGTTATCATAATTTATATACTTTATCATACTTTATCATACTTTCATCATACTTTATCATACTTTATCATAATTTATCATATTTTATCATATTTTTTTAATACTTTATCGTACTTTATCATACGTTATCATACTTTATCATATATACTTTATCATACTTTATCATACTTTATCATACTTTATCATAATCATAATTTATCATACTTTATCATATCATACTTTATCATACTTTATCATACTTTTATCATATACTTTATCATTATCATAATTTATCATACTTTATCATACTTTATCATACTTTATCATACGTTATCATAATTTTTACTCTATCATACTTTATCATACTTTATCATAGTTGTTCATCCTTTATCATCCTTTACATGTATCATACTTTATCATATTTTATCATATTTTATCATACTTTATCGTACTTTATCATAATTTATCATACTTTATCATATATACTTTATCATACATATTTTATAATACTTTATCATACTTTATCCTAATTTATCATACTTTATCATACTTTATCATACTTTATCATACTTTTTCATTTTTTTATCATACTTTATCGTACTTTATCATACTTTATCGTACTTTATCATACTTTATCATACTTTATCATATGTTATCATACGTTATCATACGTTATCATACTTTAACATACTTTTTCATACTTTATCATACGTTATCATTCTTTATCATAGTTTATCATACTTTATCAGATTTTATCATACTTTATCATACGTTATCATAGTTTATCATACTTTATCATACTTTATCATACTTTATCATACTTTATCATACTTTATCATAATTTATCATATTTTATCATACTTTATACTTTATCATACTTTATCATACTTTATCATACTTTATCATACTTTATCATATATACTTTATCATACATATTTTATCATACTTTATCATACTTTTTCATACTTTATCATACTTTTTCATACTTTATCATACTTTATCATACTTTTTCATACTTTATCATACTTTTTCATACTTTATCATACTTTATCATACTTTATCATACGTTATCATTTTTATCATACTTTATCATACTTTATCATACTTTATCATAGTTGTTCATCCTTTATCATCCTCTACATGTATCATACTTTATCATATTTTATCATATTTTATCATACTTTATCGTACTTTATCATAATTTATCATACTTTATCATACTTTATCATACTTTATAATACTTTATCATACTTTATCATACTTTATCATAATTTATCATACTTTATCATACGTTATCATACTTTATCATACTTTTTCATACTTTATCATACTTTATCTTACATTATCATACTTTATCATACTTTATCATACGTTATCATACTTTATCATATTTTATCATACTTTATCATACTTTATCATACTTTATCATACTTTATCATATTTTATCATATTTTTTTAATACTTTATCGTACTTTATCATAATTTATCATACTTTATCATACTTTATCATACGTTATCATACTTTATCATACTTTATCATACTTTATCATAATTTATCATACTTTATCATACTTTATACTTTATCATACTTTATCATACTTTATTATAGGTGTTCATCCTTTATCATCCTTTACATGTATCATACTTTATCATATTTTATCATATATTTTTTTATACTTTATCGTACTTTATCATAATTTATCATACTTTATCATATATACTTTATCATACATATTTTATAATACTTTATCATACGTTATCATACTTTATCATAATTTATCATACTTTATCATACTTTATCATACTTTATCTTACATTATCATACTTTATCATACTTTATCATACTTTATCATACGTTATCATACGTTATCATACTTTATCATACTTTATCATACTTTATCATACGTTATCATACGTTATCATACGTTATTATACTTTATCATACTTTATCATACTTTATCATACTTTATCATACTTTATTATACTTTATCATACTTTATCATGATCTATGCCATATCTATGCCAATTCCATTCCAATTCCCACAATTTGTACTAATTTGTCATGTTGCTATGTTCTGATCTATCAAGTTGTATCTCTTGCTTATTTATTCGCCCATCCAACCATTTATCCAGTTGTTCATCTATTTGTCCATCCAAACCATTTTTTGCGTGAAGCTTGCGATGTGTTTGTTTCTCATTTCTGCTCCTTGTTCTACAGGATTCCCTATCAGTGATGTGTTCCAATTGGAATGCTGGTAGACCAGGTTGTCTACAGCTGTTTTTTTTTTGTGTGTCCATACAGCGGCAGTCTTAGCATGTCTTGGCACCGCACTGCTCTTGTCAGGTCACATGCACGTCTCCTGGCAGCATATCGATTTAGGATGAGTTATTGATGTAAAATGGTTTGGCCTATAGGTGGTCGGTACATTGGGTACTTGTCACATCTTGCTATACAATGTATTTTTTGCTGTGTCCCCTTTTGCAACCGCACTTGGAAAGGAATGTTGAATACAATGTATATAGATCTAGTTGCATGCATTTGTTCGACAAACATTAGGCCCCTTTTGGTGTCTCTCAATGTGAAAAAGTAGGAGATCTGATTTTGTACCAAACAATCAAAATATGTCAAGCATAAGTCAAAAGATCAAGATATCTCATGATATCTCACAATGTCTCAACATCTCTTAGTTTGCAGGGCTGAACAAGGTATTGAACATATTGAATAAGGTCTTAAGTCGCCAGAGTGCTCAGGTTATTGTGGCAGCATTGCTTTGCCCATTTCCCGTGAACCCGATCGATACAGCGAGCAAGAGCATCGAATGGATGCAATGTCAGAATTGGGCTGCTCAGCTGTCCCGAATTTTCTGTGGTCATTTGTGATCATGAGTTTCGCTGGATATCATTGAATTATAACTCCTGCTAGTCCCACATAGTCCAGCTATTACAAGAACCTTCAGGAATTTCTAGGAGCTTGAGTATTTTGACTATCTCTAATCACATGTTGTGTGCGATTGGTTCGAGAAGATTGCAAGGTATGGCGGCCCAAATGGGCCAGTCCATGTATGCACAACCTTCCAACGCTGACTACGGCATCTTGACTGTAAAGGACAATAAAGGACAGATATGTGGCGCCTTTGAAAGGTGCAGGCAAATACACGCACAGTACAGCTATATTTCTTACATTCACAAGCCACAAGCCTTGCAGATCTTGCAGATGCAGTGGATGCATGCCGTTGGGTGCCCTTGTGAGCCGGACCGGCAGTGCAACAAAATGGCAAATGAAATCATATGAATTCAAATGAATAAGTTATGAATATAATAAAATATGATGGTAATCGAGTCTGTAAACAGTGATGCCATAAAGGCCCTCAGTGCAGCAAGCTCTAAGAATGATCGCTGCACGACGGGACACGAAATTTTCAAGGAATGATGGGAAGCTTGGATGGCGAGACCTATGCTTGCGACAATGGTGGGGGCTATGAAGCTGTCTTCGAGAATCAGACAGGTTGCAAGGATGCAATCAGATGTTATACTTGGAGATGACCGGTCAAAGGAAGCAGAGTCTTTATCAAGAAAGAGTAGGCGATGCTAGGATTGCATGGCATCGGTGTTGTCAGTGACAGGGCGGCTTTGCAGTTTGAGATTCCTTGAACTTGGCCAGACACGACCAAATTCCAATAGCCTTCCGCAGGTTATATTGACGTACCGCAAGTGCCTTTCACATCTGTCAGTTGCTTGGCTGCCTTTGGTTGCATCACAGGAGGATGATGCCATGATATGCCATGGAAAAGTATGTAACTTGATGATACTTGATGTATCTTGATGTAACGTGCGGAACGATGCGTAACGTGTGTCCGTTTTGACCTCTGATTTGAGTGGCAGAGTTTGTTCTGGCACTGGACCTGGATTCGAGCACAGCATAGCACCGCATAGCGCAGCGATACCAAGGCTATGGCCCCCCTACAGTCGTTGGGGTTGGAGCTCCTGTCGTTCATTCCGTGACCACGAGGCAGGACTGATATGGACTGATCAGGTCATTTCACGTCATTTCGGGATGTGCGGTGCTTTGTAGAATTTTGATGAATTTTGTAGATCTTTATAGCCTGAAGTCCCATGAGACTCAGATTCTCATTCCCTCATTCCGGACAAGAGTATGGCCAAGAGTTGTGGCAATCTTTTCGCTGCTGTTTTATTTTGTGATATCGAGTACATCCGAAGACGACACTTTGAGAACGCTGAACAGTTCTTGTTTCGCCAGGGTCGGACGTCCAGTTTCACCTGTTCGAGAACATTCCCCTGTGCGTGGTCGAGGACCTGGGAGCCGAAGGCACAAATTCAAGCTTTGGATTCCAGGACAAAGCAATCATGCTGAATTCAACCTGATAAGATCTAGCTCGAAGCTGGGCCGACGAAGATCATTAGGATATCTTTATAGTTCATTATAGATATTATAGTTCTATGTATTCATTGTACGTATGTGTATATATATATTATATTATATAGTATGTAACAATCATCATCAATCATCTACTTACACCATCTTACACCAAGTGAGCTGTCAAAGACTTCAAAGTGCGGGACGGCTAGGAGCATCCCCAGTTCGCGGGGCATCGCCCATTCGTGGAGCTCCAGTCACAGGAAATCCAAGGCACGGTACGCGTTCCCTCAACGACGCGTAGCGTTGAACGGCGTTGTTCTGTCATTTCTTGCCTTCATGGTGACTTATGGATACTTGTGGGGCATATGTTCATGGGAATATGATGAGGATGATGATCGGATGATGGGAATATTCATGGGAGGATCATGGGGAATATCAAGTTCCATCTTCAGCAAACAGAGAGGCACCGCGAACTATCTCCATTTCGTGCACGCAGCGTAGGTGGGCTCGAAGTAGAAAGGGTGGACGGCTGTTGGAACGGAATCATTTCAGGGTCACCCAAGGCAAAGCCCCAATCTATGAGATTGGGCGTCCTCAGGACTCTGGATTCCCCAGATAGCTCAGAAACAATCAGAAAGATGCAATTTTACATCATTTTACATTTTGCTGTCGCACTTATCTCTGGATGATCTTGGATGTTTGTGCTGTACTCCTGCTTGGGTAAAAGTCAGCTGCTTGGGTAAAAGTCAGCAGCGATGTTGAAGGCATTTCTTTCGGCGGCGAAATACAGTAAGAATCCCTACCCTCTTAAAAATGAAATTTGAGGGGGGGGAGTCGTACTTAAATGTCATTTTAAAATTCCATTTTTGCATTTATTTTTCTCAATGATCAACATTCCTCGTCATTCCATATCATTGGCAAACAGATTAAAATTAAATACTTGCGCTTAGCTCCGGAGGAGCTAAGCACATGTCAGACTGAAGCAGCACATGTGTAGGGGTGGCATCCCTCCAAAAATTGCGTTGCCACCATCATACTTGCGCTTAGCTCCTCCGGAGCTAAGCGCAAGTATTTTCTAACCAGTGCCCAAGGCTTGTCAAGAAATGTTACTTTAAAATTCCATTTGAGCAATTGGATCACTATCCCAGGGTTTCCAAGCAAAAAAAAGTGGAATTCGACCAGTTAGTTTTGAACCACCCCCGCCCTCCCCCTCTATAGGGGTAGGGATCAGCAAGATAGTGAAATCGCTTGTTGAGCCAAGAATCTAGCGAACGATAATCAAATATGTGATTATAATCTGATCATGGAGTTAATATGATTTAATTAAAGATAATTTTGATAATTGATCAGATTAACATATTAAGCATTATTTTATCAATTAACTCATGTATACTCATTAAGCTTGTATGATTCATCGATTGGGGGGTTCCCGGCCATATGTCGCTGTGTCGAGCCTTGTGGCAGGAGATCCGCCCAGTTTCAGCTTTCAGCCAGGTGGTGAGGTCCTTAAACCCACAGGTCGCAGAAAATGTTGCGTGGGTGTTACCTGTTGATGTTTGGAAGCCATTTTTGAAAGCGTCATGTCTGCCTATGGGGAGCCACAGGTCGACCAAGATTCAATTTGACTTGCAAGAGCATGGCCAAGTTGTCAACTGTAGTTTGGCAACAGCCACGCAAAGCCAAGAGACCGAGCAGACTGTGAAGCTTGATTTGTGTCCCTTGTTCTTAGGCTTGGTGTCCAACGTGAGCCCAGTGCCGGTGAACGTGATGACTTCAGGCTAGTGTTTGGAACAGCTGTCCATGTTGTCCATGGCATGGTCATCTGAGAGTCCAAGAGGATTCTTCCGCACATATGGAATGAAGTGTACCTACTCACCTAGATGTTTGCTAATATTCGTGGTGGCTACTTACTGGCTGGAGCTTGTGGCTTAATCACAAACTGAGCTGGTTGCCAGAGGATTTATCCTGCATTTTGTCCATGATCTGTGATGAGAAGAGGGCAGAGGGAATTATGTTATGTTATTTCAATGTACCATTGGAAACTTCCGGATATGATGCATGTGCAATCAAGTTTTGACCCCTCGTCTATCCCAGGGTTTGTTTCAGCCTCCGGACTTCATTCAAGAGGAATACAGTAAGTTAAATTTGGATCATCCATCAAAACATATCAAAACTGACCTAGCGAACTCAATGATTTTGTCCTTATAGAGTCAAGACAAATCTTGACCAGTGTCCACTTTTGTGCACACATATCCCAACAAATAGTTTGAAACATCATATACTCACAATATAATATATATACTATACAATTGTAGTTGTATTTGTTTGGCCACATATTCAAAACAAATCCAGAAGCTGCGCTGCAACAATAGCACACTGCAGGTGCCACAGCATCTCCAGGTATGATTCCGCATCTTGGACTTCACATGGGCCACCACTCAGCCAACACGCAGAGCAATCACACCGAACACTTCACTTTCGAAGCTGCCACACATTTCGAGTTGTGGTCGTCCCCCCACTAATTGGGCTTCAATTACTCATTACTAGGAATCCCTGATGGTTTGATGGTTTCTGAAGCTATCATCGAGGTGGGTTTGAATCCCCAAGACCGGGGTCGATCGAGACATGGCCAAGGCCTGCCACCATCAAGGAAGATCCCCCAAAAGAGGAGGAGGACGCTGACAGCCCAGATTCAGAAGTGATTTCCTGTAGAAGTTCATGATAGTTCATGCCTCACTGGAGATGAAGCTTCAGCAAACATGCAAACATTGGACTGGCCTGCTTAGTTCAATCATGCTATATACTATATACTTGACATATTATCTTGACATGTCCAAATCAAACAATTCCTTGGTTCGAACCCTTCAGGATAGTTCTTCCGATGAGGAAGAGGAGAAGCCAAGCGCAGGCGCAACCATTCTCGGCCGATTGTATCTCGACTTGCACATAGGGTGCTTGAAAGCTGGAAGTGTGCAAGGTGGCGTATTGAACAGGAGCATTTGCAGACTCCCGATAATCGTTGCTGCCCAAAGTCGTTGCAACCCAGGTTCCATGGATCAGCCTGATACTGAAAAATGCTTATTGCCATTTATAGCTGAGTCTCACTGAAATCGCTGATTTGACTGCTTCAGCCTGCGATGCTGGACGATCTAGATTGCTTTGTCAAAAGGAGAGGGAGCACGGGATTATGGGCACACATAGTCAACTGATTTTTTGGTATAGTTTGGAATTTACAACAAAAAACAATGATATAGATATAGCACCTTCTTAGGATGAAACAGGCGTCAACGAGACTATATTTTGCTCGGATTTCTTGCGCACTTGGAACAGTCCTGCTTTGTCGGGCCATGGACTCTGGACACATGACGACATGTGTAGCTGAGTCAGGTGACATTATTGGAGAAGATGGGGCAGTTCTTTTGGAGAATCATTGCTCGCATGGGGTTATGACATGGTCATGAGTTAGATTCAAACTGTTTGAAGTTGCATCATATTGCATCCCCCTGTGAATTGAAGACAGACCCACGGAGTGATGAAATTGAAAAGACAAAGGTTGTTGTAGGCCTTGCTCTGAAGCAAAGCGGTCTCTTAGACACAGATGGCCCAATCTTATTGACTTAGGTGATTCCAGCAGTGGTTCTGTTCATGATCGTCCCAGCCGTGAATGTTCTCTGGGACTTACAAGCCAGTTCCAGTACAGCGCTCTTATGCCCTTGATGCTTTGGGGCTCTGTCAAGTGGTCCGATGTTGGAAGCAACTCTCGTGTCTTCCTGCTGTGCATCACTAGCTTTAGGCAGTATAGAGATCCAGGATGATCCACAATTTCAGCAAGACATGGTTGCTTTCTTGGTCTCAATGGTCTTATTTTGTTTTGTTTCAAGAGTCGTCTTCGCTTTTGGCTGAAGAGCTTCGTCTGGAACGACAGGTTCCCTCCGAACTGAAGCCTCGAACCATGTACGCTTCAGATGGCTTGTAATCATGAACCCGATTGTGTGTGGCGAATGACAGGAAATCACATATAGTAGCGGGGCAACAATATGCAGTCCTTGAATGTCCTTGACGGGCTCATCGAATTCAGAAGCTTTCACCGACCGTCCAGCCAGGTGCGCAAAATTGGAAGGACCGAAAGAATTGCTGGATGCAATCTCTCTCTGTTATGAGTTAGATTCAAACTGTTTGAAATGAAAGAGTTCAGAAGGTTCGAGTTACACAAATTCACATCAGGCATTCTTAAAATTCAAGCTTCACCCCCCCGATTCAAGAGATGTTTGCGAGGTGACACTGTCCATCGATTTTTGGCATGCTGAAATACTTACTCTGGCCATCTCTGGCCGACATACTTTGCGCTTGCCACAGAATTTTTCCTGCATTCTTTTCCTGTAAGTATTGCTGATGATGAGCTGCCAGCAAGGAACTATCGGCGCACGTTGAAAGCTCCAATCCAAGACCAGCTTCAGTCCTGCACAAGATTCTTTACAGGAATCTGTCAACACAGTCGTCACAACTTGAGCTAGCCTCACATCAGGAAAGAGTGAGGAAGAGATGATTCCGCCAGTAAACTAGCCACCGTATGCCACCGTGAGTGGTAAATTTGTGTGTTGAGTGAAGACATTTGTTGTTTCACAGTGCAAAATGATGTCAGAGTCTCAGCGCCTCAAGCGTGCAAGAGACCCATCAAGTACAGTGTGGTCAGCTTCAGTCGGGTAGCAGTTGCAAAAGGTTCACGCATTTTGTGGCGGGCTGGAACTTCTTAAAGCGATCCCTACCCTCTTTCTTAAAAATGGAATTTGAGGGCGGGGGAGTCGTACTGAAATTTCATTTAAAAATTCCATTTTTGCAATCATGTGGCGTTTGCATTCCAAGAAGAAGAGGTATCCACTGCGCTTGATTGGATGGGTTTGTTTCTCTTGCCACAAGCCTTCAATTGACAGCACCTCGTGGAGTCTCGAAGAGCCGGAAAGCAGTTTGAAGGCTTGTCTGCCTTGCTGGCCTGCAGCCAAACTTCAAGCGTAAATTTGGAAGAATTGATCCCTCGGTTTCAACCAGACTTCCATACCATTCCATGCCATTCCGTACCACACATCCGGGTAAGGAGCTACAAGGGCCAGCAGGTGGCCAGCAGAGTTACCCGAGTTACCCTTTATAGGTACCATCATTTAAGATGCTAAGGGCTGCTTCAAGAAGGCCAGGTAAGATATTTGCCACCCAGACTATACGGAAGACAACCTCACAGAGATGCTAAGGCTGCTCCAAGTCAAGTCCTGAAGGCCCGCGATGCAATGTGAAATGCATTCAAACCACCGTGCGCAGAGCCTAGTGGGCTCAACGAGTCCGCCTGCGCTCAGTACACAGAACTTGTAAGCGTTACCTTTGAACGTGTGCCCCACGCTTACGGTAGATATTTTTGTCTGAACACTCTTGGTCCTGGATGCACACAAAGAAGAACACAACTGCACTTTGGTTTGCCGAACCAAAACGGCAAATAAAGATCAGGGGGCTCAGCCCCAGGTGCTTCCTGAATGCGTGCTCGCTTTGCACTGAAATCATGGCCTGAGGCGCAGGGTCATGCCAATCTTTAAAATTTCATATGCGACAGCTGAATCGCTTACAGATAGTGGGTCCACCGTTTTGGGACATCTTATAAATATTTATAAAATTTTATAAATTGAGTAACTTTGAAACATTGGTGAAGAGCCCCTGGTGACTATTCAGGCTACATTTTTAGGATGTGAACTAGCGGAATACATAATACTGGTAGTACGACAAAAAGTGGACACTATGGAAATCCAGTGAAAGCACACAATCTTGTTGTTTCAAGTGTTTTTTGTGTTTGTTTACAT
The DNA here is from genome assembly GCA_947184155.2 of Cladocopium goreaui. Lineage (NCBI taxonomy): Eukaryota > Dinophyceae > Suessiales > Symbiodiniaceae > Cladocopium > Cladocopium goreaui. The sequence continues at coordinate 174,900 of CAMXCT020000650.1, read as the reverse complement.
ATCTCAAGGCCGTTTTCCTTTGCCAACCACTTTCACAAGACGCGCACAGCCATTCAGGAAGTGAAGTTGCAGAAATGATGCGAATTCATCGTCAGTTTAGTGTCCAGAGACCCCGAAAGTGGGTCTTTGGCTGGTTGAATGTTGAAATATGTTGAAATAGTACAGAGCTGTCAGCCTTGCTATTGTTAGATGGAAACGAAAGTAGTTCCAGCCTTGTGATATTGATGCCCGAACTTGGGATACTGATGCTAAGTCTGCTAAGTCATTTTTTGCAGCTGGTTTGAACCTTTGAGCCTTCACAGTCCTGTCACCGTCACCCATCCTTTTGGCTCAAGTGGACGTGCGCAATTGACTTCTGCCTCGGCGCTTCTTGCGCTTCGGGTGCCACCGTGGTGGAACGAAGCCAGGGAATGTACAGAGATCATCCTCATTCAATTTCATCCACCGGGCCGTGCGCAATTGACTTTTGCCGCAGCGCTTCTTGCGCTTCGGGTGCCAGGGAATGTACAGAGATCATCCTCATTCAATTTCATCCACCGGGCTAATTCATGATCTGATCAACAGCACCTTCGTTTGATACAGGAATGGCTGGTGAAGCGCTTGGGAATCAAAGATGACCTGAACTTTTTGACTTCATTTGTTGGCAATTTCTGCGTAACTGATTCGGGTGCAGCTGACTTGACTTCCAAAGGCACCAATTTTTCTGTTAAGCCTTTCTGCAGAATTGCGCCTTTGAAGCCACTGACAGCACTCTCAGTCTTCCCCTAGATGAAACCCAGCAATTCCAGGAGCAAAACGTTGAAGATCTCGGGGGTTGACCCTTGTCATGCAATCTTCGGGGTGTTTAGACAAATTGCATCCCTGCAACACTTGTGTGCCTCAGATTTTTTGCCGAAGAAACAGAAGAAGACATGCCTTGGCATGAGACGGTATTCAGAGCGACGGCGAACAAGAAAGTTGGGCATGCCATGCCCAGCAATCGCAAAGCTTCCCATGCCATAGTTAAGGCCACGTGGTCCTTGAGCCGAGCTGCGAAGAGCCATGCATAAAGTGGAAATGCAGCATACCATTGCGTCAATAAGTGAGTTGGTGATGCGTGATTCATTTGATTGATAGCCCTTCGGCCCTTCGGTTTCTTTTAGGGGAGGAATGCATATATCAGGATCCAGCGTGACCCAAAAGAGCAGCAATGAGCCTGCTGGATGGTGCGACCACATTGGTTTCGTCTGGTTTCACGGTGCAGCTCTGCTTTTGTTTACGCGCTCACGCAGACGGCAGGACTGATGCGTTTGAAGTTGGAGCACTATGTTGTGTTTGCTTAAGTAATTACTGTACAGGGTTTGGGTTTTGTTTGCGACATTCAACACAGTTGAAGATTAGTTGTGCCTCAAAATGATCAAACCATGGTTTTTGTATCACCCACCCCTAAAAATGTATTTTAGGGGGGGAGAGGTCAGGTAAAAAAAATACATTTACCGTTCTCCAAGAATTTGATTCCCCAGGACCCCCCCTAAATACATTATTTGACCGGTGGTTGTACGTTAAATGTAGGATCCATGGGTCGGGATATCCAACCCCCCCAGGATCTTTTATTTTGGGGGGGTGGTTTAATACATTTTACGGGTTTGGTTTTTCCAGGATCCCCGGGAATGTTTAAATTTTTTCTGGGGAATACCCTTCATTGAAAAATGTATTTTAGGGGGGTTGGGTAGCCGAAAAGCACATCATTTTGGGAAAATGGAGTTTATAGATCTTGCTAAGGTAGTCATTGGTACCCCCTGCAATGCATACATTTCAGAATATTTAAGATCGAGTATATTTCAGCCATTTTATGGCTCGAGGGCCCGCTAGTTGCCATTGGCCCAGAATGGTCTTCAATGGTCTTCAGCCTAGAATACTCCAGAATATTTTTAGGTGACCCCAGGTATTCCCAGGTTTCCCTATGGGTTTCAGTAGGTTTCCCAGGAAAAAAAAGATCAAGTGGATTGAGGTGCAGACCCCCCATGATTGCATACATTTAGAAAAGTTTATGTATCCATTGGCTCTTGTCAGTGGCGCCCCCACAAAGCATACATTTTCAGGTTCAATACCCCTACCAATAATACATTTCCAGCATCTGGCACTCATACATGCCTCATTTTGAGGGGTTACCCCCCCCTAGTTCCCATACATTTTTGGCAAAAAGTGAGGGGGTTAACCCCCCCCCTTATGTTCATACATTATCAGAAATGTAGGATCCACCCCCCCTACTCCTGAACTAGTTGGGGTCGGGGATGTTTTTGTTAAGATGTTTTCTAATGGTTCTTTCAAGTGTAACTGTAGCACAGCCATCTGGGTTTGCGCTCACTGCGTCAGTGTTGAAAATTGTCACGCCAGGAACCGAAATATGAGCTGAAGCTGAACATGCGAGCAGAGGAGCCATGGCCAAAGTGTAAAGGCTGACTTCTGTGGAGCAAGATGGAGCAAGTGCGGTGTGCCTGCACAGAAATCAAGAAAACCGAAGTTGCCATGCGCTTCCGGAAGCATTTTTCCGGGAAGACAGGGAAGACCCCCCTGGTGACGCCTTTGTTGTATGCAGTGGACTGTCCTCCTTGATTGCAAATCGTTCAATCAGCTGGAACGAGCTGTTGCAAGAAAGTAGCAAGATATGTTGCATTCTGCACTTATTTCCTGATGGGCCTAAAGGGTTGCAAATTGTCAGCAGAGACTGAAGGTCCAAAAAGATCAAAAAGTAGGACTTGAGAGATTTAGGAGTGAAACCTGGAGGAGCCGGAGCAGCTGACTTTCTCGTCCCTTTTGCTGTGCAAAAAAAATCACCCCAAATATCCAAAATGGTACAAGGGGATACCGTTGGAACTCCAAAGCCACGCACCGGGCACTGCGTCTTTGATCAGCCCGTCCAAAACAAGGCGTTTGGGGACCAAACCATATATAGGTGTCCTGTGCTCATTGGTTGGCTTTCTAATGAGGTTCGCTCCGCGGTTGCAGAGCCAATAGGTAAGCAATGATGAAACGTTACACCAAACCGCCCCCTTTCAAAAAGCCGTCATTGGAGCGAACATTCCACAGGGGTTTCAGCGCATCTTGCACACAATTACCCAGCTCTCCAAAAGCCACTGGCAGCCTTGCTTGTGCTTGCCCCCGTGTGCCAATCCTAGCCGCATTAAGATCTGACTTCAATAGTTGTTGCCTTCTCAACAGCATTTCCACATTCATTGACTTCTGCAGACCCTCACAACTCCCAGTACCAGGAATGAGCTCTTCTTGCTTTCTTATTGGCTTTCCAAAGCCACACTTTGTTCAGCCATGGCATTAGCAAGGCGACATTTATCACTGGATGAGATCAGCATGGACTCAGAAATCTTCTATTGACAGTTGGTTGTTGGGTGTTTGTGGCAAGAGCAGATGTTGATGCTACAAACATCCAGACTGCGCTGACGATTCGAGCGCTTGGAAAGTTCTTGTCGAATCTTTTGAATAGAAGCAGTTTGCCTTGGTTTTAGCGCCTCTATCCTTTCAAGCTGTGCAAGCTGTCCCAACATCTTCATGGTACCTGAACCTTACCCCCGAGTACTTGGGAGTTGCCCTGACAGCAGGTCAAAAGTCAGACGCCAAAGTAATGTATATGCAGAGTGTGAAACTGTCTTAGCAAGTGCAAACACCAAGATGTTCAAGCAAAATTGCCGTTGAAAGAGGGGAGAAAGCTTGTTCGAGCAAAGAAAGCAGGGATTGCATGCGCTAACGGAAGGCCTGTGATGATCAAACTATCCAATGCCAGGTTTCAGTGATCTCATCCCAAAGTATCCCAAAGTAGGGTTTGCTCAGCATTTTTCAGCTTTCCAATGCTCGTCGTGGCATCGTCGTGTCGAGGCCCATTAGGCGGTCGCTCACGATTCCTCTGAAGCGCCGCCGCAAGTCCCAACGCCAAGCTTCTTTCGCGTCCAGATGCGTCAGTGTCAGCTGCACGCTGTTTCAAAACGGCGCGTTGAATGACTTTAACTCGATTGGTTGATGCTAGCGAAGCCTTTTCACTCGCGAACTATGTGTGAAGTTGCTACTCTTCAGCGTACTTCTGCAAAGCAACTAGTTTGGTGCTGCATGTTTGAGCCTTTGCGACGGAGGCTTGCTGGCTTCTGCCGCGTTGTGCCAAAGACACTTTGCTGCCTTCTTTACCACTACTTCGTTTGTATTGTAAGATGCAAAGCTAGGACAGCCAGGATGAGACGGGTTGCAGCAAGCAACCTGGTGGTTTCAGTGCTGTCTAGACCTTGGCAGGGGAAGAGTGCAGTGACCCTCACTGCCTCCAAGAGCAAAAGCCTATCAGGTCTACTTCAGACTAGAAAGCAACGTCGATTGAAAAAGGTAAAGACGGTGGATGTTCAGTTGCTCTGATAAGGTACACTTCCGCCAAAGCACCGACAGGTACGCTTCCGCCAAAGTACCGACATCAACACAATCAATAATGATATCATTTTTGAACTTGACTTGGAGGATGGACAGAAATGGATGCAATGGGTTCTCAGCAAGGACAGCTCCTCAGGGATCAGAGCTTTCATTCTTGACTGGAAATGATCAAAGGACAGGCCAGGATAGTCACTTAGTCAGTACGGTTTGAACCAGATAGGTTTGCAACGGAGCCTGAGCCATGCCGGCACCTTGGGAAGGACATTCCTTTCATCACCTAGTTACCTACGAGTTACCTCGTTCATCCTGGTTCTTGATTATTGAAATAGCATGACATTCGCAGGAAACCAAGCAGAAAGCTGTGGTCTGTGTCAGTCATCCTGTCTACACCCCCAGTGACTCGGTGCGTTCGCCTGGAAAGGAATCTGTGAGGTGAGTCGGAGCTTATTGGGCTCTTTGTGACTAGGTAGACGTGTAGACAGCTGGCCACGAGCCGCGCAGATGGCAGTCCTGTACAAGATTCTTTGCAGGAATCTGTCAACACAGTCCTCATAACTTGAGCCAGGGAAAGAGTGAGGAAGAGATGATTCCGCCAGTAAACTAGCCACCGTATGCCACCGTGAGTGGCAAATTTGTGTGTTGAGTGAAGACATTTGTTGTTTCTCTCATAGAGCGATTCCATCGATGATGTGACAGTGCAAAATGATGTCAGGGTCTCAGCCCCTCAAGCGTGCAAGAGACCCATCAAGTACAGTGCGGTCAGTTTCAGTCGGGTAGCAGTTGCAAAAGGTTCACGCATTTTGTGGCGGGCTGGAACTTCTTAAAGCGATTTCCGTGTGATTGATACTTCTCCAACATGGTTTTGTCCAAAACCAGCTACTCAGAATAGAGCTTCGAAAGAACATGTTTGGTCACCGGTTTGCTTTTTTAGTGTTGCTTCAACTCAATCACGGCATGGGCTTGCCTTGCAAGGCGCACAATCTTGTTGCATTTCCTTTCATAAGAATGTATGCCACAAACAGCTTGAGAAAATCTTCGATTTCAATAAGAGGTTCGTGGATTCCTTGCAAGAAGCAAGGCACATTCTCTCCTGCAGCGTGTGCAACCAGTACCCAGCAGTATGACTTCAGATGACCTTTCGCTGGAGACAGATTTTCCCTGCACACGTTAGATGCCAATTTGGATGCCAGTTGAACGAGCGAAGCTGCTGGCTGTGGCGTTTGCATTCCAAGAAGAAGAGGTATCCACTGCGCTTGATTGGATGCGTTTCTCTTGCCACAAGCCTTCAATTGACAGCACCTCGTGGAGTCTCGAAGAGCCGGAAAGCAGTTTGAAGGCTTGTCTGCCTTGCTGGCCTGCAGCCAAAGGAAGTTGCATCATATTGCATCCCCCTGTGAATTGAAGACAGACCCACGGAGTGATGAAATTGTAAAGACAAAGGTTGTTGCAGGCCTTGCTCTGAAGCAAAGCGGTCTCTTAGACACAGATGGCCCAATCTTATTGACTTAGGTGATTCCAGCAGTGGTTCTGTTCATGATCGTCCCAGCCGTGAATGTTCTCTGGGACTTTACAAGCCAGTTCCAGTACAGCGCTCTTATGCCCTTGATGCTTTGGGGCTTTGTCAAGTGGTCCGATGTTGGAAGCAACTCTTGTGTCTTCCTGCTGTGTCTTTTTGCATCACTAGCTTTAGGCAGTATAGAGATCCAGGATGATCCACAATTTCAGCAAGACATGGTTGCTTTCTTGGTCTCAATGGTCTTATTTTGTTTTGTTTCAAGAGTCGTCTTCGCTTTTGGCTGAAGAGCTTCGTCTGGAACGACAGGTTCCCTCCGAACTGAAGCCTCGAACCATGTACGCTTCAGATGGCTTGTAATCATGAACCCGATTGTGTGTGGCGAATGACAGGAAATCACATATAGTAGCGGGGCAACAATATGCAGTCCTTGAATGTCCTTGACGGGCTCATCGAATTCAGAAGCTTTCACCGACCGTCCAGCCAGGTGCGCAAAATTGGAAGGACCGAAAGAATTGCTGGATGCAATCTCTCTCAAGTCATAGTCTCAGAGTCTGCTAGCTGAAGGATTGCGCCTGCGAGAATCATATGCACTGTGAATGCCGCGCTAAGTTCTCAAAGTGCATGCGGCCGGACGTAGATGCGCCATGGATAGCACAAGCATCATCCCCTCAAGTTTCCGGAGCATCCGAGTTAGCAATCCAATTCAGTGCCCTCTGACGTTGTGAAGGCTCCTGATGGCCAAAGAATCAAAGGGATCCAAGGGTTTGTGCGCATTCGTGCGCCAATGTATTCCATTCAGATCCCCCACTCCGGGGCAGTTCTTTTGGAGAATCATTGCTCGCATGGGGTTATGAGTTAGATTCAAACTGTTTGAAATGAAAGAGTTCAGAAGGTTCGAGTTACACAGATTCACAGCAGACATTCTTAAAATTCAAGCTTCACCCCCCCGATTCAAGAGATGTTTGCGAGGTGAAAAATCAGCGGAAATGCCGTTGAAACGGGGCACAAGGCCTCCCATTCTGTAGTTGAAATTCGAACTGGGATGTCAGGGATGAGAAGAGGTACACAGCAAGAAAATCAAGAGCAAGATGGAATCGACCACTCCTCATAATGTAGCAAGAGCCTGCTCATGGACTCATGAACTGCTTATGAACTGCTTCTGAACGGCTTGTGGGGCTCATCGAATTCAGAAGCTTTCACCGACCGTCCAGCCAGGTGCGCAAAATTGGAAGGACCGAAGGAATTGCTGGATGCAATCTCTCTCAAGTCATAGTCTCAGAGTCTGCTAGCTGAAGGATTGCGCCTGCGAGAATCATATGCACCGTGAATGCCGCGCTAAGTTCTCAAACTGCATGCGACCGGACGTAGATGCGCCATGGATAGCACAAGCATCATCCCCTCAAGTTTCCGGAGCATCCGAGTTAGCAATCCAATTCAGTGCCCTTTGACGTTGTGAAGGCTCCTGATGGCCAAAGAATCAAAGGGATCCAAGGGTTTGTGCGCATTCGTGCGCCAATGTATTCCATTCAGATCCCCCACTCCACAAATGAGTCAAAGTGTTCCTTCATAGCAGATATAAATATAGATATAGCACCTTCTTAGGATGAAACAGGCGTCAACGAGACTATATTTTGCTCGGATTTCTTGCGCGCTTGGAACAGTCCTGCTTTGTCGGGCCATGGACTCTGGACACATGACGACATGTGTAGCTGAGTCAAAGGTGACATGATTGGAGAAGATGGGGCAGATCTTTTGGAGAATCATTGCTCGCATGGGGTTATGAGTTAGATTCAAACTGTTTGAAATGAAAGAGTTCAGAAGGTTCGAGTTACACAAATTCACAGCAGGCATTCTTAAAATTCAAGCTTCACCCCCCCGATTCAAGAGATGTTTGCGAGGTGAAAAATTAGCGGAAATGCCGTTGAAACGGGGCACAAGGCCTCCCATTCTGTAGTTGAAATTCGAACGGTGATGTCAGGGATGAGAAGAGGTACACAGCAAGAAAATCAAGAGCAAGATGGAATCGACCACTCCTCATAATGTAGCAAGAGCCTGCTCATGGACTCATGAACTGCTTATGAACTGCTTCTGAACGGCTTGTAGGGCTCATCGAATTCAGAAGCTTTCACCGACCGTCCAGCCAGGTGCGCAAAATTGGAAGGACCGAAGGAATTGCTGGATGCAATCTCTCTCAAGTCATAGTCTCAGAGTCTGCTAGCTGAAGGATTGCGCCTGCGAGAATCATATACCCTGAGGATCCATGCGCATAAATAGGGTCAAATCGGAAATGCATGCAAATAATGAAGTCATTTCTGATGATCGCAAATAGCGCACGCATTGTCGAAATGTAAAAGTCGGAGATTGCATGTTATCGGAAAAGGTTCATATTGGCTTCAAATTGCCTAACATGTTGCGTGACAAACCGTGACGAACCGTGACAAACCGTGACAGAAGACAAAAAACTATACTTAAATCATTGGGCATTGTCGGAAAACGCCGTGACAGACAATGACAAACCGTGACAAGGTCAGCGGCTATTCCCCATAGACTGTCGGAATTTATCGGAAATCAATCGGAAAATAAACTGTCGGAAATGCATGCAAAAATCATGGTCAGACCGCAAATAGCATGGTCGGACGCTCTGAGAGCGTGCATACCCAAATGCATGCAAATAGTCCATACTTTGGATCCCCGGGATATGCACCAAGAATGCCGCGCTAAGTTCTCAAACTGCATGCGACCGGACGTAGATGCGCCATGGATAGCACAAGCATCATCCCCTCAAGTTTCCGGAGCATCCGAGTTAGCAATCCAATTCAGTGCCCTTTGACGTTGTGAAGGCTCCTGATGGCCAAAGAATCAAAGGGATCCAAGGGTTTGTGCGCATTCGTGCGCCAATGTATTCCATTCAGATCCCCCACTCCACAAATGAGTCAAAGTGTTCCTTCATAGCAGATATAGATATAGATATAGCACCTTCTTAGGATGAAACAGGCGTCAACGAGACTATATTTTGCTCGGATTTCTTGCGCACTTGGAACAGTCCTGCTTTGTCGGGCCATGGACTCTGGACACATGACGACATGTGTAGCTGAGTCAAAGGTGACATGATTGGAGAAGATGGGGCAGTTCTTTTGGAGAATCATTGCTCGCATGGGGTTATGAGTTAGATTCAAACTGTTTGAAATGAAAGAGTTCAGAAGGTTCGAGTTACACAAATTCACAGCAGGCATTCTTAAAATTCAAGCTTCACCCCCCCGATTCAAGAGATGGCTTCAGAGCGTGAATAAAGTATAGACACAGAATGCAGAATTCGGCATCCCACAGGCTTGAGAGCCATTGAGACCGTGGCTTTCTGCCAGCAAAACAGCGGCATGTGGGATCTCAGTGGAGCCATAGCGAACTGTTGATATCTAGACGGCGGAAGTGCAGGCGTAGGCTCAGACCCACTGAGTTTGGAGGAGCTTGGGCATAACTTCAGGTGGTAGCCGTCCTTTGCACGGTTCTTTGCAGAGGTGGCGCACCGTCGTGTATGCCAGCTTGGCCCAGCTTGGCTGTCAATCCCAGTAGATTCTAGTAGATCCTAGGTTTGCGTCAAAATACTCTGTCTTTGGTGTTTGGGTGCTTTCATGTGTTTCAAGAAAACTTGCATTCCCTAATGCTCCCAAGTACTTTCAAGGCAAACATGAGGCGGCACGCATGGAATTGCGATTTATCAACAAAACCGAGAACAGACATTTTGACAAACCGTCATATGCACCGTGAATGCCGCGCTAAGTTCTCAAACTGCATGCGACCGGACGTAGATGCGCCATGGATAGCACAAGCATCATCCCCTCAAGTTTCCGGAGCATCCGAGTTAGCAATCCAATTCAGTGCCCTCCATGACGTTGTGAAGGCTCCTGATGGCCAAAGAATCAAAGGGATCCAAGGGTTTGTGCGCATTCGTGCGCCAATGTATTCCATTCAGATCCCCCACTCCACAAATGAGTCAAAGTGTTCCTTCATAGCAGATATAGATATAGATATAGCACCTTCTTAGGATGAAACAGGCGTCAACGAGACTATATTTTGCTCGGATTTCTTGCGCACTTGGAACAGTCCTGCTTTGTCGGGCCATGGACTCTGGACACATGACGACATGTGTAGCTGAGTCAAAGGTGACATGATTGGAGAAGATGGGGCAGTTCTTTTGGAGAATCATTGCTCGCATGGGGTTTTGAGTTAGATTCAAACTGTTTGAAATGAAAGAGTTCAGAAGGTTCGAGTTACACAAATTCACAGCAGGCATTCTTAAAATTCAAGCTTCACCCCCCCGATTCAAGAGATGTTTGCGAGGTGAAAAATCAGTCAGGGATAGTCAGGGCATGACACTGTCCATCGATTTTTGGCATGATACTTACTCTGGCCGACATAACATTCTCACAGTTCGTGGTTTTCAGCTAGGGATGGCTGCTAGCTTTGCATCCCACTAGTCACATTTCACGAAAGGTAGCGTCAGCTACCTGAGTTCTCCGTGCTTCAGCACAATCATAGGGGGTATTGGGGGGCCAGCCCGTGGAAAACGTAGACTTCTCGACGTTATGTATTAGATATCAATTATAAGGGTGGGGCCCCCCCCCACCCTCAAGGAACTATCGGCGCACGTTGAAAGCTCCAATCCAAGACCAGCTTCAGTCCTGCACAAGATTCTTTACAGGAATCTGTCAACACAGTCGTCATAACTTGAGCGAGCTAGCCTCACATCAGGAAAGAGTGAGGAAGAGATGGTTCCGCCAGTAAACTAGCCACCGTATGCCACCGTGAGTGGTAAATTTGTGTGTTGAGTGAAGACATTTGATCATTTGTTGTTTCACAGTGCAAAATGATGTCAGAGTCTCAGCGCCTTCCAGCGATTCCAGCAGTGGTTCTGTTGTTCACGATCGTACCATCAGCCAGAAACCAAATAATCCCCTCAAGTTTCCGTATTAGATGTGGATGCTTGCGTTTTTTCTATAGCAGTGGGAAGTCGGCAGTCCCGTGCAGTCCCCAGCCATGCTTGGAAAGTTGGCAAGCCACTGGAGCTGACTGGGCTGACTGCTTGAAGAGTTTCAAAAACTCCCGTGAAGCGAAACAGTCCCGTTCTCGACATTGGACTTTCTTCAGGTGAGTATGGGTGCTATCAATTTTGTTTCCATGGCTGCTTACGCGCAAATCATTCTTTCTCGTTGCCAAAGGCTCTAGTGGCTCTAGTATCAGGCCCTAATGAAGCTGTCAGTGGACGGAGAGTCACTTTATGTCACATTCGTCCACACTCAGTTGACCCCAGGCACTGGAAAAACGGAAATAGTCAAGATTGTGAAGTCGCATTTTTGGGAGTCCTTTTGAGTCCTATCATAGTCCTATCTGATTTGATCCATCTTCAGCTGTAATTTCGCTGCTTTGCAAATACTCGAGAGGTCCTGAAGGACTTTATGTGAGATCCTTCTCATTCTCATGTCAAAATTTCTTTGAGGTATTTGCCAAAAGATCCGCATGTTTGGAAGTGTTTTTAGCCACAGAACATGTCCGTATATCAAGTGGATAAATGTTTGTGGCCAGGTGCAGCATTTGCAAAGCTCCTTTCCAGCTCAGAGTTGGGCTCGCCCTTGCAGAAGTTTTCCAAATGGTCATGGGTTCAATTCCCACGGGTGACGCGCTCACGGTCCGCCACAGTAGAGGCACACTCTCCATGAGGGAGATGTCCCTGTAGTCCAGCATAATTGGTTTGCTTCAGCCTCAATAACAGTTGCTGCAAGGGGTCTTAAAAAGGGTTTTAAATAAACACCTTTTCGTGCATCATTTCATGCTGCACAAGACACCGTATCACGCAGTCATGCTCTGGATAAAATCATCTTAGACCAAAAACGTTTTTGGTTTATCATCTTAGGGGCGCAGCATTTTGACACCACTCCTCCGCCACCACTACCTTTCGTCCGCCTCCGCCTGCTCTCAAGTGACGTGCTGCATCCGCGAGTGTAGTAGCTGGTGAGACATTTCAAAGTCAACGTGGACAAGAAGCAAGATGCTTGCACTGCAGCTCCTGCAGTCTAGTTAATCATAGTTTATCCATGTTCATCCCACATGGCGTGGTCACATCCGCTGGGAGATCTTCGACGATTTCTCTCTAACATTCTATGGCCCAAGGTGCTGGTGGCACATCCGACTTCGCTCATAGCACGAGGAGTTACAGAGAGGATCAGTTTACCTTAGAAACTTCAAGCGTAAATTTGGAAGAATTGATCCCTCGGTTTCAACCCAGACTTCCATACCATTCCATGCCATTCCGTACCACACATCCGGGTAAGGAGCTACAAGGGCCAGCAGGTGGCCAGCAGAGTTACCCGAGTTACCCTTTCCAAGAAGAGGTTAACGTCGCCTAATTAAGCAACGATAAAAAATTAAGCTAACAATGGTGAAAATCATGGGATTTGGACATGGCTCCGGTACCAAGAGCATGAGCTATATGACCAAGAATTACATGTTTGTGCCAACAAAAGTGCTGGGGACAGACCCATGGAGTGATGAAATTGAAAAGACACAGGTTGCTGTAGGCCTTGCTCTGAAGCAAAGCGGTCTCTTAGACACAGATGGCACAATCTTATTAATTTAGGTGATTCCGGCGATTCCAGCAGTGGTTCTGTTGTTCACGATCGTACCATCAGCCAGAAACCAAGTAATGCGAATCTATGGGGTGCCCTCAACTGATTCAGAGGTGTTTGTCCATGCCGTCAGGTTGCAGCTAAAGCAGCAGCCAGTCAGTGAGTTTGCAGGTGAAATGACCTGCCAGCCACATGTCAAGAGACCAGGACAGGTTTTCTGGAGGCTTGTGCTGGTTTTCGAAAAGTGAGAGACAGAGAATAAGATGCGGAGCATCCGCGGTGGACAAATTGGGTCGAGTTGGTAGTGTATTAGATGTGGATGCTTGCGTTTTTTCTATAGCAGTGGGAAGTCGGCAGTCCCGTGCAGTCCCCAGCCATGCTTGGAAAGTTGGCAAGCCACTGGAGCTGACTGGGCTGACTGCTTGAAGAGTTTCAAAAACTCCTGTGAAGCGAAACAGTCCCGTTCTCGACATTGGACTTTCTTGAGGTGAGTCAGGTAGCATCCCCTGTGATTCACTGGCTCAACCATGTAACATGGCTGATGGCAATTGCATTGCCCCCATTCACTTGAGCCTAGTGTTTTGCAAGGCAAGCGCAATATATAGGCTGAAGTCCAATTTTTTGGACTTCAGCCTTTAAAGACGTCGCATGCGACCTTCGCAAGTCGGAAAAAAAAAGTATCGGTTGGTGCCCTCAAAAAAAACGTTTGAAACATATGATGTGTTTTGGCTTTGGCATGTCAAACGGTGCACCCCCCAAAAAAATACAGAGTTGTGAGGATGCCCATGTTTAAAAGGCTGACGGTGAGGTGAAATCTGAACAAACTTGCCCTCTTTTAACGCGTCAACGCGGCGCTCACTCAATCACTCCATCAAAACGCATGCATGCTTGCAGCGTGTACCGAAACACAGTCAAACGCGACATATGCGCCGGATGGCTCTTTTCAGCAATCCGTTTTGTACGGGATATCATATCCTCATCAGCGTATACCATAGGTATTTTGGGTTCTTTGGCAAGTAATGCCACACAGTGTGCCCCATGAAGTGCACCTTTGGTCTCATATGGTACTTTGCCTCCTTTTTTTTGACAGCAAGATCTGCTAAGGTGTTCAGAGCAGACCTCTAGACACAGTAAGCTCTTTTGAACTCACAAGTGGCCTCTGGGGTGAGTTTTCTTCCACCCCTCAAAATCAAGGTTTCCATCGTGGCAAGTCCTCCGATCAGCCCGCACCAGTACCTTAGTCCATGGGGGCTTTCAAAAACCAGCAAACCGGACCTTTACAGTGGCACTGGATGTAAGTTTTAAAAAATTAACCTGGAAGAACATCTTTTGAACTTTGATAACTAAATTGAAAAAAGTGGAAAGCAAAAGCCATTGGATTTGAATAAGGTTCTATAGGTCTGTTTGGAATGTGTCAAATGCAGTCTATCAACACTCATTCGTGGATTTTGCTTGGAATAGTTCCCCCAGTGGAAAAAACACCCCAGTTGTATGGAACCGATGCGTATAAAATCTTAAGGCTTAAGGGTTGCGAAGGTGGGAAATTTCTCTTTGACCATCTAGTTTAAAGAATCATTGACGGGATGCTTGTAGATGTCATCATCCAAAACAATTTGTTGAAGCGCCCTCGACAGCCAAAAAATCAGATATCGACAGGCCGTGGCAGATAAAATCTTTTGGGACACTGCTGGGTATTGGGCACCACCCTGCAGGCGCAACACACCCGTAGTGAAAAAAATTCTCGCTGCACGATCGGCCACACCTAGGTTGTTCGGTTCACAGTTGCTTTCAAACGAATCTGGCGTTGTTTTATCTGTTGAACTTGCCTGTTGAAGGTCAAACAAATCTACCCCCAGCAAAAACACCAAAACAAACCACCATTACGTTTCCTAGGGACTGGTAGCTTCACACCATTCCCGGTAGTTTGCATACAGCGTGGACAGTTTGTCATCCCTGGTGGATCCTTCAATGAGATTTGGATAGTCACACATGTCAATGAGCACCGACGCCACTGCATCCACACCAAGCGCCAAATGGACAATGTGCATCCAGTCAGGATAGATACCTTAGGATGTGGCGTTGCAAATGGCCATGTACATACATCAGCACTTATCTACCTGTACATATCGGTTTTGATATTTTTTTGGGTATAAATGTGACTACGTCTATATGAGCAACCGTCAAAACTCGCGGATACTAAGATATGTATTGGCTGGACATTGGTTTTCAGAAAATGCAAAAAATTGAGGTTAGCGATGGGACCTTTCCAAATAGCGATACCCCATTTTGAACTCAAAAGTATATATTGAATCATGAGTGTTGATTTCGTCAAGTGCTCGCATCGATGATAGACTTGGGCTCAAGTTTGAAAGAAAAGGAAAGGAAGAGGAAGGGAAAAGAAACTACTCCTACTACTACTGCTGCTACTACTACTACTACCACCACCACCACCACTACTACTACTACTACTCCTACTGCTACTGCTACTGCTACTGCTACTGCTACTCCTACTACTACTACGACTACGACTACGACTACGACTACGACGACGACGACGACGACTACTACTACTACTACTACTACTAGATTTCCTGCTACTATCACCAGGATTGTGTTACTAGCCTTGCTAATATTCTATTGCTTCTAATTTCTTAGTACTACTTTTAGTATTACTAGCGCTGCTCGCACTTCTAGTACTCCCAATGTCTTGGTATAATTTGTACTAGTAGTACGCACGAGCATGACTAGCACTACAAATACAAGATCATATGAGCAAGGGTCAACAGATGCTATGTACAGATTTAGTATTCGGCCGCCGTCACTTTCAAAAATCTGTGATTTCCTGTGGGGAGCGATAGGGAGCCTTGAAGAGCGATACCCCCTTAAGTAGGTAAATATGTTGTCATACTCCTACTACTAGTACTATTACTAGTACTACTACTAGTACTACAACAACAACAACTACTACTACTACTACTACTGCTACTACTACTACTACACTACTAGTACTACTACTACTACTACAACTACTACTACTACTACGACGACTACTACTACTACTACCACTACTATGCTGAGATAGCTTAGTGGCAGGCCCAAAAGAGATCTGAAACTGTTCTGAAGCTTCTTCCTACTCACCATCTCAGACACATAGCCTAAAGTGGCCCTTTTGTGATTCCAGTACTCAAACAGATATTTGAAGAGAGCAGTCGACGTTCTTATATTATCACATTTTCCTTACAGGGAATAAGCTTCCGTTCTCTTAATTCACCTTGGGGCGTTTGATTTCCCAAACGGCCGTTTCGGAAAGCAAGTTTTCAAACAAATATTGGAAGAGGGACTTCGGCACCCTCTATTTTGTCACACTTCCCTTAGGGCGAATAAGCTTGTGTTATTTTTTAATTCACCTTGGGGATTTCCGGACAGAGGGCACAGCCCGTGAGCGCCCCCCAAAAGGGTCTGAAACCTGTCTGAAACCACTCGGAAACACCTTCTGGCTCACCGTCTCAGAATCTTTGCTTCTTCGGTTACAGCATCATTGCTTTATTTTGTTTTTTAGTTGCAGGAATGATGTGATGATTTTGTATGTTTTGGTTTCATTGCCGGAGCATTAAGTTCAGCCTCTTTTCTAGGAAAAGAGAAAAGCCCCATCAGCGCCCCCAAAAGGGTCTGAAACCGGTCTGAAACCACTCTGAAACACCTTCCGGCTAACCATCTCAGACTCTATCTATGCTCCTTCGGTTACAGCATCATTGCTTTATTTTGTTTTTTCGTCGCAGGAATGATGTGTTGATTTTGTATGTTTTGGTTTCATGGCCGGACCATTTCGAAGGGCAATGTCCGCATTTAAGTTCAGCATCTTTTCCAGGAAACGGGCAACGCCCCGTGAGCGCCCCCAAAGCGGTCTGAAACCGGTCTGAAACCACGCTGAAACGCCTTCCGGCTCACCATCTTAGACTCTCTCTGTCTATGTATGCTCCTTCGATCCACCGTGGCACTGTTTCATTCAACCGTCTGTGTGCAAGTTTTTTCCCGAGAGCGTCGTGGAAAACAAGAAACTGGATCCACAATACTAGAAAAAATCCATGTTTGGCGCTGTGCGCGCCCGCCACATCCAAAGCTAGCGCCGGAGTCGCCCACAGGACAAGCAGACGGTTGTGGGGGTCACGTGCATGGGTTTGATTGTGTCGAACTTACTCTTCGGTAGAAATGGAGACATGGAAAAATTCAATTGCGTGAGTGTGTTAAATTTTCCGGACCGCAATGGCTACATTTAGACTGTGTTTTGGCTGCTGGCTTTTCCGGACCGCGGCGTGTCTTCCCGGACCGCAATGGATACTATCAGAGTGCGTTTTGGGTGCTAATTTTTCCGGACCGCCATGGCTGCAATGAGAGTGCGTTTTGGGTGCTGCGTTTTCGGACCGACTACAACTACTATTATACTACTACGACGACGACTATACGACTACTCCTACTATTTCTAGCACCGACTGCTATCATTATTTTCTCTCACTATTCTAGTGCAAGCCAAACAAAAAAGTCTTCTGCTACTAGCATGAAATCAACAAAAATGATAGCATAAAACAGGTCTGAAACAGGTCTGAAACAGGTCTGAAACGCTCAAAACTTCAGTGTTTCCTACCCTTCTCTTCCCTGTTTCTCTTTCTTTGCTTTGGAATGGCTTCTTGGGTCTTGCTTTCCTACTAGATGCTATGAGTTTTCACCGGGCACCGGCACTTGTTTGAAAATGTATGTTTGCCCTCCTATATTGCTTCATGTCCCGGACTCCACTGGCTGCAATTGGATCGCCGTTTGGGTGCTACTTTTTCCGGACCGCAATGGCTACACTTAGAGTGTGTTTTGGCTGCTGGCTTTTCCGGACCGCGGCGTGTCTTCCCGGACCGCAATGGATACTATCAGAGTGCGTTTTGGGTGCTAAATTTTCCGGACCGCAATGGCTACATTTAGAGTGCGTTTTGGCTGCTGGCTTTCCCATACCGCGGCGTGTCTTCCCGGACCGCAATGGATACTATCAGAGTGCCTTTTGGGTGCTAAATTTTCCGGACCGCAATGGCTACATTTAGAGTGCGTTTTGGCTGCTGGCTTTTCCGGACCGCGGCGTGTCTTCCCGGACCGCAATGGATACTATCAGAGTGCGTTTTGGGTGCTAATTTTTCCGGACCGCAATGGCTACATTTAGAGTGCGTTTTGGCTGCTGGCTTTTCCGGACCGCGGCGTGTCTTCCCAGAAGGCAATGCATACAATCAGAGGGCGTTTTCCGGACCGCGGCTGACTCAGCACCTTGTAGCAAACCCGCATGTTCCAACATTCTTTCGATATTTCAAACCCATCTCGGTCCGTATGGCCCTACTGCTGGCATGCTCACCTGATTTGGGAACCAGAATTTTGAACGACCCCCATATAGGTATATATTCTATGTATATATATATATATATAGATATAGATAGATAGACGTAATATTCTACTATATATAGAAATACATATACATATAGATATTTATATAATCCATCTTCTTTTTGGCCAAACGTGAGCTCCCACTGTGTGAAGCGATAGGGAGCCTTGAGGAGCGATACCCCCTATACTGATGACCAAGGAATCAGTATCATGTTTTGACCGTCGCACATATCTACTTTAGCTGCCTTTAGCCTTAGCGATACCCCCTGTAAATCAATATGGCACAATGATGTTAAAATTGCTAAGAAACTGTGGTTAGCGATGGGACCTTTCCAAATTATGTTGATGTCCTTTTCATGAACAAGGAGTTTTGACAGCCGCACATATGTGTATGTTACGAAAGCCAGCCGATAGGCTAGGCAAAGTTGTTTTGGCGAACGAAGTGAGTATTAGGGGGTCTGGGGGGGGTGGTTGTCGCGTATGGTGCCAAAATCTCGAAATTAGTTGCAGTGGAGGGTGGGCACATTGAACTTTTTTGGGGGGCATATACCACTACGCAAAGAGGTGACGATAGGCTTCGATTCCCCCTAGGTCCGTTGATTCCGGCAGGAAAAAGGGAGGAAAAAACCCAAGAAAAATGAAGGAAAATCGTTGAAAACAGGGGGAAAATCAGGAAAAAGGTAGGAAAAAAACGAAGGAAAATCGTTGAAAACAGTGGGAAAATGGAGGAAAATGGAGGAATGACAGGAAAAAGGTAGGAAAAAAACGACAGAAAAGGAAGGAAAATCGTTGAAAGCAGGGGGAAAATGGAGGAAAATGGAGGAATGACAGGAAAAAGGTAGGAAAAAAAACGAAGGCAAATCGTTGAAAACAGGGGGAAAAATGGAGGGCAATAGCGTTTGAAACACGTGGAGTGTACTGTGTGGAGTGACATACAATCTGTCACCCAGCATGGAGTGAGGCGTGTACAGTGTCAAGTGTAAAATGTGGTGTCTAGCGTGTCGAGTGTGAAGTGTTGAGTGTAGAGTGTAGAGTGTGGAGTGTCAATTACACCTGAGCAAAATTTGGGCGAAAAGTTCGGATGCTGCAGATGCTTCACATGAGTGTGCTGGTTAAACTTGGGGAGCGCGAAAACCAACCAAAAAACATCACAACGCATTCAATTTTCAGCTCCAGAAGGGATCAAGTTCGGCAAAGTGCCGCTCGAGTTTAGCATAGGTTGGAATCCACCGACTGCCATAAACCATCCCCCAAATCACCAATTTTATGGGTAGGATTTCAATCCTCCCCAAATGGTAAGCTTATTATAGACTTTCCCACATCCCTTTATCAAGACACACACAGACATTGATTGGTTATGACAGTGTCCTCCACTTGTCAAAAGGCACCCTTTCATAGCTCCCAAGCAGTACCCCAAACTTGGCATTCGAGGTAACGGATGGTAACAGCATGTTTGTTTGGATGTTAGCCTAGCAACTCTTGCGCTGGTCATTGTGCCAGGGGTGGTCGCAACCAAATAGAAATAATCTATAAACTTGGATGTGGATAACTGCCTCCAAAATGGAGCCACTAAATTATGTCTTCTAGTTAGAGGAGCAACCATGATATGACCAGTCCTATTCGAGTTTAGCATAGGTTGGAATCCACCGACTGCCATAAACCATCCCCCAAATCACCAATTTTATGGGTAGGATTTCAATCCTCCCCAAATGGTAGGCTTATTATAGGCTTTCCCACATCTCTTTATCAAGACACACACACACATTGATTGGTTATGACAGTGTCCTCCACTTGTCAAAAGGCACCCTTTCATAGCTCCCAAGCAGTACCCCAAACTTGGCATTCGAGGTAACGGATGGTAACAGCATGTTTGTTTGGATGTTAGCCTAGCAACTCTTGCGCTGGTCATTGTGCCAGGGGTGGTCGCAACCAAATAGAAATAATCTATAAACTTGGATGTGGATAACTGCCTCCAAAATGGAGCCACTAAATTATGTCTTCTAGTTAGAGGAGCAACCATGATAATCCTATTCGAGTTTAGCATAGGTTGGAATCCACCGACTGCCATAAACCACCCCCCAAATCACCAATTTTATGGATAGGATTTCAATCCTCCCCAAATGGTAAGCTTATTATAGGCTTTCCCACATCCCTTTATCAAGACACACACAGATTGATTGGTTATGACAGTGTCCTCCACTTGTCAAAAGGCACCCTTTCATAGTTCCCAAGCAGTACCCCAAACTTGGCATTCGAGGTAACGGATGGTAACAGCATGTTTGTTTCGATGTTAGCCTAGCAACTCTTGCGCTGGTCATTGTGCCAGGGGTGGACGTAACCAAACAGAAATAATCCATAAACTTGGATGTGGATAACTGCCTCCAAAATGGAGCCACTAAATTATGTCTTCTAGTTAGAGGAGCAACCATGATAATCCTATTCGAGTTTAGCATAGGTTGGAATCCACCGACTGCCATAAACCATCCCCCAAATCACCAATTTTATGGATAGGATTTCAATCCTCCCCAAATGGTAGGCTTATTATAGGCTTTCCCACATCCCTTTATCAAGACACACACACACATTGATTGGTTATGACAGTGTCCTCCACTTGTCAAAAGGCACCCTTTCATAGTTCCCAAGCAGTACCCCAAACTTGGCATTCGAGGTAACGGATGGTAACAGCATGTTTGTTTCGATGTTAGCCTAGCAACTCTTGCGCTGGTCATTGTGCCAGGGGGTCGCAACCAAACAGAAATAATCCATAAACTTGGATGTGGATAACTGCCTCCAAAATGGAGCCACTAAATTATGTCTTCTAGTTAGAGGAGCAACCATGATATGACCAATCCTATTCGAGTTTAGCATAGGTTGGAATCCACCGACTGCCATAAACCACCCCCCAAATCACCAATTTTATGGATAGGATTTCAATCCTCCCCAAATGGTAAGCTTATTATAGGCTTTCCCACATCCCTTTATCAAGACACACACACTAGACAAGAATGGATAATTATATGATCCGGCAGGAACTGAATCCTGTAACATGCAGATTAGACAGGAACCGAATTAATATACGATATATATATATAATATATATATATATAGATCACAGTAGACAATGACAGTATAAAACAACAGCGATAAAATATATTATATGTCCCCCCAGCTGCGTCTTAAATGCGCCCAGGGCGGGACAAGGCAGGTACGTTTACCTGATCTCCAGTGTGGAGCTTCATTGGCAGAGGCCACAACTGGAGATCCCTCTGCCCCCTGCCATATATATAATATAAGGACGAAGTTTTACGTCTATTCAGACGATACACACACACACACACACCCTGCCTCCGGCAGGGTGGTGCGCGTAAAAATGAGATGAAAATGAGGATGAACGGGGGATGAAAAATGAGATGAGAGTGAAAATGAGATGAACGTTACTTAACCAGGACGCGAAGAGGGGAACGCAAAAGAAGAGGGAAGGAGCAAACACACACCAACACACCTAGCCCGGAGCGGGCGAACCCTGAAAAGGCAAGAGAAAAGAAAAAAGCGGAGGGTCGACGGACACGGACCAAGACCAGCGGAGGGGGGGGAAGACGGAAGCGCCTGAACCAACCTGCCAAAGCGAAAACCTACAAAAACCTCAGCACGCGACGGAGCCAACCTACCTGGGGAGGGAGGAGAGCATGAGATAGGGGACCAATTGGGAACTAGTTAGTGAAAAACAAAACCAAAACCAGGATTCAGCTCCTAAACCTAGGGTTCGTGCGTTATGCCACTCCAGGCCCGTGTTCAAGTCTTGCCCCAATCGGCATAAAACGGCTTTCAAGTTCCAACGAATTAGGTGCACAATATGTTTAACCTCACCAGACAACCATCAAAAGAAAAAGGACCACACCTGGAAAGCATGTGCCTGCCTTTCTGTTGTCCCAAATGTTCAAAAGCTGAAGCTGCAGTAAAAACCGAGTTTCTGATTGTTTCGAACGGCTTCATTCTGGCAGACAGGAATCTCGGCGAGAAAACCCTGGGACTACAGGAGCAGCGAGACTCTTCGAAAACGGTGTAAGGCCGACAGTTTCGCTTTACTTATAAGCGAATTACCATATTAAAATGTGTGAATTCGGAATTCAAGTCAGTCGACATTGACCCCAACTGGGGTTGCCTCAATTGGCCCTATGGCACCATGTCGGAGTCACCATAGGAATCACACTAGACAAGAATGGATCATTATATGATCCGGCAGGAACTGAATCCTGTAACATGCAGATTAGACAGGAACCGAATTAATATACGATATATATATATATATATAGATCACAGTAGACAATGACAGTATAAAACAACAGCGATAAAATATATTATATGTCCCCCCAGCTGCGTCTTAAATGCGCCCAGGGCGGGACAAGGCAGGTACGTTTACCTGATCTCCAGTGTGGAGCTTCATTGGCAGAGGCCACAACTGGAGATCCCTCTGCCCCCTGCCATATATATAATATAAGGACGAAGTTTTACGTCTATTCAGACGATACACACACACACACGCACACGCACACGCACACGCACACGCACGCACGCACGCACACACACATTGATTGGTTATGACAGTGTCCTCCACTTGTCAAAAGGCACCCTTTCATAGTTCCCAAGCAGTACCCCAAACTTGGCATTCGAGGTAACGGATGGTAACAGCATGTTTGTTTCGATGTTAGCCTAGCAACTCTTGCACTGGTCATTGTGCCAGGGGTGGTCGCAACCAAACAGAAATAATCCATAAACTTGGATGTGGATAACTGCCTCCAAAATGGAGCCACTAAATTATGTCTTCTAGTTAGAGGAGCAACCATGATATGACCAATCCTATTCGAGTTTAGCATAGGTTGGAATCCACCGACTGCCATAAACCATCCCACAAATCACCAATTTTATGGATAGGATTTCAATCCTCCCCAAATGGTAGGCTTATTATAGGCTTTCCCACATCCCTTTATCAAGACACACACAGATTGATTGGTTATGACAGTGTCCTCCACTTGTCAAAAGGCACCCTTTCATAGTTCCCAAGCAGTACCCCAAACTTGGCATTCGAGGTAACGGATGGTAACAGCATGTTTGTTTCGATGTTAGCCTAGCAACTCTTGCGCTGGTCATTGTGCCAGGGGTGGACGTAACCAAACACAAATAATCCATAAACTTGGATGTGGATAACTGCCTCCAAAATGGAGCCACTAAATTATGTCTTCTAGTTAGAGGAGCAACCATGATAATCCTATTCGAGTTTAGCATAGGTTGGAATCCACCGACTGCCATAAACCATCCCCCAAATCACCAATTTTATGGATAGGATTTCAATCCTCCCCAAATGGTAGGCTTATTTTAGGCTTTCCCACATCTCTTTATCAAGACACACACACACATTGATTGGTTCTGACAATGTCCTCCACTTGTCAAAAGGCACCCTTTCATAGCTCCCAAGCAGTACCCCAAACTTGGCGTTCGAGGTAACGGATGGTGTAAAGTGTAGAGTGTGGAGTGTGGAGTGTAAACTGTAGAGTGTGGAGTGTAAAGTGTGGAGTGTGGAGTGTAAAGTGTAAAGTGGAAAGTGTGGAGTGTAGAGTGTAGAGTGTAAAGTGTAGAGTGTGGAGTGTAAAGTGTGGAGTGTGGAGTGTAAAGTGTGCAGTGAGGAGTGAGGAGTGTAAAGTGTAACGTGTAAAGTATGGAGTGTAGAGTGAAGAGTGTAGAGTGTAAAGTGTAGTGTGTAAAGTGTAGAGTGTGGAGTGTGGAGCGTAAAGTGTAGAGTGTGGAGTGTGGAGTGTAAAGTGTGGAGTATGGAGTGTAAAGTGTAAAGTGTAAAGTGTGGAGTGTGTAGAGTGTAAAGTGTGGAGTGTGGAGTGTAAAGTGTGCAGTGAGGAGTGAGGAGTTTAAAGTGTAGAGTGTGGAGTGCAAAGTGTGGAGTGTGGAGTGTAAAGTGTAAAGTGCAAAGTGTGGAGTGTAGAGTGTAGAGTGTAAAGTGTAGAGTGTAAAGTGTAGAGTGTGGAGTGTGAGGTGTGGAGTGTGGAGTGTAAAGTGTGCAGTGAGGAGTGAGGAGTGTAAAGTATGGAGTGTAGAGTGAAGAGTGTAGAGTGTAAAGTGTAGTGTGTAACGTGTAGAGTGTGGAGTGTGGAGTGTAAAGTGTAGAGTGTAAAGTGCAGAGTGTAAAGTGTAGAGTGTAAAGTGTAGAGTGCTGTGTGTATGCCTGTCTGTGTCTGTGTCTGTCTCTGTATGGGAGGGAGGTGACAGTTGGCTACGCGAGGTTACGGGGAAGCATGGGAGCAAATTTCTGCCATTTGGCGGCCCCCCCCGGCCGCCTATTGAATTTCTCTTCTGGGATCATTGGGAAAAGGCCGTTTAGGCCAAATCTTGGCCGGGAGGATTTCACGGGTCAGGTCACGGGGGGTCATGGGAGGTTACGGTAGGTTACGGGAGGTTACGGAGGAGGAAAACGGAGGAAAGTAGAGGAACGGCAGGAAAAAATCGTTAAAAACAGGAGGAAAATGGAGGAGCTCCGAAACTCAACGGAGAGCAGCGTCCGTTGGGGTTCGGAACAAGATAGTTTGCAAGGGGATGAGAAGTGATACTGAGGAAGGGGGGCCGAAGGGTTGCAAAGCAAGGAGAAGTCTTCCAAAGGTGCTGCAGATGGTTTGGGCTTCTAGTTCATACGGGATTGTAAGAGGACGTTTGGGGGCTCGGGGCTGGCTTTCGTCCCCCCTTCTCAGGTGTGTATATATTTATGTTAAGTTATATTATATTATATATACACAGTTTGTTTTGGGGGTGTGTGGCAACTGCAGATGTATGGACCATGGATGGCACACAATATATGCAGATATAGATGACATGGAAACAGAAAGGTTATACAGAATTCGTTTGGGGACTGAATGGAAATCCAAATGTTGAGGGGCGCTTGGAAAACAGAAACCTTGCCAGTTTGTAGGTTGGAAAAAACATGTTGCCAAAATTTTCTGTGACAAAACGCGCTCTGGTTGGAAACCAGCAATTTTGGTGATTGGGGACTCGCCATGCAGAGCCACAAACTCATCTCGAGATGCGATCCTCGCCAAACAACGGCTCAAGAGGACAAATACCAGTTTCAGTCAAACATGTAAAAAAGACACAAACAAGAACAAATCAAACCAAAATTCGGTCATAATCTTTGTGAAGGATCTTGCAATCACCTTCTCGGGGGCCATACACAGTGTAAAGTGTAAATTCGGCCATAATCTTGGCGTTGGCCTGGAGCTCCAAGTAGCGCTTCTCGGCACGTAGTCGTAGTTGGAGATTCTCAGCCATTGCATGTCCACTGACTCCTTCAGAAGAGTGCACTGCAATGTTGTCCAAGTTGTCCATCTGCCTTCCGAAAGCTCATTGGGAAGGTGCAAATCCACCTATCCTTGCCATGTGGTTGTGAGCAGTGGTCATGGCGTAGACGGCTATTCGGGGAGGCACATCCTCGCTTCTCAGGAACAACTCAATCTTGTGACGTAGTTCTCCAACCATGCCCTCCACATCTCCCGTGGCCTGATGATGTTCTGCTGGTACTTGAAGTAGTTCAATGCCACGCTCTGCGCAGTAGGCCTCCAACTCTCGTCCTCTGAAGGCACCCTCAAGGTCGCATCGAATGCGTTGAGGATGTGCAAAGTATTGGAACCATGATCCTTCCAGAGCTTCAATCACGCTCTGGGTGTCCACGTTGGCATGAATCTCCTCCACATGGACCAAGATCTCGGCAGTGATGGAGAACCCACTCGCCTCGTCGAGCATGACCAGGTAGTGGTAGACATTGGAATCGTGCTTGAAGTAGAAGGTGTCCATCTGTAGCGTGTTCCAGATTTTCTCCTCCTACTCCAAAGCAACAGCTACAGAGGGCTTGCTGAACTGTCCTTCTTGACATTCGTCGCACTGCAAGTTCTCCGCAATCGCCAGCATCTTAGGGTCGGCGTTGCGAGCAGCAAGGATCTTCACCAGTGCTCTGTTTCCAGAATGTCCACATCGACGATGTAGTTTGAGGACCGTGAGCGAGAGGCGCTCGATCTCCTGATAGGTCATCGTCTTCAGCGACTCCCGGTCAATCTTCACAGAGTCCAAGCCGTAGATGTTGTAGTCCTCCAAGTAGTAGGCCTTCATACATCGGGCTGCCAAAGAGCACATCTGTGGTGTGTAGAGCCCTGACTTCTTCGCCACAGTTCCACCCATTGTTGGAGAGTGTTTGTGGCTTCCATCACAAAGTCGCTCCATCTTGCTGAAGACTCCAAATCTGTTACTTCTCAAAGTCCAGGGTTTCTTGTGGTAGTTGCCATCTTGCGCACGTAGGTTGAACATGCAGCCGTCCAGGTTGTGGTCGATGTGAGCAATCTGTGCCCAGAACGAACGCACCTCAGGAAGATGCCACCCTTCGTTGTAGCGAGGCCGTTCCCACACCAATTTGCCACCATTCTGGATGTACTTGAGGAGGATCTCATTGCCATGTTTCACCAACCTTCGTGCTCGTTGTTTTCGTCTCATACTTTGCCACCAGCCCTCCTCACTGATCTCATTCAAGTGCTGGATGTGGCTTGTAGGTCCGCAGGGATAAGAAACCCAAACCCAACGTGGTTTCTTCTCATCAATGGTCTTCTGAACCTTCTCCCTGCCGGATGCTTTCATCAGATCGCATCCATTGAAGAGCCCAGCCGTTCAGCTTTTCCACGAGCAGCACGAACCACCTCAGTGAGTAGGCTGTTCTCCTCGCAGCAAAGTTCCAGTATAGATCAAGTCGATCATCTTCTCGCATGCCACCACAAGCAAAGATCTCCTCTTCCATGTCATCAAAGTACTCCTGGACATAGTTCACCAAGTGCTTGGTCAAGGTGTTGTCCAGGTTCTTCACGAGATAGTTCTCCTCGGGCTTGTGGGGCTCGTTGTTGTCAAAGTCCTGGATGGCCTCATTCTCCGGGATGAGTTCATAGTCCAGGTTATATAGTTCTCCTCGGCCTTCTCGGTCGCCTCAGCTTCGTCGCCTAAGATGAAATCACCGTGAAGGAACCAGGGCTGTCCACCGTCTCCTCTCTCTGCTTTGCCTCTAGCTCCTCCGCCGACTCGGTCTTCCGGCCTTTGCGGCCTGGTAGCATTGCATGATAGGGCCCTCGGTCTGTGGAGCGGCTGCCGGCTTGTCCTTGTTGTAGGCCGCTTTCTGCGCCTTGATCTTCTCGAGTTGGTTGAGGCAGCTCTTCTCGGCTCCGTCCAAACCGATGTCCTTGTCCCGAAGCTTCAGCCTGTAGGCCGCGCAGCTCGTCGACCTGCTTCTCCACGTCCGCAGGGAGTGCACCCGGTTTGCGGGTGAGGGCATGCGCACCCCATGACGGGGTGTAGCTGAGCCTCAGCTTGCACCGAGCGCACGGGCTCCGCTGCATCTCGGATCCCTCGGGTCTGGTCCGCAAGTCCGGGACCAATCGAATTTGGCGTCCTTGTTCCCCTTGAGCTTGGTCTTCGAAGATTGGCTCTTCTCCTTGGCCTTGTTGCCATTGGACGACATGGCACCAGCTGTCGGAGGTCGTGAGCCAAGGGGCAGTCGCTAACCAAGCGAGTAATCGCAAGGACATTCCTTGCTGAGCTGAGTCTGCAGGGTTCGGAGAACTGAGGTTTTGCTGATCTTCAAGTCTGACTGCAAAAATGTTGGCCAACCATTCATCACGTTGACTTTCATCCAACCTGGATAGTTCACCTCTTTCACCTTCATTCAACAACTGCATGCAAGTTTCAACGTTCCACGTTTCACGGCTTTCAGTTTGTGAAATGGTTGAATCACCGTGAAAAACTTGATGTGAAAGATCGTGATCATCATGACAAACTTGTGCATGCATGTTGTGATCTCCATGAAATACGTGATGACTCATGCACTGATCTTCATGAAATTCTTGATGTCTCATGCTTTGATCTCCATGAAAAACAGCTCGACCTCTCTCTCCCTCAGCCTCACGAACCATGTACGCTGTATCGGCAAACTGGACCCTTTTCTCCTCGACAGAAATGTCCGAGTGGAAGAAAATCCTTGATCCTCCCTGAAGCCAGTTGTCGCAGAGATCAATCAACAAGTGGCCTGCTGATGATTTCTTCAAAGGTATCATCAAAGCTGCGTCAACTGTTTTGAGGACCATCACACTTCGGCTACAATCTACAATCGCCCCTTGGCACGCCTGGGGCATCGATTGTGAAGGCACCAAGTGAGATATGGTGCTTGCCAAGTGTTTGAGGGATCAATACAAAGCTCTCTGATGTTTGCGTTTGTCCATTTCCAAACCTGAAAACTTTTGGGGGGCGATCCACAACTTGAAGTCTCTCCTCTCCAAACGTTGTCTTCTCTTGTTGAGTACAAATTCTAAAGCTTCCAAGGATGTGATGGCTTCAGTGGCTCCTGTATCTAAAACTGCAAATCCTTCTAAGTCAGGTTGCTGCACATGTCCGATCAACGACGGCATGGTGCCAGGAACGTTCTGGCCATAGGCCTCCACAGGGGCTGCATAGATGTTCTCCGCCGAAGCGGAAGTCATAGAAGACACCATGTAGATGCCACCACCCTTGCCAGCCTTGTTGGAACTCTTCTTGGGGGCAGTTCCTGAACTCATGGTCACGGCTGCCACAGATGAAGCAGCCAGAGTAGTTCGGAGAGCCCACTGTCGCCATCGCATCAGCTGCCATCGCAGCACCACCTTTGCCCTTGGAAGACGATGTAGAGGAGGAAGGTCGTGGTTTGCCCTTCTTGCCCTTGAACTTGCCCTTCGACGGGTAGAAGCCTCGATTCATCACCTTGTCCCGCATGAGGTTGCGGCTTTCTGCAAACGTCCGCAATTTGCCTTCATAGGCGGCGTAGGCTTCTGACAGCTCGTGAAGGAGGCATGTTGTTGGGCAGCTTCCCAATCATTCCAAGACCAGTAGACGCCATAGGTGTCCTGGGTGTAGTACTCCCCGGTGTCAGCATCTCGTTCCCACCAGGTTTGGCCACCATCAGCGTCCTGAAACCAAACTCCATCATCTTGTCCACCATACGCTGATGTCATAGTCGAGGATGTAGAGCTCAGAACGCCATAGTTCGAAGCCAACTCCTGAGTGTCACCAATCCAGTGGACATCAGAAGTCCAGTCATCCATGTCCTCCTCGCTGGCATTGAGCAATGCCCATTCTCCTCCATGTTCCATCCAGAAGACGGGGCGGCCCTTCTTTCCACCTCCCTTTGGATGTTGTTCTCAGTCATGTAGTCGCAACTCTTCTTCTGCTCCACGAAGTCCACGCTCAATGTCCTCCGCCTTCAAAGAGTTGCCAACTGACGACAAAATGTTGAGCCGCTGCTGTGAGCTCAAAGAGCAGCGACGCAACATCAGCCATCCCACTAGTTCTGTGGGCAACACCTCAGGGAGTCCTGTGTCAAGGTCGTCCCAGACTTTGATGCCAGCCAGGATGTCCTCCGTGTCGGTGTCGGAGTCCTCACGGCCTCTTGAACCACGTCCTTTGCCTCTCATCCTGCGTCGCACTTCTGACTCACCAGCCGGAGAGTCATATCCATAGTCCCGGCTGTCCTTCTCACTAGGTGTCTTTGGAGCTTCGGCAGAAGGTCCAGCATCATCAGCTTGAGGTGGAGTTTTGTATCCTTCAGGTTCATCCACAGTCTGCTTGCTTGAGCGTCTCCTGGAAGAAGGCGATTCCCTCGGCGAAGTCGGAGTCGGCCTCTGTGAAGTCGGTGTAGTCCTCGGCAATCTTGAAGATCTTCCAGACCCAGGAGTGCCAGGCGACTCCTGCACAGAGCCATGTTGCTCCACCCTCGCCCTCTTCAAAGCTCGTTGCAAGCCTCGGTAGGTCTCCCTGACCTTATGGCACCAGGATGCCATGCTCATACCTGCTGGTCGCCGCATCTTGACGAACAGCTCCTCAGCTTTGGTCCCTGCATCGGGAACTGGCACCTTTCCCAATCTCTGCTCCAAGAACTCGATGAGGAACCGCGCGCCGTGAGGCTGCACCAGCATCCGATGGTCGATCTCCTGTGTGACCGTCCATGCTCTGCCGGTCAATTGGGAGACCAATTCTGGTCCTAGGTACTTCCTCTTTCTGCTCCTGGTCTTCTCAAAGGTCAGACGGACCTTCCGTATGTAGTCCTGCCATGACGCAGGATCACCATCCCAGGAGCATTTCACGTGCACATCTTTGTCGCCCATCTTTTCTTCAATCACCTTCAAATACTGCGTCTCCCACAGCAAGGGATCTTGTAGTGCTCGAAGTCCACCCAGCGTAGGGCTCGTAGTCCAAGCAACTGCAAAGTGACCGCGATGAAGTAGTAGTCCAAGCAAATGCTAAGAAGATCTCGTAGAGGTCGAAGTCCAAGCTCTTGCAAGAGGATCTTGATGTCGTAGAGGTCCAAGCAAGAATGCTCAAAGCAGCTTGATGTCGTAGAAGTCCAAGCGCCATGCTCAAAGTCGCAAGACCTGGGAGCTTCGCAACGATGGCCAGGATGTAGCACCCTCAGTCACACACGTAGTTGCCCTGGTCGAATTCCGTCTCCACCAGCTCCGGCTCGGTTGGCCTCTAACTCAGTGGAGACCCAGGCAGCTCCGCTACCAGTTACAGTGTGTAACTGGTAGGGCCACAGCAAAGCGAAGTTCCAAGTTGCGCTGGCTGAAGTCCTTTTCCACGCCAAAGTTGTCTCTGGCAAGTCGCGCCACCTATGGCGCACAGGAGCTAAGTAGCCTTTCAGCTGCAAAGCAAAAGTTTGCCAAAGGGGACCCTATTTGGGCCAATATGAAAAAGATGCACAAACGGTATGCATGCGCTCATGGCAAACTCACCATCTGTAGGCAACTGTTATTCTCAAACTTGTCATTTGTACCTGGCCTGAGGCGCAGGGTCATGCCAATCTTTAAAATTTCATATGCGACAGCTGAATCGCTTACAGATAGTGGGTCCACCGTTTTGGGACATCTTATAAATATTTATAAATTGAGTAACTTTGAAACATTGGTGAAGAGCCCCTGGTGACTATTCAGGCTACATTTTTAGGATGTGAACTAGCGGAATACATAATACTGGTAGTACGACAAAAAGTGGACACTATGGAAATCCAGTGAAAGCAGACAATCTTGTTGTTTCAAGTGTTTTTTGTGTTTGTTTACATATCTCAAGGCCGTTTTCCTTTGCCAACCACTTTCACAAGACGCGCACAGCCATTCAGGAAGTGAAGTTGCAGAAATGATGCGAATTCATCGTCAGTTTAGTGTCCAGACACCCCGAAAGTGGGTCTTTGGCTGGTTGAATGTTGAAATATGTTGAAATAGTACAGAGCTGTCAGCCTTGCTATTGTTAGATGGAAACGAAAGTAGTTCCAGCCTTGTGATATTGATGCCCGAACTTGGGATACTGATGCTAAGTCTGCTAAGTCATTTTTTGCAGCTGGTTTGAGCCTTTGAGCCTTCACAGTCCTGTCACCCATCCTTTTGGCTCAAGTGGACGTGCGCAATTGACTTTTGCCTCGGCGCTTCTTGCGCTTCGGGTGCCACCGTGGTGGAACGAAGCCAGGGAATGTACAGAGATCATCCTCATTCAATTTCATCCACCGGGCCGTGCGCAATTGACTTTTGCCGCGGCGCTTCTTGCGCTTCGGGTGCCACCGTGGTGGAACGAAGCCAGGGAATGTACAGAGATCATCCTCATTCAATCATCCACCGGGCCGTGCGCAATTGACTTTTGCCGCGGCGCTTCTTGCGCTTCGGGTGCCACCGTGGTGGAACGAAGCCAGGGAATGTACAGAGATCATCCTCATTCAATTTCATCCACCGGGCCGTGCGCAATTGACTTTTGCCGCGGCGCTTCTTGCGCTTCGGGTGCCACCGTGGTGGAACGAAGCCAGGGAATGTACAGAGATCATCCTCATTCAATTTCATCCACCGGGCCGTGCGCAATTGACTTTTGCCGCGGCGCTTCTTGCGCTTCGGGTGCCACCGTGGTGGAACGAGCGAGGGAATGTACAGAGATCATCCTCATTCAATTTCATCCACCGGGCTAATTCATGATCTGATCAACAGCACCTTCGTTTGATACAGGAATGGCTGGTGAAGCGCTTGGGAATCAAAGATGACCTGAACTTTTTGACTTCATTTGTTGGCAATTTCTGCGTAACTGATTCGGGTGCAGCTGACTTGACTTCCAAAGGCACCAATTTTTCTGTTAAGCCTTTCTGCAGAATTGCGCCTTTGAAGCCACTGACAGCACTCCCAGTCTTCCCCTAGATGAAACCCAGCAATTCCAGGAGCAAAAACGTTGAAGATCTCGGGGGTTGACCCTTGTCATGCAATTTTCGGGGTGTTTAGACAAATTGCATCCCTGCAACACTTGTGTGCCTCAGATTTTTTGCCGAAGAAACAGAAGAAGACATGCCTTGGCATGAGACGGTATTCAGAGCGACGGCGAACAAGAAAGTTGGGCATGCCATGCCCAGCAATCGCAAAGCTTCCCATGCCATAGTTAAGGCCACGTGGTCCTTGAGCCGAGCTGCGAAGAGCCATGCATAAAGTGGAAATGCAGCATACCATTGCGTCATCGTTTGAACTTGTCGCAGTATGTTGCAATAAGTGAGTTGGTGATGCGTGATTCATTTGATTGATAGCCCTTCGGCCCTTCGGTTTCTTTTAGGGGAGGAATGCATATATCAGGATCCAGCGTGACCCAAAAGAGCAGCAATGAGCCTGCTGGATGGTGCGACCACATTGGTTTCGTCTGGTTTCACGGTGCAGCTCTGCTTTTGTTTACGCGCTCACGCAGACGGCAGGACTGATGCGTTTGAAGTTGGAGCACTATGTTGTGTTTGCTTAAGTAATTACTGTATATACAGGGTTTGGGTTTTGTTTGCGACATTCAACACAGTTGAAGATTAGTTGTGCCTCAAAATGATCAAACCATGGTTTTTGTTAAGATGTTTTCTAATGGTTCTTTCAAGTGTAACTGTAGCACAGCCATCTGGGTTTGCGCTCACTGCGTCAGTGTTGAAAATTGTCACGCCAGGAACCGAAATATGAGCTGAAGCTGAACATGCGAGCAGAGCCATGGCCAAAGTGTAAAGGCTGACCTCCGTGGAGCAAGATGGAGCAAGTGCGGTGTGCCTGCACAGAAATCAAGAAAACCGA
Source organism: Cladocopium goreaui (assembly GCA_947184155.2). Classification (NCBI taxonomy): domain Eukaryota; class Dinophyceae; order Suessiales; family Symbiodiniaceae; genus Cladocopium; species Cladocopium goreaui. The sequence goes on along the minus strand of CAMXCT020000650.1, from coordinate 141,769 downwards.
AGTTGCCATGCGCTTCCGGAAGCATTTTTCCGGGACAGGGAAGACCCCCCTGGTGACGCCTTTGTTGTATGCAGTGGACTGTCCTCCTTGATTGCAAATCGTTCAATCAGCTGGAACGAGCTGTTGCAAGAAAGTAGCAAGATATGTTGCATTCTGCACTTATTTCCTGATGGGCCTAAAGGGTTGCAAATTGTCAGCAGAGACTGAAGGTCCAAAAAGATCAAAAAGTAGGACTTGAGAGATTTAGGAGTGAAATCTGGAGGAGCCGGAGCAGCTGACTTTCTCGTCCCTTTTGCTGTGCAAAAAAAATCACCCCAAATCTCTAAAATATCCAAAATGGTACAAGGGGATACCGTTGGAACTCCAAAGCCACGCACCGGGCACTGCGTCTTTGATCAGCCCGTCCAAAACAAGGCGTTTGGGGACCAAACCATATATAGGTGTCCTATGCTCATTGGTTGGCTTTCTAATGAGGTTCGCTCCGCGGTTGCAGAGCCAATAGTAAGCAATGATGAAACGTTACACCAAACCGCCCCCTTTCAAAAAGCCGTCATTGGAGCGAACATTCCACAGGGGTTTCAGCACACAATTACCCAGCTCTCCAAAAGCCACTGGCAGCCTTGCTTGTGCTTGCCCCCGTGTGCCAATCCTAGCCGCATTAAGATCTGACTTCAATAGTTGTTGCCTTCTCAACAGCATTTCCACATTCATTGACTTCTGCAGACCCTCACAACTCCCAGTACCAGGAATGAGCTCTTCTTGCTTTCTTATTGGCTTTCCAAAGCCACACTTTGTTCAGCCATGGCATTAGCAAGGCGACATTTATCACTGGATGAGATCAGCATGGACTCAGAAATCTTCTATTGACAGTTGGTTGTTGGGTGTTTGTGGCAAAAGCAGATGTTGATGCTACAAACATCCAGACTGCGCTGACGATTCGAGCGCTTGGAAAGTTCTTGTCGAATCTTTTGAATAGAAGCAGTTTGCCTTGGTTTTAGCGCCTCTATCCTTTCAAGCTGTGCAAGCTGTCCCAACATCTTCATGGTACCTGAACCTTACCCCCGAGTACTTGGGAGTTGCCCTGACAGCAGGTCAAAAGTCAGACGCCAAAGTAATGTATATGCAGAGTGTGAAACTGTCTTAGCAAGTGCAAACACCAACATGTTCAAGCAAAATTGCCGTTGAAAGAGTGAGAAAGCTTGTTCGAGCAAAGAAAGCAGGGATTGCATGCGCTAACGGAAGGCCTGTGATGATCAAACTATCCAATGCCAGGTTTCAGTGATCTCATCCCAAAGTATCCCAAAGTAGGGTTTGCTCAGCATTTTTCAGCTTTCCAATGCTCGTCGTGGCATCGTCGTGTCGAGGCCCATTAGGCGGTCGCTCACGATTCCTCTGAAGCGCCGCCGCAAGTCCCAACGCCAAGCTTCTTTCGCGTCCAGATGCGTCAGTGTCAGCTGCACGCTGTTTCAAAACGGCGCGTTGAATGACTTTAACTCGATTGGTTGATGCTAGCGAAGCCTTTTCACTCGCGAACTATGTGTGAAGTTGCTACTCTTCAGCGTACTTCTGCAAAGCAACTAGTTTGGTGCTGCATGTTTGAGCCTTTGCGACGGAGGCTTGCTGGCTTCTGCCGCGTTGTGCCAAAGACACTTTGCTGCCTTCTTTACCACTACTTCGTTTGTATTGTAAGATGCAAAGCTAGGACAGCCAGGATGAGACGGGTTGCAGCAAGCAACCTGGTGGTTTCAGTGCTGTCTAGACCTTGGCAGGGGAAGAGTGCAGTGACCCTCACTGCCTCCAAGAGCAAAAGCCTATCAGGTCTACTTCAGACTAGAAAGCAACGTCGATTGAAAAAGGTAAAGACGGTGGATGTTCAGTTGCTCTGATAAGGTACACTTCCGCCAAAGCACCGACAGGTACGCTTCCGCCAAAGTACCGACATCAACACAATCAATAATGATATCATTTTTGAACTTGACTTGGAGGATGGACAGAAATGGATGCAATGGGTTCTCAGCAAGGACAGCTCCTCAGGGATCAGAGCTTTCATTCTTGACTGGAAATGATCAAAGGACAGGCCAGGATAGTCACTTAGTCAGTACGGTTTGAACCAGATAGGTTTGCAACGGAGCCTGAGCCATGCCGGCACCTTGGGAAGGACATTCCTTTCATCACCTAGTTACCTACGAGTTACCTCGTTCACCCTGGTTCTTGATTGAAATAGCATGACATTGGCAGGAAACCAAGCAGAAAGCTGTGGTCTGTGTCAGTCATCCTGTCTACGCCCCCAGTGACTCGGTGCGTTCGCCTGGAAAGGAAGCTGTGAGGTGAGTCGGAGCTTATTGGGCTCTTTGTGACTAGGTAGACGTGTAGACAGCTGGCCACGAGCCGCGCAGATGGCAGTCCTGTACAAGATTCTTTGCAGGAATCTGTCAACACAGTCCTCATAACTTGAGCTAGGGAAAGAGTGAGGAAGACATGATTCCGCCAGTAAACTAGCCACCGTATGCCACCGTGAGTGGCAAATTTGTGTGTTGAGTGAAGACATTTGTTGTTTCTCTCATAGAGCGATTCCATCGATGATGTGACAGTGCAAAATGATGTCAGAGTCTCAGCGCCTCAAGCGTGCAAGAGACCCATCAAGTACAGTGCGGTCAGTTTCAGTCGGGTAGCAGTTGCAAAAGGTTCACGCATTTTGTGGCGGGCTGGAACTTCTTAAAGCGATTTCCGTGTGATTGATACTTCTCCAACATGGTTTTGTCCAAAACCAGCTACTCAGAATAGAGCTTCGAAAGAACATGTTTTGTCACCGGTTTGCTTTTTTAGTGTTGCTTCAACTCAATCACGGCATGGGCTTGCCTTGCAAGGCGCACAATCTTGTTGCATTTCCTTTCATAAGAATGTATGCCACAAACAGCTTGAGAAAATCTTCGATTTCAATAAGAGGTTCGTGGATTCCTTGCAAGAAGCAAGGCACATTCTCTCCTGCAGCGTGTGCAACCAGTACCCAGCAGCATGACTTCAGATGACCTTTCGCTGGCGACAGATTTTCCCTGCACAAGTTAGATGCCAATTTGGATGCCAGTTGAACGAGCAAGCTGCTGGCTGTGGCGTTTGCATTCCAAGAAGAAGAGGTATCCACTGCGCTTGATTGGATGGGTTCGTTTCTCTTGCCACAAGCCTTCAATTGACAGCACCTCGTGGAGTCTCGAAGAGCCGGAGAGCAGTTTGAAGGCTTGTCTGCCTTGCTGGCCTGCAGCCAAAGGAAGTTGCATCATATTGCATCCCCCTGTGAATTGAAGACAGACCCACGGAGTGATGAAATTGAAAAGACAAAGGTTGTTGCAGGCCTTGCTCTGAAGCAAAGCGGTCTCTTAGACACAGATGGCCCAATCTTATTGACTTAGGTGATTCCAGCAGTGGTTCTGTTCATGATCGTCCCAGCCGTGAATGTTCTCTGGGACTTTACAAGCCAGTTCCAGTACAGCGCTCTTATGCCCTTGATGCTTTGGGGCTTTGTCAAGTGGTCCGATGTTGGAAGCAACTCTCGTGTCTTCCTGCTGTGTCTTTTTGCATCACTAGCTTTAGGCAGTATAGAGATCCAGGATGATCCACAATTTCAGCAAGACATGGTTGCTTTCTTGGTCTCAATGGTCTTATTTTGTTTTGTTTCAAGAGTCGTCTTCGCTTTTGGCTGAAGAGCTTCGTCTGGAACGACAGGTTCCCTCCGAACTGAAGCCTCGAACCATGTACGCTTCAGATGGCTTGTAATCATGAACCCGATTGTGTGTGGCGAATGACAGGAAATCACATATAGTAGCGGGGCAACAAATATGCAGTCCTTGAATGTCCTTGACATGCTTGGTCCAGTTGAGTTGGCAAACGCATTCTGGAATGCAGGAAAGATATGGGCACCAGGTTTGGGGGCAAGTTGGCTATTCCATGGCAACTGATGGCAGCTGCATAGAGTAGTTGGCCAGCCTACCATTGGACTACCCCACCAGATTGCCCGACACTTGAAACGGCCTGACCGCCAGAGAGTCATTACATTTGGTCCTCAGCAGCGTGTCCTCAAGGTGAACCTCTGTCTGAACAACAGGGACTGGGTTTGCAAAATGAGCAGAGGAAGGAGGACGATGTTTTCTTGCTCTCCTTGGCTACACAGAGGAGTGGGGAGGAAATGCTAGTAGGTTTCCCTATCTTTGGCGAAAGGTGTCATTCTGGCCTGACTTCCATGCTGGATGCAACTCAGGCCTTTGCAACGCAGAGATTTGGAAGCCGTTTCTGATGAGAAGAGGTACACAGCAAGAAAATCAAGAGCAAGATGGAATCGACCACTCCTCATACTGTAGCAAGAGCCTGCTCATGGACTCATGAACTGCTTATGAGCTGCTTCTGAACGGCTTGTAGGGCTCATCGAATTCAGAAGCTTTCGCCGACCGTCCAGCCAGGTGCGCAAAATTGGAAGGACCGAAAGAATTGCTGGATGCAATCTCTCTCAAGTCATAGTCTCAGAGTCTGCTAGCTGAAGGATTGCGCCTGCGAGAATCATATGCACCGTGAATGCCGCGCTAAGTTCTCAAACTGCATGCGACCGGACGTAGATGCGCCATGGATAGCACAAGCATCATCCCCTCAAGTTTCCGGAGCATCCGAGTTAGCAATCCAATTCAGTGCCCTCTGACGTTGTGAAGGCTCCTGATGGCCAAAGAATCAAAGGGATCCAAGGGTTTGTGCGCATTCGTGCGCCAATGTATTCCATTCAGATCCCCCACTCCGGGGCAGTTCTTTTGGAGAATCATTGCTCGCATGGGGTTATGAGTTAGATTCAAACTGTTTGAAATGAAAGAGTTCAGAAGGTTCGAGTTACACAGATTCACAGCAGACATTCTTAAAATTCAAGCTTCACCCCCCCGATTCAAGAGATGTTTGCGAGGTGAAAAATCAGCGGAAATGCCGTTGAAACGGGGCACAAGGCCTCCCATTCTGTAGTTGAAATTCGAACTGGGATGTCAGGGATGAGAAGAGGTACACAGCAAGAAAATCAAGAGCAAGATGGAATCGACCACTCCTCATACTCATGAACTGCTTATGAACTGCTTCTGAACGGCTTGTAGGGCTCATCGAATTCAGAAGCTTTCACCGACCGTCCAGCCAGGTGCGCAAAATTGGAAGGACCGAAGGAATTGCTGGATGCAATCTCTCTCAAGTCATAGTCTCAGAGTCTGCTAGCTGAAGGATTGCGCCTGCGAGAATCATATGCACCGTGAATGCCGCGCTAAGTTCTCAAACTGCATGCGACCGGACGTAGATGCGCCATGGATAGCACAAGCATCATCCCCTCAAGTTTCCGGAGCATCCGAGTTAGCAATCCAATTCAGTGCCCTCTGACGTTGTGAAGGCTCCTGATGGCCAAAGAATCAAAGGGATCCAAGGGTTTGTGCGCATTCGTGCGCCAATGTATTCCATTCAGATCCCCCACTCCACAAATGAGTCAAAGTGTTCCTTCATAGCAGATATAGATATATAGATATAGATATAGCACCTTCTTAGGATGAAACAGGCGTCAACGAGACTATATTTTGCTCGGATTTCTTGCGCACTTGGAACAGTCCTGCTTTGTCGGGCCATGGACTCTGGACACATGACGACATGTGTAGCTGAGTCAAAGGTGACATGATTGGAGAAGATGGGGCAGTTCTTTTGGAGAATCATTGCTCGCATGGGGTTTTGAGTTAGATTCAAACTGTTTGAAATGAAAGAGTTCAGAAGGTTCGAGTTACATAAATTCACAGCAGGCATTCTTAAAATTCAAGCTTCACCCCCCCGATTCAAGAGATGTTTGCGAGGTGATCAGGGATAGTCAGGGCATGACACTGTCCATCGATTTTTGGCATGATACTTACTCTGGCCGACATACTTTGCGCTTGCCACAGAATTTTTCCTGCATTCTTTTCCTGTAAGTATTACTGCATTGAAAAGCCCTGTTGCGAGGCAAGTTTCAATGCAAAGTTTCCCAGGAATCTGTCAACACAGTCCTCATAACTTGAGCTAGGGAAAGAGTGAGGAAGAGATGATTCCGCCAGTAAACTAGCCACCGTATGCCACCGTGAGTGGCAAATTTGTGTGTTGAGTGAAGACATTTGTTGTTTCTCTCATAGAGCGATTCCATCGATGATGTGACAGTGCAAAATGATGTCAGAGTCTCAGCGCCTCAAGCGTGCAAGAGACCCATCAAGTACAGTGCGGTCAGTTTCAGTCGGGTAGCAGTTGCAAAAGGTTCACGCATTTTGTGGCGGGCTGGAACTTCTTAAAGCGATTTCCGTGTGATTGATACTTCTCCAACAATCTCCAACATGGTTTTGTCCAAAACCAGCTACTCAGAATAGAGCTTCGAAAGAACATGTTTGGTCACCGGTTTGCTTTTTTAGTGTTGCTTCAACTCAATCACGGCATGGGCTTGCCTTGCAAGGCGCACAATCTTGTTGCATTTCCTTTCATAAGAATGTATGCCACAAACAGCTTGAGAAAATCTTCGATTTCAATAAGAGGTTCGTGGATTCCTTGCAAGAAGCAAGGCACATTCTCTCCTGCAGCGTACGAGCCGCGCAGATGGCAGTCCTGTACAAGATTCTTTGCAGGAATCTGTCAACACAGTCCTCATAACTTGAGCTAGGGAAAGAGTGAGGAAGAGATGATTCCGCCAGTAAACTAGCCACCGTATGCCACCGTGAGTGGCAAATTTGTGTGTTGAGTGAAGACATTTGTTGTTTCTCTCATAGAGCAATTCCATCGATGATGTGACAGTGCAAAATGATGTCAGAGTCTCAGCGCCTCAAGCGTGCAAGAGACCCATCAAGTACAGTGCGGTCAGTTTCAGTCGGGTAGCAGTTGCAAAAGGTTCACGCATTTTGTGGCGGGCTGGAACTTCTTAAAGCGATTTCCGTGTGATTGATACTTCTCCAACAATCTCCAACATGGTTTTGTCCAAAACCAGCTACTCAGAATAGAGCTTCGAAAGAACATGTTTGGTCACCGGTTTGCTTTTTTAGTGTTGCTTCAACTCAATCACGGCATGGGCTTGCCTTGCAAGGCGCACAATCTTGTTGCATTTCCTTTCAGAAGAATGTTTGCCACAAACAGCTTGAGAAAATCTTCGATTTCAATAAGAGGTTCGTGGATTCCTTGCAAGAAGCAAGGCACATTCTCTCCTGCAGCGTGTGCAACCAGTACCCAGCAGCATGACTTCAGATGACCTTTCGCTGGTGACAGATTTTCCCTGCACAAGTTAGATGCCAATTTGGATGCCAGTTGAACGAGCGAAGCTGCTGGCTGTGGCGTTTGCATTCCAAGAAGAAGAGGTATCCACTGCGCTTGATTGGATGGGTTCGTTTCCTTTGCCACAAGCCTTCAATTGACAGCACCTCGTGGAGTCTCGAAGAGCCGGAAAGCAGTTTGAAGGCTTGTCTGCCTTGCTGGCCTGCAGCCAAAGGAAGTTGCATCATATTGCATCCCCCTGTGAATTGAAGACAGACCCACGGAGTGATGAAATTGAAAAGACAAAGGTTGTTGCAGGCCTTGCTCTGAAGCAAAGCGGTCTCTTAGACACAGATGGCCCAATCTTATTGACTTAGGTGATTCCAGCAGTGGTTCTGTTCATGATCGTCCCAGCCGTGAATGTTCTCTGGGACTTTACAAGCCAGTTCCAGTACAGCGCTCTTATGCCCTTGATGCTTTGGGGCTTTGTCAAGTGGTCCGATGTTGGAAGCAACTCTCGTGTCTTCCTGCTGTGTCTTTTTGCATCACTAGCTTTAGGCAGTATAGAGATCCAGGATGATCCACAATTTCAGCAAGACATGGTTGCTTTCTTGGTCTCAATGGTCTTATTTTGTTTTGTTTCAAGAGTCGTCTTCGCTTTTGGCTGAAGAGCTTCGTCTGGAACGACAGGTTCCCTCCGAACTGAAGCCTCGAACCATGTACGCTTCAGATGGCTTGTAATCATGAACCCGATTGTGTGTGGCGAATGACAGGAAATCACATATAGTAGCGGGGCAACAATATGCAGTCCTTGAATGTCCTTGACATGCTTGGTCCAGTTGAGTTGGCAAACGCATTCTGGAATGCAGGAAAGATATGGGCACCAGGTTTGGGGGCAAGTTGGCTATTCCATGGCAACTGATGGCAGCTGCATAGAGTAGTTGGCCAGCCTACCATTGGACTACCCCACCAGATTGCCCGACACTTGAAACGGCCTGACCGCCAGAGAGTCATTACATTTGGTCCTCAGCAGCGTGTCCTCAAGGTGAACCTCTGTCTGAACAACAGGGACTGGGTTTGCAAAATGAGCAGAGGAAGGAGGACGATGTTTTCTTGCTTTCCTTGGCTACACAGAGGAGTGGGGAGGAAATGCTAGTAGGTTTCCCTATCTTTGGCGAAAGGTGTCATTCTGGCCTGACTTCCATGCTGGATGCAACTCAGGCCTTTGCAACGCAGAGATTTGGAAGCCGTTTCTGATGAGAAGAGGTACACAGCAAGAAAATCAAGAGCAAGATGGAATCGACCACTCCTCATACTGTAGCAAGAGCCTGCTCATGGACTCATGAACTGCTTATGAGCTGCTTCTGAACGGCTTGTAGGGCTCATCGAATTCAGAAGCTTTCGCCGACCGTCCAGCCAGGTGCGCAAAATTGGAAGGACCGAAAGAATTGCTGGATGCAATCTCTCTCAAGCCATAGTCTCAGAGTCTGCTAGCTGAAGGATTGCGCCTGCGAGAATCATATGCACCGTGAATGCCGCGCTAAGTTCTCAAAGTGCATGCGACCGGACGTAGATGCGCCATGGATAGCACAAGCATCATCCCCTCAAGTTTCCGGAGCATCCGAGTTAGCAATCCAATTCAGTGCCCTCTGACGTTGTGAAGGCTCCTGATGGCCAAAGAATCAAAGGGATCCAAGGGTTCGTGCGCATTCGTGCGCCAATGTATTCCATTCAGATCCCCCACTCCACAAATGAGTCAAAGTGTTCCTTCATAGCAGATATAGATATAGACATAGATATAGAGTGATATAGATATAGCACCTTCTTAGGATGAAACAGGCGTCAACGAGACTATATTTTGCTCGGATTTCTTGCGCACTTGGAACAGTCCTGCTTTGTCGGGCCATGGACTCTGGACACATGACGACATGTGTAGCTGAGTCAGGTGACATGATTGGAGAAGATAGGGCAGTTCTTTTGGAGAATCATTGTTCGCATGGGGTTATGAGTTAGATTCAAACTGTTTGAAATGAAAGAGTTCAGAAGGTTCGAGTTACACAAATTCACAGCAGGCATTCTTAAAATTCAAGCTTCACCCCCCCGATTCAAGAGATGTTTGCGAGGTGAAAAATCAGTCAGGGATCCCGGTTTGAATTTCACCTATGGGGGTCGAGACCCTCATTTTGTACCAAAGTCTCAAAATTCCTAACCTCAGCCATTATAAAATGATGCTTCTCAAGCTCCAGAGGATTACGGAAAATGACAACATGATACTGCTACAAAATGAAGATTGTTTTTTATCATGAGGTTACTTGAAGGGGAAATTCCACCACTCTAGTTGTAAACTCCCCATTCCGTATAGCTAATCATTCTGTTAAGATTTTTGCACCTCAAGATTCATATGCAATCTCAATCACCAAGCCACACCAATCCTTGCAATCAAGCGGCATGCAAACCTTTTCCCTCACCCCCGGGAAGCTGCGAACATGGTCATTGCTTCCTTTTTTTGGAAGCTGGCTCTGCCAAAGAACTCTGAATGGCACTTCTTTGTTCAGATGTTAAACTTTCCCACCATGTCCATGCCCAGCTCATGCAAACCATTTCAGCTTGCGACTGGGTGCGACTGGTGCCTTTCTTAGAAAAAAGATTGTCACCTTCGGCAAATGATACCCCTCTTGACTGTTTTCCTTCGTGCCGAAAGCCATTGGGGAGCACCACTTGGAAAAGGGGATTGGCAGCAAGTGGCTCTTTTCGGTAGCACTGCACCCCTGGTGGGAATTTCCCTTCAGGACGCGCACGTTCCACACCAGGAGCATGAACACCGCCAAGGTCAGCACGTGATTCCTAAGCACGCGCAAATAAAAACATGATTTCAGTTGATTTTGCCTCTATGTCGAAACACATCCCCAATGTTTTTGATGAATCCCACAAAAGTAAACCCAAATAAATTGATTTACCACGGCAGCCCCAGATAGATAGATTTCTCTGTGTATAGTGTGTAATTAATTTATGGAGAATATGAAGGGGTGTAAGTTGCAAGGTATCATTACAGTAACCAAGAATCTTTAGGGCCATTTTTGGCATCAACTTTGGGGTCCTTCACTTCTTCAACATCCATTGCACCCTGGCCATGGGATGAAGCAGCTGCTTCATCATCGGGCCCCTTCTGCTCCAGCGCTCTGTCCTCATCGAGATCCACCTTCACATCCATGATCTCCTCGTCAGAGGACTGGCCTTCCAAGTGGTCCATGGGATCGTGCTCTGGGTCGAGCTCCTGAAAACGGCAGGGATGGAACCAATGGCATTACAGGGAATCGATGGGAAATTGAGTTCGTCATACTTATATATACTTATACATATATATATATATATACATATATATATATATACATACATAAATATACATAGGTAAATTACAGATTTACATTTAGATATATATATATATATACATACATAAATATACATTTATATACATATATAAATACATTTATGTACATATATGCTGATATATACATATAAATATACATATACATACATATACATACATATACATACATATAAATACATATACATACATATAAATACATATACATACATATACATATATTCACAAATATAGAAATATACATATACTTATAAAAATAAAAATAAAAAATAAAAACATCACATTTATACATATACATAAATATAAACATACATATGTAAATGTATATATACACATATATTTCAAAATATATATACATACATATATATATTTATATACATACATTTTTAAATACAAATTTAAGTATGCATATATAAATGTACATATATGTATATAAACAGAAATGTATATACATATATATATATATTTATACATAAATATACATACATACATACAGATATATAAACATACAAATACATGTAAATTATTTATATATACATATTTATACTAATACATGCACATATTTTTTTATTTACATATACATACATGCACATATATATATATATATACAGGCATATAAACAATAATATTCTGTTCAGGTATGTTCAGATGGGGATCACATATCTGTTCAACCGTAAGTACATACAAAAAATGAATCTATGCCATGTATAAGGCTAGGTAAGGAGATAGGGCAACACATCCATAAACTTGTAGTCATTACAATCTTCCGTCCTATAAATTAGCACGTAAAACCCAATACCTAGGTCCACAGCTTATAGCCGCACATGACACAATGTGATCAATCTGAGATCAGGTGACCCCTTTTTCATCGCCATTGCGCTGCATGCGTTTTGATTTTATAGGCTGTGGAAACGTCCCTGTCCCTGACAAGGGGGTTCGCAGTTGCGTGCCTCTTTCTTATTGGCGCAAGCACTCGTTTTATGGCTTTCCAAATTTCGGAACACTTTTACTTTCTACAGCAAGGTGTTTAGCCGTGATGTCTCAAAGAGAAGATCTTCTAGCGTAGCAGGAGGACAGTGTGATGGTGCAAGAGAAGATCGCCTAGCGTAGCAGGACGTGTGTGTGATGGTGCAGAAGAAAACCTTCTAGCGTAGCAGGAGGTGTGTGTGTGTGTGTGTCTGTGTGGTGGTGGAAGAGAAGATCTTCTAGCATAGCAGGACGTGTGTGTGATGGTGCAAAAGAAAACCTTCTAGCGTAGCAGGAGGTGTGTGTGTGTGATGGTGGAAGAGAAGATCTTCTAGCATAGCATGACGTGTGTGTGATGGTGCAATAGAAGATCTTCTAGCGTCGCAGGAAGTGTGTGTGTGTGTGTGATGGTGCAAGCTGGAATCTTCTACTGCGAACGGGATGTGTGTGATGATGCAAGAGAAGATCTTCTAGCGTAGCAGGACGTGCGTGTGATGGTGTAGGAAAAGATCTTCTAGTGCGCAGGACATGTGTGTGATGGTGTAAGAGATGATCTTCCTGGGTAGCAGAACGTGCGTGTTATGAACAATATTGCCCCACCCCACCCCACCCTCCCTCCACACACCCCGAACCCCCTTTCACCCACCCCAACCCACCCCACCGGCGGCTATAAGCTGTGGTCCAACTACTTAGCCCAAGCTTACAAAGCAACAAGGTCATGCTGGATCTTGTGGAAACAAAATGATTTTAGGGAATAATGGATCTGGCTCTCGGTGAAGAAAAACAGTTTGATTCTCCTTTACTCCTTTTGTGGTGTCCATTTCTGGTCTCTGGTTGCTCAAGCCGGTGAACAAAGTTCTCAAAACAAGAAGCATTGTACCTGCAAGGGATTCAGACACAAGCAAACAGAAGCACAAAGCGACAGAAATGGTTCAGCTCCTGATCTTCCTCTGTGGCCTTTCTCTTCTTGCGCTTTGTCTCTGGTAGCTGAGCAAGGGTCTCGTTGATGTAGGCCTCATCCCTGTTGAGATGCCGAAGGAAAAGTTCCACTCTGTGGCGGTGATCGAGCCTCGCATGCCCCTGCAAGCGCATTTTTGCACACAAAGACGAGAGCAGCGAAGCACTGATCTGAAGGATCGAGTGATCTGCCACGTAGCAAGCCAATGACATCCATCCTGATGTCCTCTTCCAAACCAGCTGATCGTTGACAGCGGGCTGGCAAAGGGCAATCTCGTGACTGTCAATTTTCACCACGATCTTGTCATCGAAGGATGCCTTTGCAGGGTCCACCTTGTACCCGATCTCTGCAGCCTCAACTTGAAGGCACTGCACAGTGTGGGGGCCTCCTCGAACCACCAAGCATGCAGTAGTTGGATTTTCGCTTTCACCTTTCTGTCGTACAAAAGTGCCAGTATTGAAGAGCTTCGAAATCCACAGCTTGGAGTGCATGTCCACGACCTCAGCCTTTCGATCGCTCTCTTCACCCATGCTTTGCTTGTACACTTGGCTAAGTGTTGACAACAAGTCCAAGCGCATGGTGAAGACATGGGGTTTGGTGTACTGCCGGTTGGTTCTGTGCTTTGTGAGACCCTCGCATGAAATCCCCATTTCGCTGGCTGTTGTTCGAAGGCTGCTGTGGATGCAACTCTTCACTGCTCCTTTTCCAACGGGCGTGGCCCAATCCTCATGCGTCAGCTCAATGGACTCGCAGCCGAATCCATGTTTGACTGCTGATTGCCATGCCACGCAGTGCATTGCTGCAGGGCTCTGCCGTTCTTGTTTGGAATGCCTTCTGGCAGAGTCCCGCAGCGAATTGAATGTCAACTCGCAAGGCAGGGAGCTCAGAAGCGAATTTGGAGTTGACCCCTGAAGGCCACACACTGCCTTCACACCCTCCTCGAACTTGAGAGAATCCTTTGAACCCATCCTGGACGGGTCAAACTTGAAGTGCCTAAGATGTTGGCCCATGGAATGTAAAATTGAAAGGACTATATAGATTAAAAGTTTGTTCTTTGCTGGTGGTCCAAAAGTTAAAAACAAAACGGCGGAAATGAACTCGTGCGAAAATCAGATTGGAAGGTGCTCTGCTTTGGTCATCATATCTCTGTAGCATTGATGCCGTGTCACAGCCATGTCGTGATACAAGCTCTGCTTGGAATCCAAGGTGTCGCAAACGGCCAGCACAAAGGCCCACTCCTCCTCCATTTCGCCAAGGAGCATGTCCCAGGAAGTTGCGTCAAGGAAGCCAAGCAGCTTCCAAGGCACAGCACGATGGTAGACATTGAGCTGCCGCAGGGCTGCCAAGTGATGAAGCAGAAGCAAGGAGTGAAAGGTGAGCACATCCTCATTCTCAGGAGTATCGCCAATGGCACTCATGTACTCCAATTTCTCCAGGCTTGTCGACTCAGCCAACACTGTCCTTCAGTATTGAATATGACGGTCCATTGTCTTGACATTCCAAAACGATGACCCCAGCCAAACATTCAGGGTCAAATGGTTTCAAAACTAATGGAGAACATGGGCATTTCCAAGCTTCCTGATCAAGTTGACAACACGTTTGCCAGAGACCAAAGACAGTGCATGCTTCACGCTTGCATTGCTGTACCTTTGCAAGTCTCTGTCCTCAGTGTGTCCAACCGACTGCTGTCCCAAAAACAAACTTCGGGGACAAATGAAAGCAACAGCCTCGTAAATAACCAAACCACTGTCAATACATAGATAAAGGCTCATATTGCGAAGCATAGGCCCTAAGGGGTCGAAACACCACCAGCAAGCTCCTCATCATGTCCTGGTTGGTGTCATCTGCAAGAACCTTGTGTTGTGGAGGACGCAACTCGAGAATAACAACTAGAATGTTCCTGGTCAAAGATTTTGTCTTGGGGGGAAAGCAAATAAAAAGAGGACTGAAGTTCCAGGTCAAGAACATTGTAGGCAAACACACGGCTGCTGTAGCTCTCATTGCCTGTGTCTGCTCCTTCACTGCTCAAAGACCAGGGGCTTGTTCCCTGTGAAAACCAGTTGAAACTGTGAGAGAGCAGCTCCGAATGCCACACCGCATCAAGAGACAGACTGTGGTCGTAAAAAGAGAACCACCGGGTATCTTTGTGAACAGTGGGGTTCAGGTGGACGTTTCCTGCTGCGAAGCAGAAGCTGCAGCCATTATTTATTTCACACGAATTCAAATTGACTGCAGAAAACAAAAACCGGGGACATATGTCACAAAGGTAGCTCTCCTCATGTCCACATGCTTTGACTAGAAAACATCTTTTCCAGAAACAACGAGTCCTGACTTGGACAGAAACTGACCAGCAAGATCATGAGTTCCAAAGGTGCTCAGAGGCTGACCAGCATCGCGAGCGCATCCTGGCAAAACCGCTTGGATCATGGAGTCTGGAAGCTCACCTGATTTGAGCGATGCAAGGATCTGGTTCCTGCTAGCTTGCACCTGCTTGCCAAATTTCGAAGTTGCCCAGGGACCTCTTGACATCCGGAACAAACGGTTCAATTTCTTCACCAAAGTGGCCCCGCCGCTGTTCACCAGTGTCATGGCGGTTCGGCGAGCAATCAGATGCAGCATGTCAGGCCAGAAGAGGGTGTACATGCTGCAACTCTGCATATGCAACCAAGCAATGAATCCCTGCAGGGATTCTCCGCACGAGTGCGGAAATAAAAAGACATGGCAGGGGGCCACATACCATAGATGCTAGATGTTGACAGTATTCATTATTTACGATTTATATGCGTGTGGTTGGGGAATGCTCCAAAAAAAATGTCTGTTGATGAAAGAAGTCTGTGTGCATCCATCGACAACCTGTGGGATAAATTAGAAAAGAAAACGTTCTATCCAGTAGCCTCTGTGCCCTCGTCAGCACTGAAAACCAACTTGTAATGGTCTTCGTTTTCATACCAGTCATTCCACCGAGCCCCATTGCTGAAATTGTGGCAGCAGTAGAACTCCATCTCAGGGTCCAAGTTCAGCATCAGCTTTTCCGACCGTATCAAAGGGATACGATCGACACTGGAACTTCTGGGGACCAATGCTCGGACTGGGATTGTCTTGGAGAGGTTCCAGTCGGATGGCATTGCCACTTTCAACGAGTTTGCTATGCCCATCAACAAATTTTTGGTTGATGTCCGAAACTCTTGCCAAGCCCAACATCTTTTGGGGGCTGTATGTCCTGGTTTGTGAACCACGCCCCCCATTGCATCTCCCATGGCCACCAAAGCTGCAGAACCTTGTTCTTTTGACAAGCCTTGAGGTAGAAGTTGAGTAGCAGCAGCCAGTTGGACATTGTTTGAACGGAAGACCACTGAAAGAACCTGGGCCCATGGAGAACTTGGCCATTTATGATTTATACTTTTCCATCTACATATACAATTTGTATGTATATATACAGAATATGTGGCCTCGATAGTATGATAGATTTACATCACAAATGCGATATCAATAGTATATAACAGTATAATAAGAGTTTTTGTACACACACACACACGCTAGACTTCTCAAAGGTTCACAATTTGCTAGTCGATGTTCAGGCCACATGCTCGTCGGACACGTGAGCAGTGTCGAAGCAGAAGTTCAGGATTCGACTATCTTGGGTTTGCATGAACTCAGCTGTTTTGACAAGTATTCTTGTTGTGAACTCGGCACATGTTCTACTCCCCAGCCTTGAGCTAGAAGCAGCCATGCCCAGGTCCTCCAAACTCTTTATGTCCTTGCCACTGATGTATCCTCCCCCCTTTGACTGGAACTTGAGGAGGAGAGACTGCTCCAAGGCTTTCGAACCTCGCCGGCGACTTGACTGCATGAAGGGGTGAACTCGGGCCTGAACAGTTGGGTCTGGACATTGCGGAGAAAGAGCCTTCTCGATATTGGTTTCCACCATCTGAGCCCATGAATGGGATAGTCGAAGTAGAAGATTTTTGAAACCAGTAGACTGCTCACAACTACGCAATCGAAAAAGGCTCTGCAAGATCTCCCCAGCGGTCACGTCCGCACACTCTGTTGGGAGCTTCTTTTGAAACCTGAAGATGCTCAGACTCCGAGGAACCAGCCACAAAAGAATTGAAAACATCAAGGGGAAATTCTCAAAGATTTTCTTCCAACAGATTTGAGAAACCTTGCGCTGTTTATGTCCAACCTTTTCATGATGGGCGTCAAGTCTTTGACACTAAATTTGCCATCAGCATTTGCTTGCAACTTGACCTCCTTTCGTCCGGAAAGAATGACAGAGAGTTCAGTGAGCTTCCCGTGCTCCTCTAGGGTCCCCATCAAAGTTCGGCAAGCTTTGAGAGCTTCCTGGGTCAGGTTCTTCGAAGGCAGCAGTGTCCCGACTACCAGAAGGATGCCGAAGCTGGTCGCTCCATCAACTGGCAACTTGTGTTCAGATACAGCCATGTTGCCCTTGTAGACACATCTACGAATCACCTTAGGGAGCCATGGTGGGAAGAAACCAATGAACATCGTTGCCTCTTAGAATTTTCATTTGTGTCACATATCATTTTTCTCCAAATGAATACAATCAAGGTACATGTCCAGGGCTCACCATCATGTCGCTGGCTAAAGGCAGCAGCTGTTGCTCGAAGGACTTCGTAAACCACTGCGTAAATTTTGTTCGAAAAGGCCACCACTCAGCAACGCTGCAGTAGCTCCGGTAGCCATCAACGGCAACAGCTTCTTGCACCTAGTGGGTAAATAAAGTGGCGTTTCGGCAAAGAAATTGACCACAGAAATTGAACTGGATTCATATGATGGGATCCTTAGAGCATCTACTGAATCTACTGTATATATACATAGTCAAGTTGATGATAGATATGGGTCCATGATTGGATAGTTTATCGGACACTTCAAGAAGAAGAATACCTGCCTTGCAGACTGACCAAACAGACTTTTGGTTCACGAGGAATTGGAACTCATGCGGGAGCACGACAGTGGCTGCACTGGAACCGCTCTGGCTGGCACCACTTTTCTCTGCAGTTGACGAGGACGAATCGTGGGGCAAAGGGTCTGTCAGGGTCTTCATGAGCTGTTTCTCGAAAGGGTCAATGCAAAATGGAATTTCCTGATGATGGATCTCAACGAAGTTGGCCACTGTTGCCTTTGTTTCCTCCACCAGTCGGTGGAAAAAGGCTTCGGGGAGCGAAGGTTTTCGTTTCAAAAGATCCATCCACCTCTCGGCAATTGTTTCCCGAACCTCCACTAAAGCTGTGAACCTGGCCAGCTCCTCCGCGGGGTTCTCACTCAAGACTTGAGGCACATTGCTCAGCTTCCTTCGCAGCTCCTGCTCGAACTGCTCCTTGCATCAATGACGCAGGCTACTAATTAGTAAAGTTTCACTTCAAGTTTGAATAAGACAATATCATCCTTGGTTGGTTACCCCATCAATATAGCCCCGCAAACTGGTTTGGCTCCAGATCGGGGATCTGTCGCGCAGCTGCACCCCGGTCACCAAAGGGCACAATCATGACTTGGAATGTCGCTGCCCGCGCCCACTGCCACCCGGTGCAGTAGGATGGAGCAACACACTACTCACTACCCTAGGAGCCAATGAACCAAGTGGCATGTATGCTGTAGACCATCCCACAGTTCATCACAGGCTAGTTTGGTTGGTAGTGTAAGTGTTCACAGACTTCCTTTGAGATTCATATCCCTGTGTTCCAAGTCGCAGCATTTTGCAAAGCAGACCCTGATGTTGAATCAAAACGTTGAACCTTGAAATGCACAGTGCTAAGTCTTTTTCCAAAGAGGAGAGAGCACCAAGCATCGAGCGTCGAAGCAGCTTAATTGCTCGTTTTGAGCTGTATCTGAATTAGTATGATCTGATTCTAAGAAAGCAGATTTGAATTTGCAAATTTCACACCCATGAATTTCAGCTTACTCCCAGACTAGCTGGCAGGAGAAGCATTCACATTCAGGATCATGAAGTCTGTCCCCCTCAAAGAAGCCGGGCTCTACCATTCGCTCTAGCTCTTTCATGGTGTATTTGGTTGACCATCTACGCCTCTTCACAGTCATGTGTCGCGTGGGAGGGTCACCGAAACCAGGAACTAGAAGGGTGGTGCACTTATCATCATCATCATCATCTTTATCATTTGGGACCTGGTTGGGGCCATTCAGTTCCAAGTCTGCGGCATCGAGGTTGATGACTTCGCTGGCAATGGAAGGAGCTGCAACTGGCTTGCCTGAGGCAACTGGGTCAGCAGCGGCACTGGAGCTAGAACCAGTGCTAGGGAGATCACATGATCGAGCCCTTTTGACCTTGTAGTCCACGTCATCTTTGGAGCGGCGTGGCTTTGTGTTTCCCATGTCTCCGGGACTACAAAATCTAGCCCTGATCGTAAATCGCAGCGCAAAACACAAAACCAGTTATCATGGTCAGCATGCAATACTGTCACAACGCAGAGGCTCTGTTCCCGAGACTCATTCATCAACACAGAAAAAAATAAATCTCCTTTTTCCATGGGGACGGGTCAAAATTATAGGTACCCCAATACATGGATGCTTAATACTAAACCTAGACCTATATCTGTGGGAACCCAATTCTTGAATTTTGACCAATAAACTACATAAATTCTAAATCCCGCATTCTGTTTAGGAATCATTCTGTCTTGGTTTCCCCCCCCCTGAACCGCCAAAACTCCTTCAGCTGCGAAAATTTTGATAGAACGATTCCAGATAGAACGATTGTTGCACCCCAAAACCTTGGTTTTTTAGCGTTTTTTGGTAAACTCCACATTCTGTCTGGGAATCATTCTATTAAGATTTTCGTTGCCGAACGATGGTGCTCAAACAGAACGATGGTGCTCAAACAGAACGATGGTGCTCACACAGAACGATGGTGCTCACACAGAACGATGGTGCTCAAAACGAACAATGGTGCTCAAACAGAACGATGGTGCTCACACAGAACGATGGTGCTCAAACAGAACGATGGTGCTCAGACAGAACGATGGTGCTCAAACAGAACGATGGTGCTCAAACAGAACGATGGTGCTCAAACAGAACGATGGTGCTCACACAGAACGATGGTGCTCAAACAGAACGATGGTGCTCACACAGAACGATGGTGCTCAAACAGAACGATGGTGCTCAAACAGAACGATGGTGCTCACACAGAACGATGGCGCTCCTTTTCCCCACCCCACCCCACCCCAAAAGGAAGAGAGAAAAACCTGCCCCAGAGAAGTTGGTTTTTTTTTGGGAATACACATGCGAGGAAACCCGGGTGTTGTGGTACTTGTGTCCTGGGAACCAGTCTACGCAATGTGTTCATTTTTTCTATGGCACTTGCTAGTCCATGGTCTGTCTCAAACCAAGACCATTCATCTTTTCAAAAAATTCTTCTAAAAGTCTCGGTGGTCAATGTTCCTTGATGCCGGAATCATTTCAAGACCTCCTGTGTTTTGGTCAGCGCATTCTGCAATGCCACCAAGGAAGCATGGACGTCAGCAGGGCTCTTGTGGTCTGCCGCAATTTTGAGCAGCCTGTCCACAAAAGCCTGAATTACCGGGATTTCGCGCCTCAGAGCTTGTTTCATGTAGGGGTTTACCTCTAGGATGGACGCCAAAGGAAGACACTTGGATTGCCCCATGCTATTTGGCCCGATGGAAGTAGACCCTGGTTTGCCACACATAGCCCTGGTCTGGGCAATCCAGAAATTTTCAAAAGCTATGTAAATTTCCCTATCGTTCTCATCCCGGCACTGGTTGACCACTGTCCTGCAGAACTCCCTGGTCATTTCAAACATGTCCATTTTGCTGTCATAGTCGATGAAATAGGACGTCGCTGACTGTGCCATCATAAGAAATTCAGCTAGCACCATCACGAGGTCGCAAGGCTCTGGCATGGCTAGAGCAGGTAGGTAGATAGATCTTTGATGGGGTGCCAGCTGGAAACCAAACACTGGTCAGGAATCAATGGCAGTCGAGATGATTTATGTTTCAAGATACATTGGTATAGAATTCGTGCATACTGTAGTTCGAAAAGAAATGTTCTGATACCTGCATGACTGCTAAACCTCCAAAAGAAACATTGTCATACAGTAGTTATAGATATGTTAAGCTGTTTGCACAAAAAAGTCGATGACCAGCACTCACAGTAGACATGGTTTGTTGTTTTCTCTCGGTCAGGCAATTGGTGCTGCTTGTTTCATATAGGGGATCCAAAACTGTTTCGTCCCTACAGTCATAGGAGTACGGCTGCCATCAATCAGTTCAGACTGAAGTTCTGTTTCTTAGAGAAGACTTACAACTTCACCATGCAGCCAAACTCAGCAGGGTTTCCTAGTCTGACGAAACGAAAAGTCTCTACAGCTCAAAGGGTCACTTGTCAAGATCATCCTGACCATCCTCGAGGTTCATGTTGGCCAGCCCCCCCGGCTGGGGTGTAGGCTCACCCTCCTTGGCCTTTGGGGGCTCCTCCGCTTTCTTCTCGGCACAGGTCGCTCCTGCAACCTTCACGCACTCTTCCCAACGCTGTCGCTGGTTGGCCTGAGCTGCAGAAAGGCAAAAGGGTTGTCGAAGGACCCTTGGTGATGAAGAGGAATCTCAGGTGTTTGGAGTGCTTAAGTCTCTGCTCTTGTTCAAATTTAGAACTGAAATGATGGTTGTATCAGTTATATCCATATTTATAATTTGATTATTGGAATTCCACTCTGCCTAGTTGCTAGATCTTCCTTCAAAGCCTTGGCAAACGATTCTCCATTTTTGCGAGCAATCCAAGTCATCAAGAGTAAGACTTCCTTTGCTGCCTGGCCCACAGACTGTACCGAAGGTGTCCAGCCATGTTCAACTGCATCCAGTAGGTCATTGCACGTTTCCTTAGACAAGGCCAGTGTCACAAATTATGGGTCATTTGTTTTCACATAATGTGACACAGGAAGCTTGTCTCATGCCGATCCCATGTGATATGCTTCTTTAGATCTTAGACATAGAAGAAATGAATCAAATTGAGCAGGGTATCGATACCTTCGGCAATGCAGACCTTGATGAAAAGCCTTTGCTCCCCCAACTGTTTGAAGGATGAGTTGAGTTCTTTTTGAAAGAAGCTGATCATCTTGTCTTCCATCACGTTCTGCTGGTTGGATGGGGATTTCTCTGGTTCGCTAGTGCCATCAGTGCCTGTCCCCAGACGTGGCTTGGGGGCAAACCGACCAACGCGAACGCCATCCAGGGTGCCATCATATCGGTACTCCTGGCGCAAGCGGTTGGAAAATGATGGAACCAAAAACATGCGTTGTATTTCTTTGTGGGTTGGAAACATGTTTTAAGATTGGGAATTTCATCAAACACTGGTATCCTGCATTTCCTTGCGTTTCTTTTCCTTCGACTCTTTGCGCTCTTGTTCACTCTCAGCATCTTGAAGTCGCCAAGTACGAGAAGAATCATCATCAGATTGCTGATCGTCATCAGACCCTAAGTCATTTGATCCATCATCAGATGGGCCTTTTTTTTTGGGGCGCTTGCTCCCATGTCTGCGGCCAAGGCCCTTTGTACCCGGGGTAGTGGTCGACCCATCCCCATCACCATCATGTCTCGATGATTCAATTCGTTTCATGTCTTGCTTGGCGTCCTCCTTGAAATCACTGATGCTCTGCTTGAGCTTCACCAGGAATTGGGCACCTGTGTCTGGATTTTCGAGCCTTTCCTTGAGCTCAGTGGCCACTGTCCTGCAAGTTCAGAGCGGTGGGTGAAAATGGAATGGTGACAATTACATAAGTAGTTTCGGTGGGTGATCATATAGACCTGCAAAAAGAATTCCTGTATGAGACGACCAACAATTTGACAAATGTTGAAATATGAGGTTATAAAAATGGATCTATAGGATTGTCTTATTTATGAGAAAGAGAATGGGGAAGGTACTTGATGGTCTTGAAATAAATGAGACCTCCAAGGGAAGAACAGACATGTGACCCAAGTGCCCCTGCATCCTGCGCAAAGACAGCAAGCTGCGGTGCGTAGAGATGACACTCAAGTCGTGTAGCCCGGAGACTGCAGAGGGTTCAAATTTTCAACTTGGAACGATAGGTATTCAAGAGAGAAGAACCGTCATGAACCCTATAACTTATAAGGAGGTTACAAAAATTTCTTTGTGTTTCAGCAGCTAACCCCATCCTGCTTCCAAAAGGTTGAGAAGTCTGTCCCTCCACTTTTTCTCGTAGTGATGAACCTCCTTTGTCAAATCAACTCGCAATTCCAGTGCTCGGGTGGACTCTGTCAATTTGAGATTGTTGAGGGAATGTTTCCGAAGTTCGTAGCACTCACCCCCAACTGTCATCAGACTTTGTGGAGAGAGAGACCCGTGCTGGAACGCCAAAATTGTGGCAACGTGTGCGCAGCGAAGGTCGGAGATCTTCACATGCTTGGAGGTCAGCTTCAGGCTCTTGGCTTTCCTGAAGCCGGCTGCTTGGATGGCAGAAGTGCTGTGATACAAGCAAACAAACAAACAGACAGACAGACAGACAAACAGACAAACAGACTAACAGACTAACAGACTAACAGACTAACAAACAAACAGACAGACAAACAGACAAACAGACAAACAGACAATCAGACATACAGACAAACAGACAAACAGACTAACAGACAAACAGACAGACAAACAGACAAACAGACAAACAGACTATCAGACATGCAGACAAACAGACAAACAGACATACAGACATACAGACAAACAGACAAACAGACAAACAAACAAACAAACAGACAAACAGACAAAGAAACAAACAGACTAACAGACTAACAGACTAACAGACTAACAGACAAACAGACAAACAGGCAAACAGACAAACAGGCAAACAGACAAACAAACATGACTGAATTATGTTTCGAATTCTTGAATCACACCCAAGATATACCAAACAAAATCTTGTCCATGGAGCCATGTTTCGAATTGCAGGTATGATGAACCCCAGCAATGACTTGATAATCGAAGTCTTGAGATGGCCTCCCTATAATTTCTTTATCACGACTCGTGTTCATAACGCAATGCCCTGACAATTTCCCAATCTATTTCTACATCTCACATGGTTTCAAGTAAGGTATCCTTATATCGGAAAAACCAGAACATAGCAAACTGTTTTGCCAAATATAACCCTTTGGTCCTAGAGCTTTTGAAAATCACGGCAACCATGAGTAATTGAGATAAGTTTCAGACCAAAGCTAGCAGCTGCAGAAGTGCCATTTGCAGCTTGGGAATCAGCTGTGCCCGATGAAGAGCTAGAGGATGAACTCTTCTTCCCTTTTTTTTTCAACTTCTGGTCTTTCTTGGTTTTCTGGTCCCTTTTGCTGGAAGCTTTCCTACTAGACTTGCCCATTGCACAGGTAAGTTTGGATCCCTACAAAAGATTTCTGAGCACCAAACAATTGCGGATGAATGTCAGTATCTCATGGGTGCCAATCAAATAGGAAGTGCAGGGTGTCCCAATGAACAAAAGAGTAGCATTTCCTATTTGATTGGGGCGCTCAAAGATATGTAGAACAAGGTGACAAGCAAAGACATTCAGGGCAGCGTCGGCGAGAGCTATTAGAATCTTTTCTCCTTGTGGGCTTTCTGGTTGTCAAAAGGCCACATCGACCAAACTGCAGCTGCAAAATGCTACAAATTTGATTCTTGCAGGGATTCCTGCAGGAATGATAATCATTTGTAATTAAGGTTGGAAAAGAATTTGGCACCTGCAACCGGGTAGCATTTTGAGATCCAAAATGACATCTGACAACGTTAGAATACGTACTCAAGGTCACATCAGGTTTGGTATGTTTCCCTTGTCGTTTTGTTTTGGGGGATTTCAACTGGTCATAAATTAAGAGCCAATGCCACCTGCGTCCTCCTTTCGGGCTACTGCTGAATCTTCTCATCAGCGTCAATCCAATGGCCAAGGTGAAGGCAAACCTGCGCGATGGCGCTGCTTGAGGGGACATGGAACAATTCCCTTTTGAGATCCAAAGGGTCTAAATGTATCTCAAGGGTTGGGGTTGGAGTTGGGTAGTATGGAAAACAAATGGAAGTATTTTAGACCCTGGTGTTTATCACGAATTGAAAAACTAAAGCTAAGGTAGTCTGAATTCAAGATACCTCTTCCAATTCCCATTTGCTGCAAGTTCCCCCAAGGATAAGTTCCCTCCAAAGATTGATGGAACAAGTTATGTTTTGACACTGTCAAGATGAGAAAAGAACATGTTCGCACTCCCTCTTTACTCCTGTAACAAAGTTCATGGTCCAATGGTTAGAACGGCTATGCTGACTACAATGTTGTTCTTGGATTTTGTGAGAAAACTGCCCGCCTCCACGCCAAGACTTCTGCGCATCTCGCTTGCATAGGAATAGCCTGCAAAGGAAGCTGAGGGCTAGCGCTAAGTAAGATATGAACACTTGTCATAGTAATTCATTAATAGTGTTTATCATCTTCGTCTGAGATCACCTGATATATACTATATAAATATATACATAAATATATTAACATAGTGATGTATATATACTATTATTCATTTAAGTATGTATATATAAATCTTTTGACACCGTGGCCAACATACTACAATCCAAACGACTATCAGTCTCCAGCTTTGCCAAAAAGAAACAAATCAGGCCTCAGCTTCGACTAGAATTGATCATCAGGTCATGGAGCAGCGCCCTTGTGCAGAGCCTAGGATGGAAAAAGTGTTTGAATTGACCCAAACCAACACCCATAGATTTGAAGTTTTGAGGTGTTGGTCCAAACCTTGGTATCACCTTCTGCATGTTTTCACAGTGCTTGAAATAAGTCAAGCGCTAGGACTAGAGGAGTTTTACCACAGCCGCAGACATGCAGAAAAGAAACTTCCCAGATTGTTGCTGTGCTCACGTTGGCCTTAGCCACTTGGGACTGCTTGTCCTTAATGTGCTTGGCTGAGCCACGGGTAGTCCTGCGCAGGCAAGACTAAACAAAATGTGCTTGAGATAAACTTGGAAACAGATTCAGGGGTGATTTAGATTCAAAATGGTTACGGATGAGCACCTCAAGCCCCAAACCATCTCTTTAACAACCCCATCCTCGATGTTTTGCTGGTGTTCTCAACTTTGGTGGTCTTCTCACAAGACTTGGTCACTGTCTTGGGACCGGGACCCTTCAATTGTTTCTCCTGTTTTCGTGGGGACCCTTTCTTTTTGATCCCCTTCTGGACCTTCCTAGCGTGCGCCTCATCCTCGACACGCTCTCGCTTCTCTCTCAGCCACTGTCGAACAACCTTCCTAGGAATTGGGGCAGTGACCCAGCGATCTGCATCCTCCCAGCCAGGGTCAGTGTCAATGGAACCACCCATTGACTTGCACTTCTCCTGCTCAGGGGTTCACACGCCAATGGAACTTGTTTTCATGGGTTCAATAGATCCTAATGCCCCATGGACTCTTGGGGGATAAAAAGTTAAGGTTCTTTCATTGGATTGGTTGACCAGGACATGGGTGGAACTGAATGTCCCTCCTCAGCAGCATGCACCACCTCTTGAACCGAGGGGAAACCACGAATCACCAGCGAACCAACATAGAGCTCAGCCTCACCCATAAAGGCGAAGTGCGCCAGCTCATTCTTCACCTTGTGGGCCCATGCAATGCAATCGCCAAAGTCACCAGGGTAAAGGGCGCTGAACTGGGTCAAATGGTTCGAGGTGATCCACCTAGGCGAGCAGGAAAACTCGAGTGGAGACATTTATGGGAAACCCTAACCCTCCATATCTCAATGATTATTCAATATTCCCCTTCCCACAAACATCGTAGGGTTGCGCATCAACACCATTGTTTGCCCAAGAAATGAAAGGGAATAGCATCCAATATATGTCACTATAGTGTTGTGTTTCAAGACACTTGTTACTGATGATGATGTTGTCGATGATAATGATGTTAATCAGTATATATATATATATTTAAATGTTAATGAAGGGATGGTGGTGGTGATGATGGTGATGGTGATGTTGATGATGAGGACGATGACGATGACGATGACGATGATGATGATGAAGAAGATGAAGATGAAGATGAAGATGAAGGAGGTGGTGATGATGATGATTATGATTATGATGATGGTGATGATGATGAAGAAGAAGATGATGATAATGATGATGGTGTTGGTGATGGTGATGAAGATGACGTTGATGATAAAACAAGTGCTCATTATGATGATGACGACGATGATGTTGATGTTGATGTTGTTGATGATGTTGTTCAATCTTTATGTTAATATAGAGTTGGTGGCGTTGATGACGATTATGATGGTGACGTCGATGATGACACACATGATGATTATGATCATGATGATGATAATCATGATGATGATCATGGTGAGGATGATGATGGTGATGATGATGATGGTGATTATGATGATCATGGGGATGATAATGAAGACATTGATGATGATAATGATGATGATGATGGTAATGGTGATGGTGATGATGGTGGTGGTGATGATGATGGTGATGATGTTGATGATGATGATAATGATGACGATGATGATGATGATGGTGGTGTTGGTGATGGTGATGATGGTGATGATGCTAACGACCATGATTCAATGATGTTACCCAATATATCTTTGTTGATATAGACTTAGTGGCGATGATGATGATGATTCACCGTAGTGTTACTTGGGGAAAATCAAGTTTGTTATCCAAACCACTTTCCACTCGGCTGGGAGATTTTCACAAACTGGCGGTGACACATGTGCGGCCACAAAAGCTGGTACACCATCTCCAGCAATTCAATGCCTCCCCAAGCACCAGCCAATTTAAGGCCCTTCCAGCTCAGTCCTCCGAAGGCACCCAACTTCACTCGGGTCTTGTAGAGGGCATACCTCTCATCCAAGATTCGCATCCACTCCTCATAGCCTCAAGTGTCCGCAAGTTTCTTTGGACACGCAAAACTGAAATAATTTCAGGACCCCAGGGACTACACTTTCACATATACATGTACACACCTAATATAATGTGTATATATATATATGTAAAGATATGTCTATATATTTGTATTTATTTGTTTATTTGTTTTTATTTCTGGCACCTGTTCATATCTTGATATATTGCATGTATATTGCTATGGGAATTTAATTAGATCTGGGTATGCTTTGACAAACACATATGTATATATATATATATCACAAATGGCATGATATACATAGATTGGAAATACCTATTGTAGTATTGCAACTATTATTTGCCGACCCCAGCCAACAACACAAATCTAATTCTCGGCATGGAAGGCCGAGAAACCAGGCCACTTCAGCATAAGGCTGCTGTCAGGCTGCTCTGTAGCATCCTCAAGCCCAAGCCACTCTGCCAACGGCATGACAACGGTCGTTGTGACTTCAGCTTTGGCATTCCCAACCACAACTGGCTTGGAACTGGAAGTCCCCCACAGCTCCTGAGCAATGGGTTTGACAGTGTGATGGTTGCAACCAGTTTCCATGCAAACATTTTGCAACAAGGGTTTGAACGAAGATCCCAGCATCAAAGTTCAATCCAATTTGTCACACAAAGTTTCCCCCCTATCATGTTCTAAAACAACTATTTGGCCTAGCATCGAGACCCCGAAGAGTGCTTCCCCGACTCAGCCACACCCATGTTGAGCAATTGGGTGAAAGCCAGATCAAGGCTCCAACCTTCGCCTCGTACAACAGGTTGGCGAGGATCTTCAGGCCCTTCACTTCGTGCACATTGTGCTCAGGAGAAAGTCCTCAAGGCGAGCAACAAACGCGAGAGAACAAAAAATAGAACATACAGGTTAGGGAGTCACCTACTCAACACATCCAAACCCTTTAGAACATATAGCTAGAAGAATCCTAGGATTTGAGCTGGCCCCAGCGCGAGCAACTGTTTCCATAATCACACCAGCACCTCCTGCTTGCATCCTCATGCCCACCCGATTGCTTTCATCCTGAAAAAAAGCAAGAGCAGGCTACTTTGCACTGATGGTGGTAATCATAAGTCATTTTTTTCTTGCCCCTCCCATGAATTCTTGAAACTGACAGCCAAGACTCTGTAGTCGAAAGCTGCCGCTGACATACCATATTTCCTGAAGCCACTTTGAATAGCCCCCGACTGACCGAAGACCTCCACACAATCGTGAACTGCATGGGGTCGATGCTTTGGGTCTTCCGCGAGCTCGGGGTGCTGAGACACTAGATAAGCCTTCAGCTCATCCAGCGACATGGCCGGGGGCCGCACAACACGTGTCAGCTTGTGACTCATCTTGGGCCAAGTCTGCCCACAACTGATCTTCTCAAAACTGTCCGTGTTTGGCCAGACAGAACGATTAATCTTGATAGAACGATGGTTCAAATAGAATGCGAAGTTACAAGTTAGAACCACTACAAAATGAAGATTGGTTTTTATCATCAAGTTACTTAAAGGGGACACTCCACCACTACAAAATGAAGATTGGTTTTTATATGTTTTTATCATCAGGTTACTTGAAGGGAACACTTCCGAAGGGCAACTTCCCTTGCTACAAAATGAGATTGGGTTTTTACATGTTGTCTTCCGATGGGCAAATTCTCTTGCTACAAAATGACTTTCGATTTTTAAAGGTCTTTCAACTACCGAAACGTTGACAACTTATCTGTCCATTACTGCCCTGAGATCTACACATTTGTTGAGTTTTGGATTTTGCCACGTAGCTTCCCTGCACATTTCTCGTTCATTCTGCCTTACTGTAAATGTTCAAGATATTTTTTGACTGTTCATTCAGTTCATTCCATTCCGACATCCCCGGATTCCAACCTGGCATCACCAGCCAGCATTTCGCACTCAGCGCGCCTACACTGGCGGGCATCATGTGTCTGAAAAGAAGACCCACCGGATCCCTTTCCGCCAAACCACAACCAACATTTTTTCCCACCCAAGCAACATTTTATAGCCCATTTTGGTACACAAATGGCAGGCCAGGCAATTCCCTGCAGGCCTGCTTTTCAGGGCCGTCACATGGCGGTGCCATCGCTTGAAATATCGGACCTTGTGGCATACAAACATAACATGCTGTAAAGTAAGGCTGAATTTGTTCCGAAAACACGTGATCACACGTTTGATTTACTTTGGCCAAGATGCTTTCTGTCCAAGGATGCATTTTGCTTTGCGAACATACGCCTAAAAAAGAGCAGTCTTCAGCATATTGCCCACAAACTGACATCCGATTCACCCTCCAAGCCTTCGCATTCAAATTAAATGGCATTCGCCTACGCCGTCTTCGCCCAGTTTCTTAGCTTGGAGGTGGCTGCGTTGTTGGAGAAAAGAAACGTTGACAACTTATAAAATGCAATTCCCAAGCTGTGCCTAGACCTTCCAAAGTTCAATAATTTCTGTACTTTTGGGCTTTTGGCCGCAAATGACCGCAAAAAAACCGCAAATGCCGCAAATAGTTCAAATTGGACCAATCGTTGAGAAACACCATGAGGGAGATGCCCCTGTAGTCCAGCAATTGGTTTGCTTCAGCCTCAATAACAGTTGCTGCAAGGGGTCTTAAAAAGGGGTTTTTAATAATCCCCTTTTCGTGCATCATTTCACGCTGCACAAGACACCGTATCATGCAGTCATGCTCTGGATAAAATCACCTTAGACTGCGCAAAAACGTTTTCGGTGTATCATCTTGGGGGCGCAGCATTTTGACACCACTCCTCTCCCGCTACACTACCTACCTTTCGTCCGCCTCCGCCTGCTCTCAAGTGGCAAATCGCATCAAATCGCAGCTTGTTGGAATGAAAACTGTTATTTCTGCAAACTAAGCATGCTTCAAACTAACTATTTTCAAATATAGCTTAGTATTCCTGCATGTTTGAAGCTTTACATCTTTGGGGGCTCCAATCACCAACACAAACTCTGCAAATTTAGGAAAGCATGGACATTATCACCAGCAATTCCAATCGGTGAATTGTGAGGGACCCATTGCGGCAAGATGTTTTAACCACCCGTGCCATACCTGAGAGCTCCAAATGTATGGAAGTTTTTGCCGATTTAGGATTTCGGCAGAATTTTCAGATTTCGCTCTTAAAAATGGCTTTCGGCGGAATTCCATCATTGTAGACCAATTTCGGCAGAATTGATTGTTGAATGCTTGCCCCAGTAAAGTCAAAAAAAATGTCGGCAGAATTCGGCGGAATTGCCCGCAATTTCGGCGGAATTACCCGGACTCAGCATTGGTTACCAATATGCACAGCCCATGAAAACCCCATTTGGGCAGAATTGAAAATTGTCGGCAATTTTATTTGTTTTCGGAAGAAATTTTAGAATTCGGCGATTCCTGTGCTGAAATGCAATTTCGGCAGAAGTTCCGAAAAAGGATTCCCCAGGTATCTAAGGTGGCAGTCAGAACTGCTGTAAAGAGTTCACTTTTTGTTGAAACCGTTTACATTTAAGATTAAACGTTTCAACCGGCCCAAAAGTGCAGAAATCCCACTCGTACAGAATTTTCTGTACTTTGGAAGGTCCAGGTGGGTACAAAATGCCTGGCCCATCCCCATTTTTTCATCTTAATTTAAGCCCAGACATGCGTTGAAACGGGGCACAAGGCCTCCCATTCTGTAGTTGAAATTCGAACGGGGATGTCAGGGATGAGAAGAGGTACACAGCAAGAAAATCAAGAGCAAGATGGAATCGACCACTCCTCATACTGTAGCAAGAGCCTGCTCATGGACTCATGAACTGCTTATGAACTGCTTGTGAACGGCTTGTAGGGCTCATCGAATTCAGAAGCTTTCACCGACCGTCCAGCCAGGTGCGCAAAATTGGAAGGACCGAAAGAATTGCTGGATGCAATCTCTTTCAAGTCATAGTCTCAGAGTCTGCTAGCTGAAGGATTGCGCCTGCGAGAATCATATGACCATTTGTCAAAAATAGTTGTTTTGAAGTTTAGTATTGGTTGTTGATAATACTGTTTTTTCCTCTTCGTTATGAGGCGGCACGCAACTAAATTCAGCAATTCTGCAAGGCAGCGCTAGCAAACCCGCTAGGTTTGCGCTAGGTTTGATTGACAGCCATGGCCTCCATGTCGTGAATGGGATTTTCTTGGGACTAGATTTCATGGCCATCGGGTGAGACAAGGGAAGTGAAGGAGAAGATTCCTAGGGAAGGAGAGTTCACCCTCGGTTCTGTTGGAGCTCGGTTATGTCATCCGGCACATTCTCTCCTGCAGCGTGTGCAACCAGTACCCAGCAGCATGACTTCAGATGACCTTTCGCTGGTGACAGATTTTCCCTGCACAAGTTAGATGCCAATTTGATCCAATTTGGGTGCCAGTTGAACGAGCGAAGCTGCTGGCTGTGGCGTTTGCATTCCAAGAAGAAGAGGTATCCACTGCGCTTGATTGGATGGGTTCGTTTCTCTTGCCACAAGCCTTCAATTGACAGCACCTCGTGGAGTCTCGAAGAGCCGGAAAGCAGTTTGAAGGCTTGTCTGCCTTGCTGGCCTGCAGCCAAAGGAAGTTGCATCATATTGCATCCCCCTGTGAATTGAAGACAGACCCACGGAGTGCCATAGCTGCGCTGAGGCTTTGCTCCTGTACAGCTGGAGCGATGATGCTTACTTTGGAAAGATGTGGAATTTGCAGGCCATGATCATCCATGGATCATTATTATATAGATCTCCATCCCTACTCTGCCTTAGTCCAATTTTTCGAGGTCCAGGAAGAAGGTGTAGGAGTGGGGAAATGGAGATTGCAGGAAGCGAAGCTGACAGTTTTGTTGAATTTGGCTGAACTTCAGCGACTTCAGGCAGTATTGGCAGCAGCGGTGCTGTTGAGGGAGGCAGGAGCTCCCAGCTGCCGAGGTTTTATTCTTTTTCGAAATATAGTGCATTCCTCTCTTGGTGCTCGCCTTGTTCACCTAGTTGTGTCATGAATCTCACATGCCACAACCCACGTGGATGACTTTTGGATACTTTTGGGGCTTGACACTTTGCTGCGCAGCTGCCAAAGTTACCTGAACTGGAATTGACCTAGACCTACCTGATGAAATTGAAAAGACAAAGGTTGCTGTAGGCCTTGCTCTGAAGCAAAGCGGTCTCTTAGACACAGATGGCCCAATCTTATTGACTTAGGTGATTCCAGCAGTGGTTCTGTTCATGATCGTCCCAGCCGTGAATGTTCTCTGGGACTTTACAAGCCAGTTCCAGTACAGCGCTCTTATGCCCTTGATGCTTTGGGGCTTTGTCAAGTGGTCCGATGTTGGAAGCAACTCTCGTGTCTTCCTGCTGTGTCTTTTTGCATCACTAGCTTTAGGCAGTATAGAGATCCAGGATGATCCACAATTTCAGCAAGACATGGTTGCTTTCTTGGTCTCAATGGTCTTATTTTGTTTTGTTTCAAGAGTCGTCTTCGCTTTTGGCTGAAGAGCTTCGTCTGGAACGACAGGTTCCCTCCGAACTGAAGCCTCGAACCATGTACGCTTCAGATGGCTTGTAGTCATGAACCCGATTGTGTGTGGCGAATGACAGGAAATCACATATAGTAGCGGGGCAACAATATGCAGTCCTTGAATGTCCTTGACAGGCTCATCGAATTCAGAAGCTTTCACCGACCGTCCAGCCAGGTGCGCAAAATTGGAAGGACCGAAAGAATTGCTGGATGCAATCTCTCTCGAGTCATAGTCTCAGAGTCTGCTAGCTGAAGGATTGCGCCTGCGAGAATCATATGCACCGTGAATGCCGCGCTAAGTTCTCAAACTGCATGCGACCGGACGTAGATGCGCCATGGATAGCACAAGCATCATCCCCTCAAGTTTCCGGAGCATCCGAGTTAGCAATCCAATTCAGTGCCCTCTGACGTTGTGAAGGCTCCTGATGGCCAAAGAATCAAAGGGATCCAAGGGTTTGTGCGCATTCTTGCGCCAATGTATTCCATTCAGATCCCCCACTCCACAAATGAGTCAAAGTGTTCCTTCATAGCAGATATAGATATATAGATATATAGATATAGCACCTTCTTAGGATGAAACAGGCGTCAACGAGACTATATTTTGCTCGGATTTCTTGCGCACTTGGAACAGTCCTGCTTTGTCGGGCCATGGACTCTGGACACATGACGACATGTGTAGCTGAGTCAGGTGACATGATTGGAGAAGATGGGGCAGTTCTTTTGGAGAATCATTGCTCGCATGGGGTTATGAGTTAGATTCAAACTGTTTGAAATGAAAGATTTCAGAAGGTTCGAGTTACACAAATTCACAGCAGGCATTCTTAAAATTCAAGCTTCACCCCCCCGATTCAAGAGATGTTTGCGAGGTGAAAAATCAGCGGAAATGCCGTTGAAACGGGGCACAAGGCCTCCCATTCTGTAGTTGAAATTCGAACGGGGATGTCAGGGATGAGAAGAGGTACACAGCAAGAAAATCAAGAGCAAGATGGAATCGACCACTCCTCATAATGTAGCAAGAGCCTGCTCATGGACTCATGAACTGCTTATGAACTGCTTCTGACGGCTTGTAGGGCTCATCGAATTCAGAAGCTTTCACCGACCGTCCAGCCAGGTGCGCAAAATTGGAAGGACCGAAGGAATTGCTGGATGCAATCTCTCTCAAGTCATAGTCTCAGAGTCTGCTAGCTGAAGGATTGCGCCTGCGAGAATCATATGCACCGTGAATGCCGCGCTAAGTTCTCAAACTGCATGCGACCGGACGTAGATGCGCCATGGATAGCACAAGCATCATCCCCTCAAGTTTCCGGAGCATCCGAGTTAGCAATCCAATTCAGTGCCCTCCATGACGTCGTGAAGGCTCCTGATGGCCAAAGAATCAAAGGGATCCAAGGGTTTGTGCGCATTCGTGCGCCAATGCATTCCATTCAGATCCCCCACTCCACAAATGAGTCAAAGTGTTCCTTCATAGCAGATATAGATATATAGATATATAGATATAGCACCTTCTTAGGATGAAACAGGCGTCAACGAGACTATATTTTGCTCGGATTTCTTGCGCACTTGGAACAGTCCTGCTTTGTCGGGCCATAGACTCTGAACACATGACGACATGTGTAGCTGAGTCAAAGGTGACATGATTGGAGAAGATGGGGCAGTTCTTTTGGAGAATCATTGCTCGCATGGGGTTTTGAGTTAGATTCAAACTGTTTGAAATGAAAGAGTTCAGAAGGTTCGAGTTACACAAATTCACAGCAGGCATTCTTAAAATTCAAGCTTCACCCCCCCGATTCAAGAGATGTTTGCGAGGTGAAAAATCAGTCAGGGATAGTCAGGGCATGACACTGTCCATCGATTTTTGGCATGATACTTACTCTGGCCGACATACTTTGCGCTTGCCACAGAATTTTTCCTGCATTCTTTTCGTGTAAGTGTTACTGCATTGAAAAGCCCTGTTGCGAGGCAAGTTTCAATGCAAAGTTTCCCACAGCTCGCGCCCTTGAGGAAAGCCAGCGAGCCCCATGAATCCATGAGAACGACCGGAACGGTGCATCTGCGAAGCAAATGGCTGCACTTGAGACTTGTGGCTTACTGGGACAACTGCAACTGGCACACGTGGCGGCCTGCAGTCACACCAAAGGGCGCAAGGGCGGGCAAGCTCCTGGGAGCTGCATGGCAGCCAGATGGCTGACTGGGCTGACTGCTTGAAGAGTTTCAAAAACTCCTGTGGAGATGGTTGCTTACAGAAAACTCTGTGCATTTTCAGGTTATTTTCCGCGCATGGGTTTTGTCGCCTTGCAGAACGCATTCTTTATCGGTGCCCAAGCTTCTAGTCTCAGGCCCATTCTGATTAGTTGAAAGGTAACTGTCAGTGGACGGAGGGTCACTTTATGTCACATTCGTCCACACTCAGTTGACCCCGGGCACTGGGCAAGCGTGAATGGTCAAGATTGTTGAGTCGTATTTTTTTGAGTCCTGTAGAGTCCTATTTTGACATTCTCACAGTTCGTGGTTTTCAGCTAGGGATGGCTGCTAGCTTTGGATCCCACTAGTCACATTTCACGAAAGGTAGCGTCAGCTACCTGAGTTCTCCGTGCTTCAGCACAATCATAGGGGGTATTGGGGGGCCAGCCCGTGGAAAACGTAGACTTCTCGACGTTATGTATTAGATATCAATTATAAGGGTGGGGCCCGCCCCCACCCTCAAGGAACTATCGGCGCACGTTGAAAGCTCCAATCCAAGACCAGCTTCAGTCCTGCACAAGATTCTTTACAGGAATCTGTCAACACAGTCGTCATAACTTGAGCGAGCTAGCCTCACATCAGGAAAGAGTGAGGAAGAGATGGTTCCGCCAGTAAACTAGCCACCGTATGCCACCGTGAGTGGTAAATTTGTGTGTTGAGTGAAGACATTTGATCATTTGTTGTTTCACAGTGCGAAATGATGTCAGAGTCTCAGCGCCTTCCAGCGATTCCAGCAGTGGTTCTGTTGTTCACGATCGTACCATCAGCCAGAAACCAAATAATCCCCTCAAGTTTCCGTATTAGATGTGGATGCTTGCGTTTTTTCTATAGCAGTGGGAAGTCGGCAGTCCCGTGCAGTCCCCAGCCATGCTTGGAAAGTTGGCAAGCCACTGGAGCTGACTGGGCTGACTGCTTGAAGAGTTTCAAAAACTCCCGTGAAGCGAAACAGTCCCGTTCTCGACATTGGACTTTCTTCAGGTGAGTATGGGTGCTATCAATCTTGTTTCCATGGCTGCTTACGCGCAAATCATTCTTTCTCGTTGCCAAAGGCTTTAGTGGCTCTAGTATCAGGCCCTAAAGAAGCTGTCAGTGGACGGAGAGTCACTTTATGTCACATTCGTCCACACTCAGTTGACCCCAGGCACTGGCAAAACGGAAATAGTCAAGATTGTGAAGTCGCATTTTTGGGAGTCCTTTTGAGTCCTATCATAGTCCTATCTGATTTGATCCATCTTCAGCTGTAATTTCGCTGCTTTGCAAATACTCGAGAGGTCCTGAAGGACTTTATGTGAGATCCTTCTCATTCTCATGTCAAAATTTCTTTGAGGTATTTGCCAAAAGATCCGCATGTTTGGAAGTGTTTTTAGCCACAGAACATGTCCTTATACCAAGTGGATAAATGTTTGTGGCCAGGTGCAGCATTTGCAAAGCTCCTTTCCAGCTCAGAGTTGGGCTCGCCCTTGCAGAAGTTTTCCAAATGGTCATGGGTTCAATTCCCACGGGTGACGCGGTCACGGTCCGCCACAGTAGAGGCGCACTCTCCATGAGGGAGATGTCCCTGTAGTCCAGCATAATTGGTTTGCTTCAGCCTCAATAACAGTTGCTGCAAGGGGTCTTAAAAAGGGTTTTAAATAAACCCCTTTTCGTGCATCATTTCATGCTGCACAAGACACCGTATCATGCAGTCATGCTCTGGATAAAATCATCTTAGACCAAAAACGTTTTTGGTTTATCATCTTAGGGGCGCAGCATTTTGACACCACTCCTCCGCCACTACACTACCTTTCGTCCGCCTCCGCTTGCGTGCTGCATCCGCGAGTGTAGTAGCTGGTGAGACATTTCAAAGTCAACGTGGACAAGAAGCAAGATGCTTGCACTGCAGCTCCTGCAGTCTAGTTAATCATAGTTTATCCATGTTCATCCCACATGGCGTGGTCACATCCGCTGGGAGATCTTCGACGATTTCTCTCTAACATTCTATGGCCCAAGATGCTGGTGGCACATCCGACTTCGCTCATAGCACGAGGAGTTACAGAGAGGATCAGTTTACCTTAGAAACTTCAAGCGTAAATTTGGAAGAATTGATCCCTCGGTTTCAACCAGACTTCCATACCATTCCATGCCATTCCGTACCACACATCCGGGTAAGGAGCTACAAGGGCCAGCAGGTGGCCAGCAGAGTTACCCGAGTTACCCTTTCCAAGAAGAGGTTAACGTCGCCTAATTAAGCAACGATAAAAAATTAAGCTAACAATGGTGGAAATCATGGGATTTGGACATGGCTCCGGTACCAAGAGCATGAGCTATATGACCAAGAATTACATGTTTGTGCCAACAAAAGTGCTGGGGACAGACCCATGGAGTGATGAAATTGAAAAGACACAGGTTGCTGTAGGCCTTGCTCTGAAGCAAAGCGGTCTCTTAGACACAGATGGCACAATCTTATTAATTTAGGTGATTCCAGCGATTCCAGCAGTGGTTCTGTTGTTCACGATCCTACCATCAGCCAGAAACCAAGTAATGCGAATCTATGGGGTGCCCTCAACTGATTCAGAGGTGTTTGTCCATGCCGTCAGGTTGCAGCTAAAGCAGCAGCCAGTCAGTGAGTTTGCAGGTGAAATGACCTGCCAGCCACATGTCAAGAGACCAGGACAGGTTTTCTGGAGGCTTGTGCTGGTTTTCGAAAAGTGAGAGACAGAGAATAAGATGCGGAGCATCCGCGGTGGACAGATGTGGATGCTTGCGTTTTTTCTATAGCAGTGGGAAGTCGGCAGTCCCGTGCAGTCCCCAGCCATGCTTGGAAAGTTGGCAAGCCACTGGAGCTGACTGGGCTGACTGCTTGAAGAGTTTCAAAAACTCCTGTGAAGCGAAACAGTCCCGTTCTCGACATTGGACTTTCTTGAGGTGAGTCAGGTAGCATCCCCTGTGATTCACTGGCTCAACCATGTAACATGGCTGATGGCAATTGCATTGCCCCCATTCACTTGAGCCTAGTGTTTTGCAAGGCAAGCGCAATATATAGGCTGAAGTCCAATTTTTTGGACTTCAGCCTTTAAAGACGTCGCGTGCGACCTTCGCAAGTCGGAAAAAAAAAGTATCGGTTGGTGCCCTCAAAAAAAACGTTTGAAACATATGATGTGTTTTGGCTTTGGCATGTCAAACGGTGCACCCCCCAAAAAAATACAGAGTTGTGAGGATGCCCATGTTTAAAAGGCTGACGGTGAGGTGAAATCTGAACAAACTTGCCCTCTTTTAACGCGTCAACGCGGCGCTCACTCAATCACTCCATCAAAACGCATGCATGCTTGCAGCGTGTACCGAAACACAGTCAAACGCGACATATGCGCCGGATGGCTCTTTTCAGCAATCCGTTTTGTACGGGATATCATATCCTCATCAGCGTATACCATAGGTATTTTGGGTTCTTTGGCAAGTAATGCCACACAGTGTGCCCCATGAAGTGCACCTTTGGTCTCATATGGTACTTTGCCTCCTTTTTTTGGACAGCAAGATCTGCTAAGGTGTTCAGAGCAGACCTGTAGACACAGTAAGCTCTTTTGAACTCACAAGTGGCCTCTGGGGTGAGTTTTCTTCCACCCCTCAAAATCAAGGTTTCCATCGTGGCAAGTCCTCCGATCAGCCCGCGCCAGTACCTTAGTCCATGGGGGCTTTCAAAAACCAGCAAACCGGATTGCCTTTACAGTGGCACTGGATGTAAGTTTAAAAAATTTAACCTGGAAGAACATCTTTTGAACTTTGATAACTAAATTGAAAAAACGTGGAAAGCAAAAGCCATTGGATTTGAATAAGGTTCTATAGGTCTGTTTGGAATGTGTCAAATGCAGTCTATCAACACTCATTCGTGGATTTTGCTTGGAATAGTTCCCCCAGTGGAAAAAACACCCCAGTTGTATGGAACCGATGCGTATAAAATCTTAAGGCTTAAGGGTTGCGAAGGTGGGAAATTTCTCTTTGACCATCTAGTTTAAAGAATCATTGACGGGATGCTTGTAGATGTCATCATCCAAAACAATTTGTTGAAGCGCCCTCGACAGCCAAAAATCAGATATCGACAGGCCGTGGCAGATAAAATCTTTTGGGACACTGCTGGGTATTGGGCACCACCCTGCGGGCGCAACACACCCGTAGTGAAAAATTTTCTCGCTGCACGATCGGCCACACCTAGGTTGTTCGGTTCACAGTTGCTTTCAAACGAATCTGGCGTTGTTTTATCTGTTGAACTTGCCTGTTGAAGGTCAAACAAATCTACCCCCAGCAAAAACACCAAAACAAACCACCATTACGTTTCCTAGGGACTGGTAGCTTCACACCATTCCCGGTAGTTTGCATACAGCGTGGACAGTTTGTCATCCCTGGTGGATCCTTCAATGAGATTTGGATAGTCACACATGTCAATGAGCACCGACGCCACTGCATCCACACCAAGCGCCAAATGGACAATGTGCATCCAGTCAGGATAGATACCTTAGGATGTGGCATTGCAAATGGCCATGTACATACATCAGCACTTATCTACCTGTACATATCGGTTTTGATATTTTTTTGGGTATAAATAAATATGTGACTACGTCTATATGGGTACAAGTCAAAATACAAGGTATGGATCAAGGCCCCGGACCCACACACGATCCATACCCCCCGATCCATACCTTGATCCATACCCCATGATACTGCATGATCCATACCCTTGATCCATACCCCTGATCCATACCCCTGATCCGTACCCCTTTCTCGTTGAAGAAAGACTGATGCTGGCCCTAATGCTGCTCTTTATCCTAATACTGCTTCTGGTCCTCGTACTGCTACTCCCGTTGCTGCTACCGTTGCTTCTACTGCTGCCTCCGCTGCCTCCGCTCGCTGCCTCCGCTGCCTCCGCTGCCTCCGTGCTGCTGCTGGTGCTGCTGCTGCTGCTGGTGCTGCTGCTGCTGCTGCCCCTACCAGTCACCTTCCTCGCAGGAGCTGCTGCTACTGTTGTCGCTTCTGCTGCTGCTCCTGCTGGTCCTGCTCCCGCTGCTGGTGCTGGTTCACTTCCTGCGTGTGCTTCTGGTAGTTGGACAAATGCAACTAGTTGACTAGCTACTAGCAATACTGCAAGTGCACCTTGGGAGGCTAGTCAGACCGGTTCTAGTTCCACTAGGTGCTTCTTGTACTTCTATAGTGGCGCTATGATTACAAGTCCTTCTGTTTCTGCTTTGCCTGGCACGTGTAGAACTAGACCAGACTAGAAATACCCCGCTCTCTTCCTTCACAGCCATAGCGGGAAAGCCGGCCCAGATAGCGTGTCCCGATCCATACCCCGATCCATACCCGTTCCATACCCGATCCATACCCGAACCCAGTCATGCCACAACAAATGCCAATATATGCCAATATGAAAGTCCGATTCTATTACTACTTCTACTGCTGCTACTACTACAATTATTATTACTGCTACTGCTACTACTACTACTACTACTGCTACTGCTACTGCTACTACTACTACTACTACTACTTCTACCTCTACTTCTACGTCTACTTCTACGTCTACTACTACTACTGCTGCTACTACTACTACTGCTGCTGCTACTACTACTACTAGTACTACTACTAGTACAACTGCATCTGCTGCTGCTACTGCCATTAGATACTATTATTACTATGACTTTTACTAGTGCTACTGTTACTGCTACTGCTATTTCTACTCCTACTACATCTCCTCATTCTATTGCCACTACTGCTGCTGGTGCTGTTTTTTTTCTGCTCCCTCTACTAGCAGTGGTAGCAGTTTTAGCAGCAACAGTAGCAGGAAGAGAAGTAATAGCAAGTAGGAGATAGTAGGGGTATCAGCACTGTTTGTATGCTATGATGAGCCCTTACGAAAGGGTACGGATCAGGCACCTTACGTAAGCACTCCCGATCCATAGTACGGATCACCGCGGAGCGATCCATACCCGATTTTTGATTCGCACCCATATGTGTATGTTACGAAAGCCAGCCGATAGGCTAGGCAAAGTTGTTTTGGCGAACGAAGTGAGTATTAGGGGGTCTGGGGGGGGGTGGTCGTCGCGTATGGTGCCAAAATCTCGAAATTAGTTGCAGTGGAGGGTGGGCACATTGAACTTTTTTGGGGGGCATATACCACTACGCAAAGAGGTGACGATAGGCTTCGATTCCCCCTAGGTCCGTTGACTCCGGCAGGAAAAAGGGAGGAAAAAACCAAG
Organism: Cladocopium goreaui; assembly: GCA_947184155.2. Taxonomy (NCBI): domain Eukaryota; class Dinophyceae; order Suessiales; family Symbiodiniaceae; genus Cladocopium; species Cladocopium goreaui. The sequence continues at coordinate 100,338 of CAMXCT020000650.1, read as the reverse complement.
GAAAATGAAGGAAAATCGTTGAAAACAGGGAGAAAATCAGGAAAAAGGTAGGAAAAAAACGAAGGAAAATCGTTGAAAGCAGGGGGAAAATGGAGGAAAATGGAGGAATGACAGGAAAAAGGTAGGAAAAAAAACGAAGGCAAATCGTTGAAAACAGGGGGAAAAATGGAGGGCAATAGCGTTTGAAACACGTGGAGTGCACTGTGTGGAGTGACATACAATCTGTCACCCAGCATGGAGTGAGGCGTGCACAGTGTCAAGTGTAAAATGTGGTGTCTAGCGTGTCGAGTGTGAAGTGTAGAGTGTAGAGTGTGGAGTGTCAAGTACACCTGAGCAAAATTTGGGCGAAAAGTTCGGATGCTGCAGATGCATCACATGAGTGTGCTGGTTAAACTTGGGGAGCGCGAAAACCAACCAAAAAACATCACAACGCATTCAATTTTCAGCTCCAGAAGGGATCAAGTTCGGCAAAGTGCCGCTCGAGTTTAGCATAGGTTGGAATCCACCGACTGCCATAAACAATCCCCCAAATCACCAATCTTATGGGTAGGATTTCAATCCTCCCCAAATGGTAAGCTTATTATAGACTTTCCCACATCCCTTTATCAAGACACACACAGACATTGATTGGTTATGACAATGTCCTCCACTTGTCAAAAGGCACCCTTTCATAGCTCCCAAGCAGTACCCCAAACTTGGCATTCGAGGTAACGGATGGTAACAGCATGTTTGTTTGGATGTTAGCCTAGCAACTCTTGCGCTGGTCATTGTGCCAGGGGTGGTCGCAACCAAATAGAAATAATCTATAAACTTGGATGTGGATAACTGCCTCCAAAATGGAGCCACTAAATTATGTCTTCTAGTTAGAGGAGCAACCATGATAATCCTATTCGAGTTTAGCATAGGTTGGAATCCACCGACTGCCATAAACCATCCCCCAAATCACCAATTTTATGGATAGGATTTCAATCCTCCCCAAATGGTAGGCTTATTATAGGCTTTCCCACATCCCTTTATCAAGACACACACACACATTGATTGGTTATGACAGTGTCCTCCACTTGTCAAAAGGCACCCTTTCATAGCTCCCAAGCAGTACCCCAAACTTGGCATTCGAGGTAACGGATGGTAACAGCATGTTTGTTTGGATGTTAGCCTAGCAACTCTTGCGCTGGTCATTGTGCCAGGGGTGGTCGCAACCAAATAGAAATAATCTATAAACTTGGATGTGGATAACTGCCTCCAAAATGGAGCCACTAAATTATGTCTTCTAGTTAGAGGAGCAACCATGATATGACCAGTCCTATTCGAGTTTAGCATAGGTTGGAATCCACCGACTGCCATAAACCATCCCCCAAATCACCAATTTTATGGATAGGATTTCAATCCTCCCCAAATGGTAAGCTTATTATAGGCTTTCCCACATCTCTTTATCAAGACACACACACATTGATTGGTTATGACAGTGTCCTCCACTTGTCAAAAGGCACCCTTTCATAGTTCCCAAGCAGTACCCCAAACTTGGCATTCGAGGTAACGGATGGTAACAGCATGTTTGTTTCGATGTTAGCCTAGCAACTCTTGCGCTGGTCATTGTGCCAGGGGTGGTCGCAACCAAACAGAAATAATCCATAACTTGGATGTGGATAACTGCCTCCAAAATGGAGCCACTAAATTATGTCTTCTAGTTAGAGGAGCAACCATGATAATCCTATTCGAGTTTAGCATAGGTTGGAATCCACCGACTGCCATAAACCATCCCCCAAATCACCAATTTTATGGATAGGATTTCAATCCTCCCCAAATGGTAGGCTTATTATAGGCTTTCCCACATCCCTTTATCAAGACACACACACTAGACAAGAATGGATCATTATATGATCCGGCAGGAACTGAATCCTGAAACATGCAGATTAGATACGAAACAACGAAATTAACGATGCATCCTACGAATAATAGAAGTTCTCCTGAATGGTTTCCGTGTCCAAGATCGTCATCAAAAATTATAGATCGGCGACGTGGTTTTGACAAAACAATCCAAATACATCGGCGACATGGTTTCGGCGAAATAATCCAGAAAATCAAAATACTGTCGGCGACATGGTTTCGGCGAAAATACTGAGGAAGGTTCTGATGCAGCTGAACTAATCGAAAATGACCAAATTTGGTTTCCAGATTGCGACAACCGTGAAGTGAAAATACAGCCGTGCGGTTCTAGGCTTGGCCGCGTGCCATGTCAGTCAAAATTGAGATAGCAGGTACGTGACTCCAGCGTCCCAGAGTCATATCAGTCATGAATGCAGCCCTCTTCGTTGGGCAATCAGCTGCAAACATGAGATCGCCCCCCTGCAAACGTACGATCCTACAAAATGAAGAAGTTTTACATCTGTTCAGATGTCACACACACACATTGATTGGTTATGACAGTGTCCTCCACTTGTCAAAAGGCACCCTTTCATAGCTCCCAAGCAGTACCCCAAACTTGGCATTCGAGGTAACGGATGGTAACAGCATGTTTGTTTGGATGTTAGCCTAGCAACTCTTGCGCTGGTCATTGTGCCAGGGGTCGTCGCAACCAAACAGAAATAATCTATAAACTTGGATGTGGATAACTGCCTCCAAAATGGAGCCACTAAATTATGTCTTCTAGTTAGAGGAGCAACCATGATATGACCAATCCTATTCGAGTTTAGCATAGGTTGGAATCCACCGACTGCCATAAACCACCCCCCAAATCACCAATTTTATGGATAGGATTTCAATCCATAGGTCGCCAACAGAATCACCGTCGGTGCGGTGCTCTTAACCATCCCTGAATGGGATAGGTTTCTTCTTCTGTATGGTAGTTTACACTATAAATCATGGGTAAATCCACTATAAATCATGGGTAAATCCACTATAAATCACCATTTTTAATAGCTATGTTAATGGGCTAAGTAGGGTTAATCCACTTATGACTGGGGTTATAACCCACTTACCCTCTGGTAAACATACAAAAAGCTATTCAAAATGGCCATAGAAATAGTGGATTTACCTAGCTAGAAAATTGTGATTTTCCATAGTTATGTAAACGTTTACCAGAGGGCATCCCATTTAGCAAGTGAGTTTATAACCCCAGGTAGGACTAACCCTAGCCTATAGCTATAACTGGGATTACAGCCAACTTACTAAGTAGGATATAGTAGGATGAGCCACCAAGTAACATGATATACCTTTAACCATTATGTCTATCCCAATTATATATCCTTTTTCCCAAGCATTTTGCCCAAACGGGACATCAAAGTCAAGGACCTTGCCAGACTCTTACGCCTGCGCTGAGGCGAAAAGTCTGGGAGCTTTTTGGTTCCTCGGTCCGTCGGTCCTGTGATGACTTGGAGGGGAGTGATTTCATGGTGATAATCGTGGTCCATTGCGAAGTACGTACCTTTTTTTGTAGGTTGCGTGGTCGGTTTATTGAAAGAGGCAGGATCAATGTGGGTGGGATCTCCAATCGTATGTTGATGCGCGCCTCGTTCAAGCTCCCTATGAAGTCTGTTTATATGGCGTCCAATATTGCCAAATGCAAATGATATACCGGACCCCTCCATTTCTCAGAAAAGGATACCTTAGTACTGCAATGCATTGAATTGGGTGTTCGTCAAGCTTATCGTAATCTGGACGAATAAAATTTTGATCACACAATCATTGAAATTACGGATTCCTCGCCGTTGTTATTGTTTGTATCATCTACTAACCTCGGCGATATCATCTTACTCTTCAGATTCAAGAAACCAAATCACGAGATGCCAGTTGATCCAAGAAGCACAGCCGATTTCCATTATGAACAACCATCAGGACAGCACCAATGCTTGTGAAGTGTACTTAAAGTCAGGGATCCCCAGTTGAGTGCTCAGAATCCATCATGATGTTCTGTTTTTTTCAATCGCCAAGGTGGTTGAAATAGCTATAGCTGTTGGATTGATTGTAGATATCATTATATAGATATGATATGAATCTTTAACTAAATGAGGTTGATCAATTTTATGAACCAACAGCAAGTGGAATGGACGTCTATTTACGGTATCTTCGCCGAGAAGACGATCGCCGGATGGGACGATTGCCCGTTTTCAACTGGTGATTCGGAGTTCGCTGGCCCATCCACCGTATGTACTGTGGATATCTAGGATTGGCATGGATTGGCCATGTGAAAGCAAGCAAGTATTCGATGTAAGCCCAGTATTGCCACCGATGAATTGCAGACTAAGACGGGGACACCAGTGTGGAACTTTGAATTTCTGCGTACGTCACTGGAATGGCAAAGCCAACTTGCCACGATGCTTGACAGGGTCAAATCATTACCAGCAGAAGGTTGACCCCTTCCCCATTCCAATAAGATGTCCATGATTTCATGTACATACTCCATATTTGTCACGTCTCTAACCATTTTCTGTGTGGTATATGTTTGATTGTTACTGTAAGTCATGTTTAATCCATGCTATTCATGCTTAAGTCCCCATGTGTCATGGTTTAAATCGCGGTTTAAGACCCAATCAACATCCGTTTGATCCGTGAGAAACATTGACAAAACATGAAAAATCTGTAAAATCAATGGAAAAAGTATCTGGTCAACAGCCACCCATGCTGTTTTCATGAATCTTCTTTTCAGTCCCCATTTTCCTTTGTCAAATCTCTGTTCAGAACCCAAAAAAGGGGTATGTTTGTCAAATTCCTTCTGAAATGACCGAATTTGACCACGTTTTCCTGGAGGTTCCCTTTCACACCATAAAACTCATCATGTTTACATCCACTAAGCAGCAATTTTACGGTAGCAACTCTATGAAATACTCTAAATTTCAGAGTACAATGGGATTTTCTAAATGGAATTTTCGAATGGAATGTTTAGTACCATAGTTACCATCTAGAACCGTTTCTATGGTTGGTAACTATGTTTAGTACAATGTGTAATTTCTAACCCTATTTCTACCAACTTGATAGTTACTTTGTAAAAATGGTGAATAACCAGCCAAAAAGACATGTTTCGTGAGATTTTCAAATGGTATTTTCTAAGATCATAATCTCACGTTTATAGGATTGCTATTAATATAATTTAATAATTAAGATAATAGTCATTATGAGATTATTGAGATTTTCTATAATGGTTAGATAATGCTTACCATCTTATAATTAATTATTATAGAAAACTGTTCACCATCATGGTGATTTGGAACATTTTTTATTTTTCCAATATTGGGAATCATAATCCCAACTGACTTTCATATTTTTCAGAAGGGGTTGAAACCACCAACCAGGAAGCAACTACTACTACAATTTGTGGGATGAACGACCTGCAGGAAACCATCGATTCTCCCATGAAGATCATGGGGTTTTCCGGTTTCAATGTTCCCAACAAAACCAATCCATTGAATCCTGTGATTTTCTCCATAGTTAGAATTTACCACGAAACTATTTACCATATACCATTCATCATTCGCATTACCATCACCATTTACGCTATTTTCATGGTAACCATGAAAGTAGCTGTTTAAAATTAGTATATCCATTAGTAACTTATTACTATGGTAGTAACCGAATAGTAACCACCACTGTAATCCATAACCATTAGTTACAAATAGATTGGATTAGTTACTACTGGATTAGTTACCTAATAGATCCATCAACCATCGACCTACCATCGGCCATTAGCCTAATAGCTACTACTAATTGGGATCCATCCACCATTAGAAACCAAAAAAGTGGGATAAACCATTCATCCATACAGGATGGGGCCCCCAAGATAGCGTTCAGTTGCCTTGTAAGTGGCTGAATTCTATGGTTAACTATGGTTTATGGTAGATATAACCACAGATTATATACTATTAGATATATTATTAATCTACCATAAAATTACCATCAATAGTTGATAGTTATATCTACATTAACTTATAAATACTAGTTTATAAATGGTATTAATGGGGGTTTTGTTGTGGTTTATTAACCAAATTATTACTGGGGGCCCCATCCTGGAACCATCGACCAATGGGACCTTTACCATCGCTGCTTAACGCTGCGTCGCGGAGGTTCCAAGTTCCTTAGCTTCGGCGCACCGGATGAAGCTGCGGGGCTTGGTGCAAGGCGGGTTAAACCCGCCATGCCATGGGCAAAAAAGTGCCGCAAATGGTGATTTTCATGGAGAAAAATCGTGGGTTTTGTGGCATTGAATGATGGTTCTTGATGGATTTCACGGTGATTTGTTACATGATATGATCCTTTGGTCATTTGTTACCTATGGATTCGATGGCCTATGAGTTCGATGATTCTCCAAAGGAATCTGAAATTATGGAAAGATCCACCATTTTTCATGGGAAAATCCACTATAAATCACCATTTGAAATAGCTATGTTAATGGGCTAAGTAGGGTTAATCCACTTATGACTGGGGTTATAACCCACTTACCCTCTGTTAAACATACAAAAAACTATGGAAATTTTCCATTTTTAATGGGAAAATCAACTATTTCTATGGGCCATGTTCAATAGCAAACTGTTTGTTTACCAGAGGGTAAATTACCCAAGCGTAACTGACAAAAATTACCCTCTGGTAATTTGTTACAGTTTGCTATTGTTTGCTATTGAAAACTGCCATTTAGTTCGTTGATTTACCCAGTAAAAATGACGATTTTCCATAGTTATGTAAACATTTACCAGAGGGTAGGGCTCAAAGTTAGGAAATGATACATACTCCATTGGGAATTCCAGATCTTGTGGATCAAGAGGCAATTATGTGTAAAGTTCACTAGACATTGGGAATTTCGTTTTTAGGAGGTTGCTATAAATGATTTAAGTTCATTTAGGTCACCGTCGTGAAATTCACCATGGAAATTCTATAATTGGTCCATTCAACTAGTTGATTAATGGATGATCCAGTTCCCACAAAATTATAACTGGTTGGTGGTTTGGAACATGTTTTATTTTTCCATATATTGGGAATAATCATTCCAACTGACTAATATTTTTCAGAGGGGTTGAAACCACCAACCAGAAAACAGATTGTGATTATTCAGGTGTTACCTGGCCAGATTTTGATAAATTTGACAAACACCGCACCTAGAAAAAATGCTTATATATATATATATAGTAGCCCTCAAAATGATGCTGAAAAGGATAGACCTAGGTAAAACGGTGCCATTATTTTGATCGGATTTTACCAACTTCAGTCGTTTTTGAGGTTGCTAAACATGATGAACCAGTGTATTTAGCTCACTCAAATTGGGAATCTCGCTTAGGAAAGATTTAATATACCCTCTGATTATTTAACATAGCTATGGAAGCCATGGCCTATAGAAACAGATGATTTTCCCAGCTATAAACCTCCACTTATAAGGGATTTTCCATGGCTATGTTAGTCATAACCAGATGGTAATCCGATGTTAGGATCAAAACCAGCCCCAATTTCATGGGAAAGCCCTGGAAATGTGGAAAATCTGCGGTATTTACATAACGTGCCCACGTCCCCATCAATACATGACTTTTGGAACCCCAGGTACTGACTTATTGAGTTACTAAAGGCCTAATATTTGGTGTATATCCTTACCTTTGTCATGTGATATGGGCTATACGGCGAGAAACACTGGTCAACAAAAAATGGTGCCGTTGCGTCATGGCCACGATGATCTTCCAGGTGTCGAAGTTTGGACTGGTGAGGGGGCAATGTTGAAGATACCCTCTGGTAAACATACAAAAAACTATGGAAAGATCCACCATTTTAAATGGGAATTTGTCACATAGCTATTGAACATGGCCATAGAAATAGTGGATTTTCCCATTGAAAATGGTGATTTTCCATAGTTTTTTGCATGTTTACCAGAGGGTATTGTTCTCACCACTGGACTTTCTTTGGACTGTGGCACTACTGTGCCAAATGATAAATTTGGATGTGTCTAAGTATTGGATTTGCTGGGATTATAAGTAGGCCAACTGCGGGATTTAGGGTCGATATATCTACAGTTGGATGGGCAACATAAAGTTTATAATTGCAGGGTGAGCCCAATCTTGGTGTTGCGCCCAAAAAAGGTTGTACGGTTATACCATCTGGTTATTTAACACAGCCATGGAAAATCACCATTCAAAAATTATAGGTAAACCATCTATTTCTATGGGCCATCTATACCATGGCGAACTGTTAGTCATAACCAGGTCACTACGAGACCCAGTGAACCCCCAGTTCTTAAACTTCGTGGTCGTCCCAGCTATGGATGTTGCTTGAAAAAAGCCCTTCAATAGCTTGGCCATTCGCAAACAGCTGGATGTTTCCAGCGTAAAACACAACTGGAAGTAGAGGTTTTGGTGGTTGTACAGTTGTACCGATAGTTGAAGGGGGTTATTTGGTTTATTGTGTTTTCTTGAAGATATTCCATGCATCAAACATGTTGGTATCATGCGGTGTTCAGTTTGTAAAGTGTATAACCCATTCATTTGGACGGAAAAATTGATACCCATATGATACCAAATGGAAAAAAGAGTATAAAGTTTTTAAAAAGTGATTATTCATTCTTTTTATTTAAAGTTGATTAATATGTATCACCCTTCATCGTGTTGTAAACCGCATTAACTATGGTTACAAGTATTGGAACCCAACTTAGCTATCGTTTCGGGTTCCCACTTTGTATCACTTTCTATTAAAAAATAGAAAAAAAAACATCGAGCGAAGTAGGGGCAATGTCCACTTATAACATCTTAGAATTAGGGTGAACTAACCCACCTTTTTACGATTCCTGGCTAGTTTACCACCACGTATTAACTATAGTTAATTTGTGGTAGATATAACTATCAACTATTGATGGTAATTTTATGGTAGATTAATTATCTAATAGTATAAAAAATATGGTTATATCTACCACAAACCATAGAATTCAGCCACTTATATGAATAGACGTCCTTTTCCCATTGGTTGGTTGATGAATAACTTCATTTAACAACAGCTAAATGATGATAGATGGTATTCCAAATCAGCCCAAACCTATTTTTACCAAAAGGACATGATTGCTTTCTATACTTGGTGGTATATAATTATATAATCTATA